>JAJUPC010000257.1:0-490502 GCA_023614405.1 Avena insularis
TAAAAAGAACACATGCAATGACACACCAGGATCTTATAGGGGTGGATTGTGTAAAGTACACACATGCAAATTGACACTGTGGATCCATATGTGGTAGTGTGAAAAGTAAACACACATGCAATGACTCAAGAAGCTTGTTGTTACTGAAAAGAATGCACACATGCAATGACATCAGGATCCATGTGGTTGTCAAGAGAACACATTTCAATGACACTGCGGATCCATATAAGGGTATGTGAAAAGAACACACATGCAAGACATCATGACTCCAAGTTGTTGTTACTAAAAAGAACACACATTGCAATGACACACTGTGGATCCATAGGTGGTATGTGAAAAGAACATCACAATGTTAGTAAAATACACATGCAAATACACTAAAAGCAGGTAACACACATTGCAATGACTTGGTTCCATGTGGTCTCAAGACACACATGCACGACTCAAGTTGTTAGTAAAAAGAACACACATGCAATGACACCGTGGATCCATAGGATTGTGAAAGAGAGCACACATGCAATGACACCGGTGGATCCATATGGTATGTGAAAAGACACACATGCAATGACTCAGCTTGTTGTTAGTAAAAAGAACACACATGCAATGACACTGCAGGATCCATGTGTGGTCTCTGGAAGAGAATACATTTCAATGACACTATGGATCCATGTTAGGTATGTGAACACACATGCAATGACACCAGTGGATCCATTGGTTACTGAAGAACACACATGCAATGACATTGGTGGATCCATAGGTGGTATGTGAAAAGAACACATATTTCAATGACTCAGTTGTTGTTACAAAAAGAACACACATGCAATGACACTGGTGGATCCATAGGTGGATTGTGAAAAGAGCACACATGCAATGACACTGGTGGATCCATATGTGCTATGTGAAAGAACATGCAATGACTGCTTGTTGTTAGTAAAAAGAACACACATGCAATGACACTGTGGATCCATGTGTGGTCTCTCAAGTGAATACACATTTCAATGACACTAGTGGATCCATATGTGGTATGTGAAAATAACACACATGCAATGACTCGTTGTGAACACACATGCAATGACACCGTGGATCCATAGGTGGTGTTATACTAAAAAAGAACACACATGCAATGACACTGTGGATCCATATGGTATGTGAAAAGAACACACATTGCAATGACTCGTTGTTGTTTGTAAAAAGATCACACATGCAATGACACTGGTGGATCCATAGGTGGTATGTGAAAAGAACACACATTTCAATGACTCGTTGTTGTTACTAAAAAGAACACACATGCAATGACACTGTGGATCCATAGGTGGATTGTGAAAAGAGCACACATGAAATGACACTCGTGGATCCATATGTGGTATGTGAAAAGAACACACATGCAATGACTCTAGTTGTTGTTAGTGAAAAGAACACATGCAATGACATCAGGATCCATGTGTGGTCTCAAGAACACACATTTCAATGACACTGTGGATCCATATGTGGTATGTGAAAAGAACACACATGCAATGACTCTTGTTGTTACTAAAAAGAACACACATGCAATGACACTGGTGGATCCATATGGTATGTGAAAAGAACACACATTTCAATGACTCTTGTTGTTACTAAAAGAACACACATGCAATGACACTGTGGATCCATAGGTGGATTGTGAAAGAGCACACATGCAATGACTCTGGTCTATGTAAAAGAAACACACATGCAATGACACTGTGGATCCATGTGGTATGTGAAAAGAACACACATGCAATGACAGATCCATAGGTGGATTGTGAAAAGAGCACACATGCAATGACACTGTGGATCCATATGTGGTATGTGAAAAGAACACATGCAATGACTGTTGTTGTTAGTAAAAAGAACACACATGCAATGACATTGTGGATCCATGTGTGGTCTCTCAAGAGAACACACATTTCAATGACACTGTGGATCCATATGTGGTATGTGAAAAGAACACACATGCAATGACTTTCATGTTGTTGTTTAAAAAGAACACACATGCAATGACACTGGATCCATGTGAAAAGAACACACATGCACAGGATCCATAGGTGGTATGTGAAAAGAACACACAAATGACTCTCGTTGTTGTTAGTAAAAAGAACACACATGCAATGACACTGTGGATCCATAGGTGGATTGTGAAAGAGCACACATGCAATGACACCGGTGGATCCATATGTGGTATGTGAAAAGAACACACATGCAATGACTCTGGTTGTTGTTAGTGAAAAGAACATACATGCAATGACACAGGATCCATGTGTGGTTCTAAAGAGAACACACATTTCAATGACACTGGTGGATCCATATGTGGTATGTGAAAACAACACCCCTGAAAGGACTCCAGTTATTGTTACAAAAAAGAACACACATGCAATGACACTGGTGGACCCATAGGTGGTATGTGAAAAGAACACACATTTCAATGACTCAGTTGTTTGTTAAAAGAACACACATGCAATGACACCGGTGGATCCATAGGTGGATTGTGAAAAGAGCACAAATGCAATGACACTGTGGATCCATATGTGGTATGTGAAAAGAACACACATGCAATGACTCCGTTGTTGTTAGTGAAAGAACATACATGCAATGACATCGTGGATCCATGTGTGGTCTCTCAAAAAAAAAAAGAACACATGCAATGACACTGTGGATCCATAGGTGGTATGTGAAAAGAACACATTTCAATGACTCGTTGTTGACTAAAAAGAACACACATGCAACGACACTGGTGGATCCATAGGTGGTATGTGAAAAGAACACACATTCAATGACTTGGTTGTTGTTAGTAAAAAGAACACACATGCAATGACACTGTGGATCCATGTGTGGATTGTGAAAAGAGAACACATGCAATGACACTGTGGATCCATATGTTGTTGAAAAGAACACACATGCAATGACACTGGTGGATCCATAGGTGGTATTGAATAGAACACCCATGCAATGACACCAGGATCCATAGTGGTATGTAGAAAAGAACACACATGCAATGACACCAAGGCAGTGTGAAAAGAACACACATGCAATGACTCGTTGTTGTTAGTCAAAAGAACACACATGCAATGACACTGGTGGATCCATAGGTGATTGTGAAAGAACCCACATTTCAATGACTCTCGAAGAAAAGAACACACATGCAATGACACTAGTGGATCCATATGTGGTGTGAAAAGAACACACATGCAATGACTCAGCTTGTTGTTAGTAAAAGAACACACATGCAATGACACTGGGATCCATGTGGTCTCTGAAAAGAACACACATGCAATGACACTGTGGATCCATATGTGGTATGTGAAAAGAACACACATAATGACTCTGGTTGTGTTAAAAAGAACACACATGCAATGACATCAGGATCCATAGGTGGTATGTGAAAAGAACACACATTTCAATGACTCGGTTGTTGTTACTAAAAGAACACATATGCAATGACACTGGTGGATCCATAGGTGGATTGTGAAAAGAGCACACATGCAATGACACTGGTGGATCCATATGTGGTATGTGAAAGAACACACATGCAATGACTCATTGTTGTTAGTGAAAAGAATAACACATGCAATGACACTGTGGATCCATGTGTGATTGTGAAAAGAACACACATTTCAATGACACTGTGGATCCATATGTGGTATGTGAAAAGAACACACATGCAATGACTCTGTTGTTGTTACTAAAAGAACACACATGCAATGACACTGTGGATCCATAGGTGGTATGTGAAAAGAACACACATTTCAATGACTTTGTCATAGTAAAAAGAACACACATGCAATGACACTGGTGGATCCATAGGTATGTGAAAAGAACACACATGCAATGACTCTGTTGTTGTTAGTAAAAAGAACACACATGCAATGACACTGTGGATCCATGTGTGGATTGTGAAAAGAACACACATGCAATGACACTGTGGATCCATATGTGGTATGTGAAAAGAACACACATGCAATGACTCTCATGTTGTTAGTAAAAACACACATGCAATGACACTGTGGATCCATAGGTGGATTGTGAAAAGAGCACACATGCAATGACACTGGTGGATCCATATGGTATGTGAAAAGAACACATGCAATGACTCCAGTTGTTAGAAAAGAACACACATGCAATGACACTGGTGGATCCATGTGTCTCGAAAAGAACACACATTTCAATGACACTGGTGGATCCATATGTGGTATGTGAAAAGAACACACATGCAATGACTCTGTTGTTGTTAGTAAAAGAACACACATGCAATGACACTGGTGGATCCATAGGTGGTATGTGAAAAGAACACACATTTCAATGACTCAAGTTGTTGTTACTAAAAAGAACACACATGCAATGACACTCGTGGATCCATATGTGGAATGTGAAAAGAGCACACATGCAATGACACTGTGGATCCATATGGTATGTGAAAAGAACACACATGCAATGACTCAGTTGTGTTAGTGAAAAGAACATACATGCAATGACACTGTGGATCCATAGGTGGATTGCGAAAAGAACACACATGCAATGACACTAGTGGATCCATATTCGGTATGTGAAAAGAACACACATGCAGTGACTCTGTTGTTGTAAAAGAACACACATGCAATGCCACTGGTGGATCCATAGGTTGTATGTTACAAGACCACACATTCCATTAACTCCAGTTTTTGTTAGTAAAAAGAACAAACATGCAATGATAGTGGTGGATCCAGAGGTGATTGTGAAAAGAGCACACATGCAATGACACTAGTGGATCCATATGTGGTATGTGAAAAGAACAAACATGCAATGACTCCAGTTGTTGTTAGTGAAAAGAACATACATGCAATGACATCGGTGGATCCATGTGGTCTCTCAAAAGAACACACATGCAATGACACTGTGGATCCATATGTGGTATGTGAAAAGAACACACATGCAATGACTCTGGTTGTTGTTAGTAAAAGAACACACATGCAATGACACTGGTGGATCCATAGGTGGTATGTGAAAAGAACACACATTTCAATGACTCGTTGTTGTTAAAAGAACACACATGCAATGACACTGTGGATCCATAGGATTGGAAGAGCACACATGCAATGACACTGTGGATCCATATGTGGTATGTGAAAAGAACACACATGCAATGACTCTGGTTGTTGTTAGTAAAAGAGCACACACATGCAATGACACTGTGGATCCATATGTGGTATGTGAAAAAGAACACACATGCAATGACTCTAGTTGTTGTTAGTAAAAAGAACACACATGCAATGACACTAGTGGATCCATATGGTCTGTGAAAAGAACACACATTTCAATGACTCAGGATCCATATGTGGTTGTGAAAAGAACACACATGCAATGACACTGGTGGATCCATAGGTGTTGTGAAAAGAACACACATGCAATGACACTGGTGGTTCAATATGTGGCATGTGAAAAGAACACACATGCAATGACTCCAGTTGTTGTTAGTAAAAAGAACACACATGCAATGACACTTTGGATCCATAGGTGGATTGTGAAAAGAACACACATGCAATGACACTGTGGATCCATATGTGGTATGAAAAGAACACACATGCAATGACTCTAGTTGTTTAGTAAAAAGAACACACATGCAATGACACTGGGATCCATGTGGTCTTGAAAGAGAACACACATTGCAATGACACTGGTGGATCCATATGTGGTATGTGAAAAGAACACACATGCAATGACTCTTGTTAGTAAAAAGAACACACATGCAATGACACCGTGGATCCATAGGTGGTTGTGAAAAGAACACATTTCAAAAGAACACACATGCAATGACACTGTGATCCATATGTGGTATGTGAAAAGAACACACATGCAATGACTCAAGTTGTTGTAGAAAAAGAACACACATGCAATGACACTGTGGATCCATAGGTGGATTGTGAAAAGAACACACATGCAATGACACTGTGGATCCATATGTGGTATGTGAAAAGAACACACATGCAATGACTCTGTTGTTGTTAGTAAAAAGAACACACATGCAATGACACTGTGGATCCATGTGTGGTCTCTAAAGAGAACACATTTCAATGACACTAGTGGATCCATATGTGGTATGTGAAAAGAACACACATGCAATGACTGGCTGTTGTTAGAAAAGAACACACATGCAATGACACTGGTGGATCCATATGTGGTATGTGAAAAGAACACATTTCAATGACTCGTTGTTGTTAGTAAAAAGAACACACATGCAATGACACTGTGGATCCATAGGTGGATTGTGAAAAGAACACACATGCAATGACACTGGTGGATCCATATGGTATGTGAAAAGAACACACATGCAATGACTCATTGTTAGTAAAAAGAACACACATGCAATGACACTGTGGATCCATAGGTGGATTGTGAAAAGAACACACATGCAATGACACTGTGGATCCATATGTGGTATGTGAAAAGAACACACATGCAATGACTCTTGTTAGTGAAAAGAACATACATGCAATGACATCAGGATCCATGTGTGGTCTAAGAGAACACACATTTCAATGACACTGGTGGATCCATATGTGGTATGTGAAAGAACACACATGCAATGACTCTGGTTGTTGTTATAAAAAGAACACACATGCAATGACACTGTGGATCCATAGGTGGTATGTGAAAAGAACACACATTTCAATGACTCTGGTTGTTGTTAGTAAAAGAACACACATGCAATGACACTGTGGATCCATAGGTGGATTGTGAAAGAGAACACATGCAATGACACTGTGGATCCATATGTGGTATGTGAAAAGAACACACATGCAATGACTCATTGTTGTTAGTAAAAAGAACACACATGCAATGACACTGTGGATCCATGTGGTCTCAAGAGAACACACATTCAATGACACTGTGGATCCATATGTGGTATGTGAAAAGAACACACATGCAATGACTTTGTTGTTGTTACAAAAAGAACACACATGCAATGACACTGTGGATCCATAGGTGGTATGTGAAAAGAACACATTTCAATGACTCAAGTTGTTGTTAGTAAAAAGAACACACATGCAATGACACTGTGGATCCATAGGTGGATTGTGAAAAGAACACATGCAATGACACTGTGGATCCATATGGTATGTGAAAAGAACACACATGCAATGACCTGTTGTTGTTAGTAAAAAGAACACACATGCAATGACACTGTGGATCCATGTGGTCTCTAAAAAGAACACACATTTCAATGACACTGTGGATCCATATGTGGTATGTGAAAAGAACACACATGCAATGACTGCTGTTGTTGTTACTAAAAGAACACACATGCAATGACACTGTGGATCCATAGGTGGTATGTGAAAAGAACACACATTTCAATGACTCGACACATGCAATGACACTGTGGATCCATATGTGGATGTGAAAAGAACACACATGCAATGACTCTGGTTGTTGTTAGTAAAAAGAACACACATGCAATGACACTGTGGATCCATAGGTGGATTGTGAAAAGAGCACACATGCAATGACACTGTGGATCCATATGGTATGTGAAAAGAACACACATGCAATGACTCAGTTGTTGTTAGTAAAAGAACACACATGCAATGACACTGTGGATCCATGTGGTCTCAAAGAGAACACACATTCAATGACACTGTGGATCCATATGTGGTATGTGAAAAGAACACACATGCAATGACTCAGTTGTTGTTAGTAAAAAGAACACACATGCAATGACACTGTGGATCCATATGGTATGTGAAAAGAACACACATGCAATGACTGTGTTGTTACTAAAAGAACACACATGCAATGACACTGGATCCATAGGTGATTGTGAAAAGAGCACACATGCAATGACACTGTGGATCCATATGTGGTATGTGAAAACACACATGCAATGACTCCAGTTGTTGTTAGTGAAAAGAACACATGCAATGACATCAGGATCCATGTGGTCTCTCAAAAGAACACACATTTCAATGACACTGTGGATCCATATGTGGTATGTGAAAAGAACACACATGCAATGACTCTAGTTGTTGTTAGTAAAAACACACATGCAATGACACTGTGGATCCATAGGTGGTATGTGAAAAGAACACACATTTCAATGACTCGTTGTTGTTAGTAAAAGAACACACATGCAATGACACTGGTGGATCCATAGGTGGATTGTGAAAAGACACATGCAATGACACTGTGGATCCATATGTGGTATGTGAAAAGAACACACATGCAATGACTCCAGTTGGTCGTTTTAGTAAAAAGAACACACATGCAATGACACTGTGGATCCATATGTGGTATGTGAAAAGAACACACATGCAATGACTATGTAGTAAAAAGAACACACATGCAATGACACTGTGGATCCATAGGTGGTATGTGAAAAGAACACACATTTCAATGACTCGGTTGTTAAAAAAGAACACACATGCAATGACACCGTGGATCCATAAAAGAACACACATGCAATGACACTGTGGATCCATAGGTGGATTGTGAAAAGAACACACATGCAATGACACTGTGGATCCATATGTGGTATGTGAAAAGAACACACATGCAATGACTCAGTTGTTGTTAGTGAAAAGAACACACATGCAATGACACTAGTGGATCCATAGGTGGTCTCTCAAGAGAACACATATTTCAATGACACTGTGGATCCATATGTGGTATGTGAAAAGAACACACATGCAATGACTCTGTTGTTGTTAAAAAGAACACACATGCAATGACACCTGTGGATCCATATGTGGTATGTGAAAAGAACACACATTTCAATGACTCTTGTTGTTAGTAAAAGAACACACATGCAATGACACCGTGGATCCATAGGTGGATTGTAAAGAGCACACATGCAATGACACTGGTGGATCCATATGTGGTATGTGAAAAGAACACACATGCAATGACTCATTGTTGTTAGTGAAAAGAACACACATGCAATGACACTGGTGGATCCATGTGGTCTTGAAAAGAACACACATGCAATGACACTGTGGATCCATATGTGGTATGTGAAAAGAACACACATGCAATGACTCCGGTTGTTGTTAGTAAAAAGAACACACATGCAATGACACCGGTGGATCCATAGGTGGTATGTGAAAAGAACACACATGCAATGACTCCATTGTTGTTAGTAAAAGAACACACATGCAATGACACTGGTGAAAAGAACACACATGCAATGACACTGTGGATCCATAGGTGGATTGTGAAAAGAGCACACATGCAATGACACTGTGGATCCATATGTGGTATGTGAAAAGAACACATGCAATGACTCTGTTGTTAGTAAAAAGAACACACATGCAATGACACTGTGGATCCATAGGTGGTCTGAAAAGAACACACATTTCAATGACACTGTGGATCCATATGTGGTATGTGAAAAGAACACACATGCAATGACTCCAGTTGTTGTTAGTAAAAGAACACACATGCAATGACTGTGGATCCATAGGTGGTATGTGAAAAGAACATTGCAATGACTCTTGTTGTTAGTAAAAGAACACACATGCAATGACACTGTGGATCCATATGTGGTTTGTGAAAAGAACACACATGCAATAACACTGGTGGATCCATATGTGGTATTTGAAAAGAACACACATGCAATGACTCTGGTTATTGCTAGTGAAAAGAACACACATGCAATGACAATAGTGATCCATATGTGGTATGTGAAAAGAACACACATGCAATGACTCTGGTTGTTACTAAAAAGAACACATATGCAATGACACTGGTGGATCCATAGGTGGTATGTGAAAAGAACACACATTTCAATGACTCAGTTGTTGTTAGTAAAAGAACACACATGCAATGACACTGTGGATCCATAGGTGGATTGTGAAAAGAGCACATGCAATGACACTGTGGATCCATATGTGGTATGTGAAAAGAACACACATGCAATGACTCCAGTTGTTGTTAGTAAAAGAACACACATGCAATGACACTTAGGATCCATGTGGTCTCAAAAGAACACACATTTCAATGACACTGTGGATCCATATGTGGTATGTGAAAAGAACACACATGCAATGACTTTGTTGTTACTAAAAAGAACACACATGCAATGACACTGTGGATCCATAGTGGTATGTGAAAAGAACACACATTTCAATGACTCAAGTTGTTGTTAGTAAAAAGAACACACATGCAATGACACTGTGGATCCATAGTGGATTGTGAAAAGAACACACATGCAATGACACTGTGGATCCATATGGTATGTGAAAGAACACACATGCAATGACACTGGTGGATCCATATGTGGTATGTGAAAAGAACACACATGCAATGACTCTAGTTG
The DNA here is from genome assembly GCA_023614405.1 of Avena insularis. Classification (NCBI taxonomy): domain Eukaryota; kingdom Viridiplantae; phylum Streptophyta; class Magnoliopsida; order Poales; family Poaceae; genus Avena; species Avena insularis. Next base: position 10,304 of record JAJUPC010000257.1, read on the forward strand.
TTGTTAGTAAAAAGAACACACATGCAATGACACTGTGGATCCATGTGGTTGTGAAAAGAACACATGCAATGACACTGTGGATCCATATGTGGTATGTGAAAAGAACACACATGCAATGACTCTGTTGTTGTTAGTAAAAAGAACACACATGCAATGACACTGTGGATCCATGTGTGGTCCAAAGAACACACATGCAATGACACTGTGGATCCATATGTGGTATGTGAAAGAACACACATGCAATGACTCTGCTTGTTGTTAGTGAAAAGAACACACATGCAATGACACTGTGGATCCATAGGTGGTATGTGAAAAGAACACACATTGCAATGACTCTATTGTTGTTAGTAAAAGAACACACATGCAATGACACTCTGGATCCATGTGTGGTGTGAAAAGAACACATGCAATGACTCTGGATCCATATGTTAGTGAAAAGAACACACATGCAATGACACTGTGGATCCATGTGGATTGTGAAAGAACACACATGCAATGACACTGTGGATCCATATGTGGTATGTGAAAAGAACACACATGCAATGACTAGTTGTTGTTAGTAAAAGAACACACATGCAATGACACTGTGGATCCATAGGTGGATTGTGAAAGAACACACATGCAATGACACTGTGGATCCATATGTGTATGTGAAAAGAACACATGCAATGACTCAGTTGTTGTTAGTAAAAAGAACACACATGCAATGACACTGTGGATCCATAGGTGGATTGTGAAAAGAACACACATGCAATGACACTGTGGATCCATATGTGGTATGTGAAAAGAACACATGCAATGACACTGTGGATCCATATGTGGTATGTGAAAAGAACACACATGCAATGAATGACTCTAGTTGTTGTTAGTGAAAAGAACACACATGCAATGACACTGTGGATCCATGTGTGTGAAAAGAACACACATGCAATGACTCAAGTTGTTAGTAAAAGAACACACATGCAATGACACTGTGGATCCATAGGTGGATTGTGAAAAGAACACACATGCAATGACACTGTGGATCCATATGTGGTATGTGAAAAGAACACACATGCAATGACTCGTTGTTGTTAGTAAAAAGAACACACATGCAATGACACTGTGGATCCATAGGTGGATTGTGAAAAGAACACACATGCAATGACACTGTGGATCCATATGTGGTATGTGAAAAGAACACACATGCAATGACTCTTGTTGTTAGTAAAAAGAACACACATGCAATGACACTGTGGATCCATGTGTGGTCTCTGAAAAGAACACACATTTCAATGACACTGTGGATCCATATGTGGTATGTGAAAAGAACACACATGCAATGACTGGTTGTTGTTAAAAAGAACACACATGCAATGACACTGTGGAACCATAGGTGGTATGTGAAAAGAACACACATGCAATGACTCTGGTTGTTGTTAGTAAAAAGAACACACATGCAATGACACTGGATCCATAGGTGGTATGAAAAGAACACACATTTCAATGACTCTGGTTGTTAGTAAAAAGAACACACATGCAATGACACTGTGGATCCATAGGTGGATTGTGAAAAGAGCACACATGCAATGACACTGTGGATCCATGTGGTATGTGAAAAGAACACACATGCAATGACTCCGTTGTTGTTAGTAAAAAGAACACACATGCAATGACACTGGGATCCATGTGTTCTCAAAAGAACACACATGCAATGACACTGTGGATCCATATGTGGTATGTGAAAAGAACACACATGCAATGACTCGTTGTTGTTAGTAAAAAGAACACACATGCAATTACACTAGTGGATCCATAGGTGGATTGTGAAAAGAACCCACATGCAATGACACTGGTTGATCCATATGTGGTATGTGAAAAGAACACACATGCAATGACACTGTGGATCCATATGTATGTGAAAAGAACACACATGCAATGGCTGGTTGTTGTTAGTAAAACGAACACACATGCAATGACACTGGTGGATCCATAGGTGGATTGTGAAAAGAACACACATGCAATGACTCTGGTTGTTGTTAGTAAAAAGAACACACATGCAATGACACTGGTGGATCCATATGTGGTATGTGAAAAGAACACACATGCAATGACTCTTGTTGTTGTTAGTAAAAAGAACACACATGCAATGACACTGGTGGATCCATAGGTGGATTGTGAAAAGAGCACACATGCAATGACACTGGTGGATCCATATGTGGTATGTGAAAAGAACACATGCAATGACTCCGTTGTTAGTAAAAAAGAACACACATGCAATGACACTGTGGATCCATAGGTGGATGTGAAAGAGCACACATGCAATGACACTGTGGATCCATATGTGGTATGTGAAAAGAACACACATGCAATGACTCTATGTTGTTAGTAAAAAGAACACATGCAATGACACTGTGGATCCATGTGTGGTCTCAAAAGAACACACATGCAATGACACTGTGGATCCATATGTGGTATGTGAAAAGAACACACATGCAATGACTTGTTGTTGTTAGTAAAAAGAACACACATGCAATGACACTAGTGGATCCATAGGTGGTATGTGAAAAGAACACACATTTCAATGACTCGTTGTTGTTAGTAAAAGAACACACATGCAATGACACTGTGATCCATAGGTGGATTGTGAAAAGAGCACACATGCAATGACACTCGTGGATCCATATGTGGTATGTGAAAAGAACACACATGCAATGACTCTGGTTGTTGTTAGTAAAAAGAACACACATGCAATGACACTGTTGATCCATGTGGTCTCTGAAAAGAACACACATTTCAATGACACTGTGGATCCATATGTGGTATGTGAAAAGAACACACATGCAATGACACTTCCACAGTAAAAAGAACACACATGCAATTACACTGGTGGATCCATAGGTGGTATGTGAAAAGAACACACATGCAATGACTCGTTGTTGTTAGTAAAAAGAACACACATGCAATGACACTGTGGATCCATAGGTGGATTCTGAAAAGAACACACATGCAATGACACTGTTGGATCCATATGAGGTATGTGAAAAGAACACACATGCAATGACTGTTGTTGTTAGTAAAAAGAACACACATGCAATGACACTGTGGATCCATATGTGGTATGTGAAAAGAACACACATGCAATGACTCTTGTTGTTAGTGAAAAGAACACACATGCAATGACACTGTGGATCCATGTGTGGTATGTGAAAAGAACACACATGCAATGATCCATTGTTGTTAGTAAAAAGAACACACATGCAATGACACTGTGGATCCATATGTGGATGTGAAAAGAACACACATGCAATGACTCTTGTTGTTAGTAAAAGAACACACATGCAATGACACTGTGGATCCATGTGGTATGTGAAAAGAACACATGCAATGACTCTGTGTTGTTAGTAAAAGAACACACATGCAATGACATCAGGATCCATGTGTGGTCTCAAGAGAACACACATGCAATGACACTGTGGATCCATATGTGGTATGTGAAAAGAACACACATGCAATGACTCGTTGTTGTTAGTAAAAGAACACACATGCAATGACACTGTGGATCCATGGTAGGTGGAACACACATGCAATGACTCTAGTAAAAGAACACACATGCAATGACACTGTGGATCCATATGTGGTATGTGAAAAGAACACACATGCAATGACTGTTGTTGTTAGTAAAAGAACACACATGCAATGACACTGTGGATCCATAGGTGGATTGTGAAAAGATCACACATGCAATGACACTGGTGGATCCATATGTGGTATGTGAAAAGAACACACATGCAATGACTCCATTGTTGTTAGTAAAAGAACACACATGCAATGACACTGGTGGATCCATGTGGTCTCTAAAGAACACACATGCAATGACACTGTGGATCCATATGTATGTGAAAAGAACACACATGCAATGACTCTTGTTGTTAGTAAAAAGAACACACATGCAATGACACTGTGGATCCATAGGTGGTATGTGAAAAGAACACACATTTCAATGACTCTTGTTGTTAGTAAAAAGAACACACATGCAATGACACTGTGGATCCATAGGTGGATTGTGAAAAGAACACACATGCAATGACACTGTGGATCCATATGTATGTGAAAAGAACACACATGCAATGACACTGGTGGATCCATAGGTGGGATGTGAAAAGAACACACATGCAATGACACTGTGGATCCATATTTTGTATGTGAAAAGAACACACATGCAATGACTCGTGGTTGTTGTTAAAAAGAACACACATGCAATGACACTGTGGATCCATAGGTGGATTGTGAAAAGAACACACATGCAATGACACTGTGGATCCATATGTGGTATGTGAAAAGAACACACATGCAATGACTCGTTGTTGTTAGTAAAAAGAACACACATGCAATGACACTGTGGATCCATAGGTGGATTGTGAAAAGAACACACATGCAATGACACTGTGGATCCATATGTGGTATGTGAAAAGAACACACATGCAATGACTCTGTTGTTGTTAGTAAAAGAACACACATGCAATGACACTGTGGATCCATGTGTGGTCTGAAAAGAACACACATGCAATGACACTGTGGATCCATATGTATGTGAAAAGAACACACATGCAATGACTCTAGTTGTTGTTAGTAAAAGAACACACATGCAATGACACTGGTGGATCCATAGGTGGTTGTGAAAAGAACACACATGCAATGACTTGGTTGTTGTTAGTAAAAGAACACACATGCAATGACACTGTGGATCCATGTGGATTGTGAAAAGAACACACATGCAATGACACTGTGGATCCATATGTGGTATGTGAAAAGAACACACATGCAATGACTTGTTGTTAGTAAAAAGAACACATGCAATGACACTGGTGGATCCATAGGTGGATTGTGAAAAGAACACATGCAATGACACTGTGGATCCATATGTGGTATGTGAAAAGAACACACATGCAATGACTCTGTTGTTGTTAGTAAAAGAACACACATGCAATGACACTGTGGATCCATGTGTGGATCAAGAGAACACACATTTCAATGACACTGGTGGATCCATATGTGGTATGTGAAAAGAACACACATGCAATGACTGTTGTTAGTGAAAAGAACACACATGCAATGACACTGTGGATCCATAGGTGGTATGTGAAAAGAACACACATTGCAATGACTCAAAGAACACACATGCAATGACACTGTGGATCCATGTGGTATGAAAGAACACACATGCAATGACTGTTGTTGTTAGTAAAAAGAACACACATGCAATGACACTGTGGATCCATAGGTGGATTGTGAAAAGAACACACATGCAATGACACTGTGGATCCATATGTGGTATGTGAAAAGAACACACATGCAATGACTCAGTTGTTGTTAGTAAAAGAACACACATGCAATGACACGGTGGATCCATGTGTATTCTCAAAGAACACACATTCAATGACACTGTGGATCCATGTGGTATGTGAAAAGAACACACATGCAATGACTCTGGTTGTTGTTAGTAAAAAGAACACACATGCAATGACACTGTGGATCCATAGGTGGTATGTGAAAAGAACACACATGCAATGACACTGGATCCATATGTGGCCGAAAAGAACACATTGCAATGACTCAGTTGTTGTTAAAAAGAACACACATGCAATGACACTGTGGATCCATAGGTGGATTGTGAAAAGAGCACACATGCAATGACACTGTGGATCCATATGGTATGTGAAAAGAACACACATGCAATGACTCCAGTTGTTGTTAGTAAAAGAACACACATGCAATGACACTGGTGGATCCATGTGTGGTCTGAAAAGAACACACATGCAATGACACTGTGGATCCATATGTGGTATGTGAAAAGAACACACATGCAATGACTCTTGTTGTTAGTAAAAAGAACACACATGCAATGACACTGTGGATCCATATGGTATGTGAAAAGAACACACATTTCAATGACTTTGTTGTTAGTAAAAGAACACACATGCAATGACACTGTGGATCCATAGGTGGATTGTGAAAAGAGCACACATGCAATGACACTGTGGATCCATATGTGGTATGTGAAAAGAACACACATGCAATGACTCTTGTTGTTAGTGAAAGAACACACATGCAATGACATCTGTGGATCCATGTGTGGTCTCTAAAGAACACACATTTCAATGACACTGTGGATCCATATGTGGTATGTGAAAAGAACACACATGCAATGACTCAAGTTGTTCTTAGTAAAAAGAACACACATGCAATGACACTGTGGATCCATAGGTGGTATGTGAAAAGAACACACATTTCAATGACTCGTTGTTGTTAGTAAAAAGAACACACATGCAATGACATGTGTGGTTGTGAAAGAACACACATGCAATGACACTGTGGATCCATATGTGGTATGTGAAAAGAACACACATGCAATGACTGTTGTTGTTAGTAAAAGAACACACATGCAATGACACTGTGGATCCATAGGTGTGTGAAAAGAACACACATGCAATGACACCGGTGGATCCATATGTGGTATGTGAAAAGAACACACATGCAATGACTCGTTGTTGTTAGTAAAAGAACACACATGCAATGACACTGTGGATCCATAGGTGGTCTGTGAAAAGAACACACATTTCAATGACACTGTGGATCCATATGTGGTATGTGAAAAGAACACACATGCAATGACTCTAGTTGTTGTTAGTAAAAAGAACACATGCAATGACACTGGTGGATCCATGTGGTATGTGAAAGAACACACATGCAATGACTCGTTGTTGTTAGTAAAAAGAACACACATGCAATGACACTGTGGATCCATGTGTGGATTGAAAAGAACACACATGCAATGACACTGTGGATCCATATGTGGTATGTGAAAAGAACACACATGCAATGACTCTGTTGTTAGTAAAAAGAACACACATGCAATGACACTGTGGATCCATGTGTGGATTGTGAAAAGAACACACATGCAATGACACTGTGGATCCATATGTGGTATGTGAAAAGAACACACATGCAATGACTTGTTGTTAGTGAAAAGAACACATGCAATGACACTGTGGATCCATAGGTGGATTGTGAAAAGAACACACATGCAATGACACTGTGGATCCATATGTGGTATGTGAAAAGAACACACATGCAATGACTCTTGTTGTTAGTAAAAGAACACACATGCAATGACACTGTGGATCCATAGGTGGATTGTGAAAAGAACACACATGCAATGACACTGTGGATCCATATGTGGTATGTGAAAAGAACACACATGCAATGACTCGTTGTTGTTAGTAAAAAGAACACACATGCAATGACACTGTGGATCCATAGGTGGAAAAGAACACATGCATGCAATGTGATCCATATGTGGTATGTGAAAAGAACACACATGCAATGACTCGTTGTTGTTAAAAAGAACACACATGCAATGACACTGTGGATCCATAGGTGGATTGTGAAAAGAACACACATGCAATGACACTGGATCCATATGTGGTATGTGAAAAGAACACACATGCAATGACTCCAGTTGTTAGTGAAAGAACACACATGCAATGACACTGGATCCATGTGGATTGTCAAAGAACACACATGCAATGACACTGGTGGATCCATATGTGGTATGTGAAAAGAACACACATGCAATGACTCTGGTTGTTAGTAAAAAGAACACACATGCAATGACACTGTGGATCCATAGGTGGTATGAAAAGAACACACATGCAATGACACTGTGGATCTATATGTGGATTGTGAAAAGAACACACATGCAATGACACCTGTGGATCCATATGTGGTATGTGAAAAGAACACACATGCAATGACTCTGCTTGTTGTTAGTAAAAGAACACACATGCAATGACACTGTGGATCAATATGTGGATTCAGAAAAGAACACACATGGAATGAAACCGGTGTTGATCCATAAGTGGTATGTGAAAAGAAAAAACATGCAATGACTGGGTTGTTGTTAGTAAAAGAACACACATGCAATGACACTGGGTGGATCCATATGTGGTATGTGAAAAGAACACATTTCAATGACTCGTTGTTGTTAGTAAAAAGAACACACATGCAATGACACCGTGGATCCATAGGTGATTGTGAAAAGAGCACATGCAATGACACTGTGGATCCATATGTGGTATGTGAAAAGAACACACATGCAATGACTCCAGTTGTTGTTAGTAAAAGAACACACATGCAATGACACTGTGGATCCATGTGGTCTCTAAGAGAACACACATTTCAATGACACTGTGGATCCATATGTGGTATGTGAAAAGAACACACATGCAATGACTCTGTTGTTAGTAAAAGAACACACATGCAATGACACTGTGGATCCATAGGTGGTATGTGAAAAGAACACACATTTCAATGACTGTTACTAAAAAGAACACACATGCAATGACACTGTGGATCCATATGTGGTATGTGAAAAGAACACACATGCAATGACTCGTTGTTGTTAGTAAAAAGAACACACATGCAATGACACTGTGGATCCATAGGTGGATTGTGAAAAGAACACACATGCAATGACACTGTGGATCCATATGTGGTATGTGAAAAGAACACATGCAATGACTCGTTGTTAGTGAAAAGAACACACATGCAATGACACTGTGGATCCATAGGTGGATTGTGAAAAGAACACACATGCAATGACACTGTGGATCCATATGTGGTATGTGAAAAGAACACACATGCAATGACTGTTGTTAGTAAAAGAACACACATGCAATGACACTGGTGGATCCATATGTGGTATTGTGAAGAGAACACATTTCAATGACTCTTGTTGTTAGTAAAAGAACACGCATGCAATGACACTAGTGGATCCATGTGTCGTCTCTGAAAAGAACACACATGCAATGACACTGGTGGATCCATATGTGGTATGTGAAAAGAACACATGCAATGACTCTTGTTGTTAGTAAAAGAACACACATGCAATGACACTGTGGATCCATAGGTGGATTGTGAAAAGAACACACATGCAATGACACTGTGGATCCATATGTGGTATGTGAAAAGAACACACATGCAATGACTCCAGTTGTTGTTATAGGGTAAAAAGAACACATGCAATGACACTGGTGGATCCATGTGTGGTCTCCAAGAGAACACACATTTCAATGACACTAGTGGATCCATATGTGGTATGTGAAAAGAACACATGCAATGACTCTGTTGTTAGTAAAAAGAACACACATGCAATGACACTGGTGGATCCATAGGTGGTATGTGAAAAGAACACACATTTCAATGACTGTTGTTAAAGAACACATGCAATGACACTGTGGATCCATGTGGTATGTGAAAAGAACACACATGCAATGACTCTGGTTGTTGTTAGTAAAAGAACACACATGCAATGACACTGTGGATCCATAGGTGGATTGTGAAAAGAGAACACACATGCAATGACACTGTGGATCCATATGTGGTATGTGAAAAGAACACACATGCAATGACTCTGTTGTTAGTGAAAAGAACACACATGCAATGACACTGGTGGATCCATAGGTGGATTGTGAAAAGAACACACATGCAATGACACTGTGGATCCATATGTGGTATGTGAAAAGAACACACATGCAATGACTCAGTTGTTGTTAGTAAAAAGAACACACATGCAATGACACTGTGGATCCATGTGTGGATTCTCAAGAGAACACACATTCAATGACACTGTGGATCCATATGTGGTATGTGAAAAGAACACACATGCAATGACTCATTGTTGTTAGTAAAAGAACACACATGCAATGACACTGTGGATCCATATGGTATGTGAAAAGAACACACATTTCAATGACTCTTGTTGTTAGTAAAAGAACACACATGCAATGACACTGTGGATCCATAGGTGGATTGTAAAAGAACACATGCAATGACACCGGTGGATCCATATGTGGTATGTGAAAAGAACACACATGCAATGACTCCAGTTGTTTTTAGTAAAAGAACACACATGCAATGACACTAGTGGATCCATGTGTGGTCTCAAGAGAACACACATGCAATGACACTGGTGGATCCATATGTGGTATGTGAAAAGAACACACATGCAATCTGACTGGTTGTTGTTAGTAAAAAGAACACACATGCAATGACACTGGTGGATCCATAGGTGGTATGTGAAAAGAACACACATTTCAATGACTCTGGTTGTTGTTACTAAAAAGAACACACATGCAATGACACTGTGGATCCATAGGTGGATTGTTAAAAGAGAACACATGCAATGACAGGGGTGGATCCATATGTGGTATGTGAAAAGAACACACATGCAATGACTCAAGTTGTTGTTAGTAAAAGAACACACATGCAATGACACTGGTGGATCCATGTGTGGATTGTGAATAGAACACACATGCAATGACACTGGTGGATCCATATGTGGTATGTGAAAAGAACACACATGTAATGACTCAAGTTGTTGTTAGTAAAAGAACACACATGCAATGACACTGCTGGATCCATATGTGGTATGTGAAAAGAACACACATGCAATGACTCGGTTGTCCATATGTTGAAAAGAACACACATGCAATGACACCGGTGGATCCATGTGTGGATTGTGAAAGAACACACATGCAATGACACTGGTGGATCCATATGTGGTATGTGAAAAGAACACACATGCAATGACTCTTGTTGTTACTAAAAAGAACACACATGCAATGACACTGTGGATCCATAGGTGGACTGTCAAGAGAACACACATGCAATGACACTGTGGATCCATAGGTGGTATGTGAAAAGAACACACATGCAATGACTCCTATTGTTGTTAGTAAAAGAACACACATGCAATGACACTGTGGATCCATAGGTGGTATGTAAAAGAACACACATGCAATGACACTGTGGATCCATATGTGGTATGTGAAAAGAACACACATGCAATGACTCTGTTGTTAAAAAAGAACACACATGCAATGACACTGTGGATCCATAGGTGGTATGTGAAGAGAACACACATGCAATGACTTTGTTGTTAGTAAAAAGAACACATGCAATGACACTGTGATCCATAGGTGGATTGTGAAAAGAACACACATGCAATGACACTAGTGGATCCATATGTGGTATGTGAAAAGAACACACATGCAATGACTCGGTTGTTGTTAGTGAAAAGAACACACATGCAATGACACTGGTGGATCCATGTGTGGTCAGAAAAGAACACACATGCAATGACACTGTGGATCCATATGTGGTATGTGAAAAGAACACACATGCAATGACTCTGGTTGTTGTTAGTAAAAAGAACACACATGCAATGACACTGTGATCCATGTGTGGTATGTGAAAAGAACACACATGCAATGACTAGTTGTTGTTACTAAAAAGAACACACATGCAATGACACTGTGGATCCATAGGTGGTTTATGAAAAGAACACACATGCAATGACACTGTGGATCCATATGTGGTATGTGAAAAGAACACACATGTAATGACTCTTGTTGTTAGTAAAGAACACACATGCAATGACACTAGTCAGGATCCATGTGTGGTATGAAGAGAACACACATGCAATGACTCTAGTTGTTGTTAGTAAAAGAACACACATGCAATGACACGGTGGATCCATGTGTGGATTATCAAAGAACACACATGCAATGACACTGGTTGATCCAGTAGTGAAAAGAACACACATGCAAAATGACATCGGTGGATCCATAGGTGGATTTGAAAAGAACACATGCAAAAGAGAACACACATGCAATGACACTGTGGATCCATATGTGGTATGTGAAAAGAACACACATGCAATGACTTGGTTGTTGTTATGAAAAGAACACACATGCAATGACACTGTGGATCCATAGGTATGTGAAAAGAACACACATGCAATGACTCTAGTTGTTGTTACTAAAAGAACACACATGCAATGACACTGTGGATCCATAGGTGGTATGTGAAAAGAACACACATGCAATGACTCTAGTTGTTGTTAGTAAAAGAACACACATGCAATGACACTGTGGATCCATAGGTGGATTGTGAAAAGAACACACATGCAATGACACTGTGGATCCATGTGGTATGTGAAAAGAACACACATGCAATGACTCCAGCTGTTATTAGTGAAAAGAACACACATGCAATGACACTGGTGGATCCATGTGGTCTATGAAAAGAACACACATTGCAATGACACTGTGGATCCATATGTGGTATGTGAAAAGAACACACATGCAATGACTCTCGTTGTTGTTAGTAAAAGAACACACATGCAATGACACTAGTGGATCCATGTGGTATGTGAAAAGAACACACATTGCAATGACTCTGTTGTGGTTAGTAAAAAGAACACACATGCAATGACACTAGTGATTGTGAAAAGAACACACATGCAATGACACTTGTGGATCCATATGTGGTATGTGAAAACACACATGCAATGACTCGTTGTTGTTAAAAGAACACACATGCAATGACACTGTGGATCCATAGGTGGATTGTGAAAAGAACACACATGCAATGACACTGTGGATCCATATCCAAGTGGTATGTGAAAAGAACACACATGCAATGACTCTAGTTGTTGTTATGAAAATAACACACATGCAATGACACTGGTGGATCCATGTGTGGTCTCTAAAGAGAACACACATTCAATGACACTAGTGGATCCATATGTGGTATGTGAAAAGAACACACATGCAATGACTCTATTGTTGTTAGTAAAAGAACACACATGCAATGACACTGTGGATCCATAGGTGGATTGTGAAAAGAGAACACATTTCAATGACTCGTTGTTGTTAGTAAAAAGAACACACATGCAATGACACTGTGGATCCATGTGTGGTATGTGAAAAGAACACACATGCAATGACTCTATTGTTAGTAAAAAGAACACACATGCAATGACACTGTGGATCCATGTGGTTTGTGAAGAGAACACACATGCAATGACACTGTGGATCCATATGTGGTATGTGAAAAGAACACACATGCAATGACTCCAGTTGTTGTTAGTGAAAATAACATACATGCAATGACACTGGTGGATCCATAGGTGGATTTTGAAAAGAACACACATGCAATGACACTTGTGGATCCATATGTGGTATGTGAATAGAACACACATGCAGTGACTCTAGTTGTTGTTACTAAAAAGAACACACATGCAATGACACTAGTGGATCCATAGGTGGATTATGAAAACAACACACGTGCAATGACACTGTGGATCCATATGTGGTATGTGAAAAGAACACACATGCAATGACTCTAGTCCATGTGGTTAGTGAAAAGAACACACATGCAATGACATCTGTGGATCCATGTGTGGTTTCTAAAAGAACACACATGCAATGACACTAGTGGATCCATATGTGGTATGTGAAAAGAACACACATGCAATGACTCTAGTTGTTGTTAGTAAAAGAACACACATGCAATGACACTGTGGATCCATGGTGGTTTGTGAAAAGAACACATTGCAATGACTCTGGTTGTTATGAAAAGAACACACATGCAATGACATCAGGATCCATGTGTGGTCTCTGAAGAGAACACACATGCAATGACTCAGTTGTTGTTAGTAAAAGAACACACCTGCAATGACACCGGTGGATCCATGTGTGGATTGTGAAAAGGACACACATGCAATGACACTTGTGGATCCATATGTGGAATATGAAAAGAACACACATGCAATGACTCAGTTGTTGTTAAAAAGAACACACATGCAATGACACTAGTGGATCCATAGGTGGATTATGAAAAGAACACACATGCAATGACACTAGTGGATCCATGTGTGGTTTGTGAAAAGAACACATGCAATGACTCCATGACAGTTAGTGAAAAGAACACACATGCAATGACACTAGTGGATCCGTGTGGTTTATGAAAAGAACACACATGCAATGACACTGGTGGATCCATAGGTGGTTTGTGAAAAGAACACACATGCAATGACTCGTTGTTGTTAGTAAAAGAACACACATGCAATGACACTGTGGATCCATGTGTGGTCTCAAAAGAACACACATTGCAATGACTCTGTTGTTGTTACTAAAGAACACACATGCAATGACACTGGTGGATCCATAGGTGGATTGTGAAAAGAACACACATGCAATGACGCTGGTGGATCCATATGGTATGTGAAAAGAACACACATGCAATGACTCCAGTTGTTGTTAGTGAAAGAACACATGCAATGACACTCAGGATCCATGTGTGGTCTCTGAAAGAACACACATGCAATGACACTAGTGGATCCATATGTGGTATGTGAAAAGAACACACATGCAATGACTCTAGTTGTGGTTATAAAAAGAACACACATGGAATGACACGGGTCGATCCATAGGTGGTATGTGAAAAGAACGCACATGCAATGACTAGTGTTGTTGTTAGTAAAAAGAACACACATGCAATGACACTGGTCGATCCATATGTGGATTGTGAAAAGAACACACATGCAATGACACTGTGGATCCATATGTGGTTTGTGAAAAGAACACACATGCAATGACTCTAGTTGTTGTTAGTGAAAAGAACACACATGCAATGACACTGTGGATCCATAGGTGGTTTGTGAAAAGAACACACATGCAATGACACTGTGGATCCATATGTGGTATGTGAAAAGAACACACATGCAATGACTCGTTGTTGTTAGTGAAAAGAACACACATGCAATGACTCTACTGGTGGATCCATAGGTGGTTTATGAAAAGAACACACATGCAATGACACTGTGGATCCATATGTGGTATGTGAAAAGAACACACATGCAATGACTCTGGATCCATGTGGTTAGTAAAAGAACACACATGCAATGACACTGTGGATCCATGTGGTTTGTGAAAAGAACACACATGCAATGACTCTGTGGTGTTGTTAGTAAAGAACACACATGCAATGACATGTGGATCCATGTGTGGTATGAAAAGAACACACATGCAATGACTCTAGTTGTTGTTAAAAAAGAACACACATGCAATGACACTGTATCCATGTGTGGATTGTAAAAGAACACACATGCAATGACACTAGTGGATCCATATGTGGTATGTGAAAAGAACACACATGCAATGACTCTAGTTGTTGTTAGTAAAAGAACACATGCAATGACACTGTGGATCCATGTGGTTTGTGAAAGAACACACATGCAATGACTCTAGTGGATCCATATGTGGTTGTGAAAAGAACACATGCAATGACTCTAGTTGTTGTTAGTGAAAAGAACACACATGCAATGACACTAGTGGATCCATAGGTGGATTATGAAATGAACACACATGCAATGACACTGGTGGATCCATATGTGGATTGTGAAAAGAGCACACATGCAGTGACTCTGGTTGTTAGTGAAAAGAACACACATGCAATGACACTGTGGATCCATGTGGTCTAAAAGAACACACATGCAATGACTCTAGTGGATCCATATGGTATGTGAAAAGAACACACATGCAATGACTCTCTAGGTTGTTGTTAGTAAAAGAACACACATGCAATGTCATTGGTGGATCCATAGGTGGATTGTGAAAAGAACACACATGCAATGACTCTAGTTGTGGTTAGAAAAGAACACACATGCAATGACACTAGTGGATCCATATGTGGTTTATGAAAAGAACACACATGCAATGACTCTGGATGTGTTGTTATGAAAAGAACACACATGCAATGACACTGTGATCCATGTGGTTTGTGAAAAGAACACACATGCAATGACACTGTGGATCCATTGTGGTTTGTAAAAAGAACACACATGCAATGACTCCAGTTGTTGTTAGTAAAAGACCACACATGCAATGACACTAGTGGATCCATGTGGTTTGTGAAAAGAACACACATGCAATGACAAGGATCCATATGTGGTTTGTGAAAAGAACACACATGCAATGACTTAGTTGTGGTTAGTAAAAGAACACACATGCAATGACACTAGTTGTGGTTTATGAAAACCTGTAAGATCCCTCCTTATTAAAGGAAAAGATCCTCGTGATTGCAATGCTAGTCCCTGGATCATTGCTAGCATCCACAGCTTAAGATGAAGTACACAGATACAAAGGTCGCTTATTACACCATTCCAGAGATAAAACATAGTCTTTACAACTCATGGCCAAAGGCCTAGTACAAGAGTTTATGGAATATGTAAATAAACATAAGTCTTCATCTTCATGTGCCACAGCAAGCATGTTGAGTGTAGACTCATGACTCCTAATCATCATCGAGTAACTCAACATCATAAGTTACAACATGAGGGTCAATACTTTGGAATAGTATTGGCAAGGATACCTTAGTATATATTTAAGTGGACTATAAGGC
This sequence comes from Avena insularis, assembly GCA_023614405.1. Taxonomy (NCBI): domain Eukaryota; kingdom Viridiplantae; phylum Streptophyta; class Magnoliopsida; order Poales; family Poaceae; genus Avena; species Avena insularis. The sequence goes on from JAJUPC010000257.1 coordinate 26,594, forward strand.
TATATGCATTTGGCTGGTGGAGCTTAGGCTTGCATTGCTCAAAATAGATTTTTCCTTAACTTTTTGAAAACACTAAGTTTTTGCTTGACAAAGTCCATCCCAAGGTATCTACCAATCAGAGACTGAAGATCCACGGCATCTACCAATCAAAGATCAAGATCCTTTAACCCTTGTTCACCCACAAGTTTTATTTAGAAATTGGAGTGATGAGATTCTTGAAGTTTCCATGTCTTGATGCTCAAATTGTCCTTTACTGGGACATGGCTAAGTACTTAGGTTTTACACTGCAGAGGTGGTGCACTTTCCCCACAAGCCTTGGTTTCCCAAGACATGATCCTTCAAGAGCCTTTCCTTAGTCAAATGGACGCGCCCAACCTATCAACCCATCTACCACCCACTGTCCAAGAGACTAAGTTCCAGATCCTAAGATCATGGCAGAGCCCATATTACCAAGTGGTTGCACTTGAAGCTTCTCAACATTTGACAACTCAAATCTCTTTGTTCCTGGTGGCCATCCACAAGTGAGATACACAAGGTTCACCAAGACTTCTGGCCTTGTGTAACCACTCAACATAACCCAATCTTTCCATTCCACCCGTGTGATTCATTAACTTAGTTGTTTTGTTAAATAAAACAAGTCCTTAGACTTAGAATATTTTTCCATAGTGTGAATATATAAACCACCCTTGTTTTCTAGTAGCTAGGCTAGGCATGATAGTAATAGGAATCTTGACTTAGGTAATTCTCACTAAGGTTTTACCTAATAGGTTTTCCCAAAGCTTAGCTTGTACTTAGCAAAAATTCATGCAAGTCCTATACTTAGAAAAATAATACTAATGCATATATAAAATATAGGAATGGAATATTCATGATGATATCACTTGCCTTGGTAGTGTGGAGAGTAGCACTGCCCACAATCACAATCACTAGCAAAATCTACACACAAAGTTGTAGCACAATTACACACAAATATATACAAACAAGAAATAGTATGAATGCATGCATGCATGAATCTACCAAGTGATGATTTTTGAAAACTCAACCAAGCAAGTGCATGAATACAGAAACTAAACAAGTCACAAAATAGCCAAGACAACTTATATAACCCTAAAACAAAATACTAAACTAAATCTATACTCAAATGGCCTCAAACAAGTCTCTGCAATTTTAGCACATCTAATGGTTACTATATGCTAAACAAAAAGGATAGGCAGAAAGGTCTTGTTTTTCTGAATCCAACGGTATAAAGTTTGCAAAATTCCAACGTGGCATTCAAAAGATATAGGCATTTGAATTTGGATCAAATTTCTGGTTTTAAATTCTATTCTCAGATCTAACCTATCCACGCCTTATTCTTATTCGCCGCATCGTTCAAGCGCTGGATCGAGCTCCACAGCCGTAGGATCTAAAGGGCAGTGCCTCAGATCGCTGCATCGCCGGGTTTAAGTGATCTATCGTAGGCGCTCGATCCAGATCTAACGGCCGCTCGCCACAGATGGGCGGCGATGGTGGCTACCGGCGGCGAACGCTTGGCCAACGACGCTGCCGATGATGCAGAGTAAGGAAGATCGAGGAGTAGCTCACCGGCTCGGAGGTCACGGCAAGCTCGTACTGCGGTTGGTCAAGGGCGCTTCACGGCCGCGATTCCTCACCGGAGTTCGCGGGGCGCCGGGTGGTCGGGTGGTCGCCGGGACGCCGCCGTGGATCACCCCAAGGCAAGTCGAGGACACGTTAGGTTCACAGGTCAAGGCGGCGTAGTGAGCATGAACTAGAGGCGCGGGCGGTCTGGACTTACCACTAGAGCTCGCTTTCGGTGTCAAGTGGAACCGGGCGACACACTGACAGATGCAGACTAGCGAGGTCGAGATGCGCAAGGATTCACCGAAAGGTGATAGCAAGAACGAGAGGCGAGGGGAACACTGGGCTCACCGGAATCGATCACGGAGAGGTTCTCGTCTGGGCGGTGCAAAGCTGATTGAGGGCGCCTGGTGGCGGAGTGAGCGAGGTGTCTGGGGAAAAGATCGTGGAGCGTAGAGGATCTTATAGCCGGGAATCGACAGAAACGCCGGTTTAAAGCCCATTTACGCCGCGCCATTACCGCCTTCATCGCCAAGGCGACGTGGTCGCAGGCGCGGTCTGGGGAAGACGAGGGCGACGTGGACCGGGCCCGCTGGCCGAGGTGCGCGGTGTGCAGTGGGTCTGTCACTGGCCGCTCAATACAGGCGCTATGGTGAGAGAAGAAAAGAAGATCCCGTGGGCTTGTTGGCTGGATCTCACTGGCCAGATTCTCCGCCGCCCTTTCTTTTCCTTAGCCTTTTTCTTTTTCTAATTTCATTTTCTGAATGAATTTGATATGAATTCAAATCCTTTTGAATTCAAACTTCTTGGGGATTTTTTGCAGGTTCTTGTGGGTTCAAATGCAGTCAAATAACCATGTGGTCACCTTGCAAGGCTTGGTCAAGCTTGGGTCTTTGAAATAAACAGAGACTTTGTCTCTTTGCAATTATTTGGAATAGGGTTTAGAAAATATTTCTAAATTGGAAATCTTGGGTTTTAAAAGCTACTCCTAATCTTTCCAACCATGGAGGCAAGCAAACAAGTACCTAAGCATTCAAATCTCAAAGGGTGATGGCCAATTGAGATAAAATGCCCACATGAAATCATAGCTCAAACTGCTCCAAATGATTTTGAGAAAAACCCTATATGAATGAATGATGCAAGAATGAAATGAATGAGTTTTGAAACATGATTTTTGGGATGTTACAAATCTAACCCTTAAAATGAATCTCACGAGATTCGGATTGGCTAGCAAATAGGTGAGGGTGGTCTTTCAAGATCATCTTCTTTCCCATGTTGCTTCTTCTTCTAATGATGATTCCATTGTACTTTACAAAACTTGATAGTCTTTGTTCTTGTGACTCTTTCTGTGGTTTCAAGAATCTTGACAGGCTTTTCTTCATAGGTGAGATCACTTTCTAGTTGAACTTCTTCCAAAGATATGGTATCTTTCAAAGATGTTTCTTCCATTTCGGTGACATTTCTTGAGTCGGCTCACATGAAAAACATTATGGATCGCTAGTAAAGATGTCGGCGATTCGATTTCATATGCAGCTTCTCATGACTTAAAATGTTGAATGGTCCCACATATCTTGGTGCTAACTTTCCTTGACTCCAAATCTTTTACTCCAAGTGGTGATACTCTAAGATAAGCTCTATCCCCAACTTCGTAAGTGACTTTCACGCTTAGCATCTCGTAGCTTTTCCGTCGAGACTGTATATCTTCAACTGTCTCTAACCAATTTGACCTTTTCTTCTGCGCCTTTGATAAGGTCTGGTCCAAACAAACTTCTTTCTCCCACACCATTCCATAGCAATGGGGTGGTACACTTTCTTCCGTGATAGAAACTCAAATGGTGCCATCCCAATACTAGATTGGTGATCGTTGTTGTAAGAAAACTCATGAAGGCGACTTTCATCCCAACTTGCTCCATAGTCTAGGGCACATGCCCTCAACATGTCTTCAAGAATTTGATTAGTCCTTTCTGCTTGTCCATCGCTTGAGGATGAAAAGCAAAGGTTGAATTCCAACCTCGCTCCTAGAGATTCATGAAGTCTCCAAAAGTGAGAAGTGAACTGAGTTCCTCTATCGTACACAATACTCTTAGGTACACCGTGAAGGCATACAATTCGCTCATGTAGATTTTGGCTAACTTTGCACCGGTATAAGTTGTCTTTACGGGTATAAAATGAGCCACTTTAGTTAGGCGATCTACTATTACCCATATGGAATCATACCGACCTGGTCCTTGGTAATCCAGAATGAAATCCATACCGATATTTTCCCACTTCCACTCGTGAATAGGCATTGGTTGAAGCAAACCTGCTGGTTTCGATGTTCGCTTTCACTCTACTACACACATCACACAAGGCAATGTGTTCGCGATGTCCTTTTAAGATTGTTCCACCAAAATCTTTCTTTCATATCCATATACATTTTGGTGTTTCCGGTGAATAGAATACGGAGAGTTATGGGCTTTGTAAAATCAGTTTCCGATTCGGATTTTGTGGAACACAAATACGCTTCGTGCCATAAAGTACCTTGTTCGTCCATATGGAAACTTTTAGCTTCCTTGGCTAATCCTTTCCTTAATCTCTTCGATTTCTTTATCCGCCTTTTGGGCTTCTTTAATCTTATCCAACAGAGGGTTGAATATCCAAAGACATGAGATGTCCTTCCGCACAATCTCCAACCTGAGTTCCTTGAATTGCTTACACAAGTCATCCGCAATTCACCTTTGGTAAGACCATTTACAAACGCTTTACGACTTAGAGCATCTGCTACTACATTTGCTTTACCGGGTGGTATTGCAAATTCAAGTCATAATCCTTGATAAGTTCTAGCCATCTTCTTTGTCTCATATTGATTTCCTTCGGGTGAAGATATATTTCAAACTTTTATGATCGGTGAATACTTCACAACGCTTTTCCCAAAAGGTAATGTCTCCATGTTTTGAGTGCATGGACAACAAATGCTAACTCTAAATCATGAGTAGGATAATTTACTTCATGAGTTTTGAGTTGTCTCGAGGCATAAGCCACAACTTTTCCGCCTTGCATAAGTACGGCTCCTAATCCTTGATGCTAAGCATCACAATACACTTGGAAATCTTTTCCAAATCTGTAGGCACGTAATCGGTGTCGACACAAGTCTCTTCTTTAATTCTTGAAAGCTGAGTTCACATCCTTCGCATCAAGCAAATTTCTTATCTTTCTTTAACAATTCCGTCATTGGTTTAGCAACCTTAGAAAAATTTCAATGAACCTTCAGTAGTAACCGCTAACCCAAGGAAACTACGACCTTTTTACATTCTTAGGAGATTCCCATTCGTTTACGGCTGAAACCTTAGCAGATCAATCGCTACACCATCCTTTGTCATAACATGACCAAGAAATCCAACTTCCTCTAACCAAAACTCACACTTGCTGAATTTGGCATAAAGTTTATGTTCCTTAGTTTCTCAAGTATCAAGCGTAGATGTCTTTCATGTTCTTCCTTGCTCTTGGAGTAGACTAAGATGTCATCGATGAAAACGACAACAAACTTGTCGAGAAATTCCATGAACACTTTGTTCATCATATTCATGAAGTATGCTGGAGCGTTGGTTAATCCAAAAGGCATCACAGTGTACTCATACAATCCATACCTCATGGTAAATGCTGTTTTAGGTATGTCTTGCTCTCTTATCTTGAGTTGAAAATAACCTGACCGAAGGTCAATCTTTGAGAACACACAAGCTCCTTCTAGCTGATCAAACAAGTCATTGATTCTTGGCAAAGGATATTTGTTCTTGATGGTTACCTCATTGAGAGAACGGTAATCTATGCATAGTCTTTGAGTTCTATCTCTTTTCACGAACAAAACCGAGCTCCCAAGATGAAGAACTTGGCTGGATGAATCCTTTCGCAATTGTTCTCCAAGTTGTTTCTTGAGTTCCTTAAGTTCAACCGACATTTTATAAGGTCTCTTTGCTCTTGGCCCGTATCCGGTACCAATTCTATTATAAACTCCACATCTCTATCTGGTGGCATTCCTGGTAACTCTTCCAGGAACACATCCGGATACTCACACACAATTGGCACACTGTCCATGCTAACCCCCTTAAGAGAATTCAGCTTACTCCCTTTTGATTTAAAATTGGACTTAAATGTTATCCTCTTACCTGCAGGGGTTGTGAGTGAAATTGTGCGATTTGCACAATCTAGTACTCCCTCATACTTAGCCATCCAATCCATTCCCAAAATTACATCCAATCCTTGGGAATTTAGGATTATTAGGTTTACTGGAAACTTATGTTTTCCGATCTCTATGACTAGATCCCGCATCCAAGACTCACTATCATATCCCTCCCGGAGAGCTAACTTTTATCGGACACCCTATGTTTTCAGATGCAAAACCCATTTCTTCGACAAATGCTTTAGATATGAATGAATGAGATGCACCAAAGTCAAAGAGTACAAATGCTGAGATGGAATTGAGTCTGAACTTACCAGCAACGGCATCAGGTTCTTCATAGACTTCCTCCACATTGATGTGGTTGACCTGTCCTTTCTGAAAAGGATTGGGTTTGTTAGGTCCTTCAACGTTCTTCTCAGGGCACTCATTAGCATAATGCCCCAGCTTCTTGCATTTGAAGCATTCAACCTGACTGTTGTCCTTCTTAGGTTGACTTCCACTTCCACTTCCACTATGGTGGCTCTTATATCCACTCTTGTGGTTCTTGTACTTATCATTGTCATGATCGATGATGCTTGTTGTCATGACGGTTGTGGTTGTGGTGCTTGTTAAACTTCCCATGCTTGTGGGATCCTGAAATGACACTATCATCATAGTGAGATCGCTTATGATACGATCCGAGCTATGCTTGTCGGAGTGTTTCCTCTTTCTACTCTCAACTTGCTTCATTTTATTCTCCACAATAACAGCCTTTTCACACAAAATCGATAAGTTGGAACATATGCCATGCATACCGCAGATTTAGCTCATCATTCAAGCCTTCTAGAAACTTTTCCTTCCTTTTGGCATCGTCAACCTCATCCTGCATAGCGCCAGATTGTTGAACTCTTCGATGTATTCAGCCACTGTGGTGGCGCCGCTTCAGTTGTGAAATTCCTTCTTTTCAGGCTCATCATACCGTGAGATATGAGTGGTACGAAATCCATCTTCAAAGATAGCCCAAGTTACCTCATCAATAGGCGTGTAATCTGAAGTTGTCCCACCATGCGCGGCTGGTCCTTCCAATGATGTGCAGCAAACCCGACCTTTTCAGCATCTCAGGCATCCCACGGTCACTAAGTCTTTGTTCACGTAACGAGCCAATCATTGGCCACCATGGGATCACTCGTTCTAAAACTTAGCTGGCCTCAGACGCAGAAATCTGGTGAGCATATCAAAACCTGGAGGGTTGTTGTTGTTGTTGATATTGTTGTTATTGTTGTTGTTGGGGTTGTTGTTGTTGTTGTTCTGGTTCTGGATGAACGTCGTCATCATTTGCATAAGCTGTGTTTGCGCATTCATCATTTGTTGAATTTCCGGGTAATGTTGGGGTTGGTGTTTGCGCCGACGGGAGGCATCTGTGGTTTATTCATATAGAGATAAGAATGAGATACCCTTACATGATTTACGCACAATACATTACACAAGCAAACACATAGCAAGCAACACTAGGATATAAGCTAAACAACAAGATACAAACACACAAGCGGCAAGCCATCCACATGTCGGATGGTCCAACAATAAGTTCATAAATAACAAGTGCGGTAAATAAAGATAACTGAGTAGTCAAATCTACTCGCGGCATCAATCTCCTCCTCGACAAAGGTAAGACCTGCTTCTCCATTGCGGTCTTGTTCTCCTCGATGGTAGTGGTCAAAGAGTCGATCTTGGCCTTGAGAGCCCTCTTCCGGGAACGAAGCCTCTCAATCACCGCTCGGCCGCTCTAACTCGAAGTCCTTGACCGCAGTTCCTTGGTCATATCACGAATCCTCTTGTTCCTATCCCGACACGCTTCTCTTGACTCTTGAACTTACGGTCTTGGGTCTCGAACTTCGTCTCCATCTCCTTGACTATCTCTGGCCCTGCGCGAAGAGCTTGTCCTTCTCGCCAAGCTGCACCGGAGCTCGTCATTACTAAGCATGACGTTGGTCCTATCGGTATCCACGTGCCTAATAAGAGTCTCTAAATCCTGGAGGTACAGCGATCGGCTCGGTGACCTCGAGTCGTCCTCAAAGTCAATGGACTCCGTCATCATCACGCCTTCAAAGCGTGGAAGTGAGTGCCTCTAACCTGTCGGGAGTGACGCCCTAACAATGTCTCCTATCGATCCTCGCATGACAACCTCCATGCCTCTCTCCTCACATCGGCATAAGCTTGAAGACGATGGCCTCCGTAGTAGGCTCCGTCAAGGCCCCGGCTGGTTCACCTTGAAGCCCAAAGGTCCTTCCTCTCAAACTTGGTGAGTGGGTGCACCGTAATGATAGGAAGAGGGAGATCGAGTAAAGTAGTAAGCTCTACGACACGAGGACCAAAACGGGTAGCCCGAACTCCTCAACAAGGGTGATGGCAATAGGCATCTATTTATAAGATTGAAAAAGTTAGAACAACACAATTTAAGATAATCAAGTCAACATTCAAACACATTCTTGGAACACACAAATCACTCAAGTCATGCATACATAAATTCATTACATCAATCAAGGTTCCAACTTATTTAAGGTATCATTTTGGAAAATAAGGTGATAGGTGGTGGTCCAACTAACGGCGCGCCACAATCCTATCTCATTGGATCTGGTGGCTAGCACAATGTTCCTAGTGGCAATCACCCTATCTTGTTCACATGCTTCTATCACTAAGTCTATAATATCTCCTCTTAAGGATTGGTTGGTGACTTCCAACTCTTGGGTATGTTCCTTCTCTTTCTCTAAGTCTTTTTGGAGGTTGAGCATCCTGCACTTGACTCTAGCACTGAGTTCTTTGATAGTCTTCCAAGCTGCTTCTTTTGCTGACTCAAAGAATGTGGTGTGCATAAAAGTGTTGGTGTACATGCAGAAACCTTTTTCTTTGTGGTTGTCTTCCTTGTTCTTGTACAAGTGAAGTTGCACCCACCAATACTCCACTCCATCCTCCATCACTGGAAAGCCCTTGTACACAGCTGCACCATGTACTCCCATGGTTTCCATGAGGTCCTTGAGAATCTTGGGAAACTCACCTCACACTCCAAGGTCATGGTCATGAGTGGTCCTTTCTTCACGGCTTGGACTGGAGTTCACCTACAAATAGAGATGAGAAGGAGAAGATTAGAAAAGTTTACGAGAAGAATAGACAAGTGTAGAAGAAGTAAAATTTTCCTTAGTGGTTTCCAATCCTAGGGTCATAATCCTACAGCAACACAAAGGTTGCTCGATACCATCTGTAAGATCCCTCCTTATTAAAGGAAAAGATCCCTGTGATTGCAATGCTAGTCCCTGGATCATTGCTAGCATCCACAGCTTAAGATGAAGTACATGATACAAAGGTCGTTTATTACAGTCATTCCAGAGATAAAACATAGTCTTTACAACTCATGGCCAAAGGCCTAGTACAAGAGTTTATGGAATATAAATAAACATAAGTCTTCATCTTCATGTGCCATGTGCAAGCATGTTGAGTGTAGACTCATGACTCCTAATCATCATCAGAGTAACCTGCAACATCTTAAGTTACAGCCACTAGGGTCAATACTTTGGAATAGTATTGGCAAGTTATAACTTAGTATATATTTAAGTGTAATATAAGACTATATTCTTTTGGCTGGTGGAGCTTAGGCTTGCATTGCTCAAAATAGATTTTTCCTTAACTTTTGAAAACACTAAGTTTTTGCTTGACAAAGTCCATCCCAAGGTATCTACCAATCAAAGACTGAAGATCCTTTAACCCTTGTTCACCCACAAGTTTTATTTAGAAATTGGAGTGATGAGATTCTTGAAGTTTCCATGTCTTGATGCTCAAATTGTCCTTTACCAGGGACATGGCTAAGTACTTAGGTTTTACACTCTGCAGAGGTGGTGCACTTTCCCCACAAGCCTTGGTTTCCCAAGACATGATCCTTCAGTAGCCTTTCCTTAGTCAAATGGACGCGCTCCAACCTATCAACCCATCTACCACCCACTGTCCAAGAGACTAAGTTCCAGCATCCTAAGATCATGGCAGAGCCCATATTACCAAGTGGTTGCACTTGAAGCTTCTCAACATTTGACAACTCAAATCTCTTTGTTCCTGGGTGGCCATCCACAAGTGAGATACACAAGGTTCACCAGTACCCCTGGCCTTGTGTAACCACTCAACATAACCCAATCTTTCCATTCCACCCAGGTGATTCATCAACTTAGTTGTTTTGTTAAATAAAAACAAGTCCTTAGACTTAGAATATTTTTCCATAGTGTGAATATATAAACCACCCTTGTTTTCTAGTAGCTAGGCTAGGCATGATAGTAATAGGAATCTTGACTTAGGTAATTCTCACTAAGGTTTTACCTAATAGGTTTTCCCAAAGCTTAGCTTGTACTTAGCAAAAATTCATGCAAGTCCTATACTTAGAAAAATAATACTAATGCATATATAAAATATAGGAATGGAATATTCATGATGATATCACTTGCCTTGGTAGTGTGGAGAGTAGCACTCGTCACAATCACAATCACTAGCAAAATCTACACACAAAGTTGTAGCACACAATTACACACAAATATATACAAACAAGAAATAGTATGAATGCATGCATGCATGAATCTACCAAGTGATGATTTTTGGAAAACTCAACCAAGCAAGTGCATGAATACAGAAACTAAACAAGTCACAAAATAGCCAAGACAACTTATAGAACCCTAAAACAAAATACTAAACTAAATCTATACTCAAAATGGCCTCAAACAAGTCTCTGCAATTTTAGCACATCTAATGGTTACTATATGCTAAACAAAAAGGATAGGCAGAAAGGTCTTGTTTTTCTGAATCCAACGGTATAAAGTTTGCAAAAATCCAACGTGGCATTCAAAAGATATAGGCATTTGAATTTGGATCAAATTTCTGGTTTTAAATTCTATTCTCAGATCTAACCTATCCACGCGTCTTATTCTTATTCGCCTGCATCGTTCGCTGGATCGAGCTCCACAGCCGTAGGATCTAAAGGCAGGTGCGGCTCAGATCGCTGCATCGCCGGGTTTAAGTGATCTATCGAGGCGCTCGATCCAGATCTAACTACCGCCGCTCCTGTCACAGATGGGCGGGCTGCGGTGGCTACCGCGGCGGAACCATCGGTCAATGACGTTGCCGATGATGCAGAGTAAGGAAGATCGAGGAGTAGCTCACCGCTCGGAGGTCACGCGGCTTCGTCGTACTGGCGTTGGTCAAGGGGCGCTCTGTCACGGCTGCGATTCCTCACCGGAGTTCGCGGCGGCGTCGGGTGTGTCGGGTGGTCGTCGGGGACGTCGCTGTGGATCACCCCAAGGCAAGTCGAGGACACGGTTAGGTTCACAGGGTCAAGGCGGCGTAGTGAGCATGAACTAGGAGGCGCGGGCGGTCTGGACTTACCACTAGAGCTCGCCGGAGTTGATGTCGCCGTGCTTTCGCGGTGTCAAGTGGAACCGGGCACTGGGCAAGACAGATGAGCGAGGCGAGGTCGATGCGCAAGGATTCACCGAGGTGATAGCAAGAACGAGAGGCGAGGGGAACACTGGCTCACCGGAATCGATCGCCGGAGAGGTTCTGTCCGCGGTGCAAAGCTGATTGAGGGCAGCCGTGGCGGAGTGAGCGAGGTGTCTAGGGAAAAGATCGTGGAGCGTAGAGGATCTTATAGCCGGGAATCGACAGAAACGCCGGGTTTAAAGCCCATTTACGCCGCCATTACCGGCTTCATCGCCGCTGGCGACGTGGTCGCAGGCGCGTCTGGGAAGACGAGGGCGACGTGGACCAGCCCGTTCGTCGCCGAGGTGCGGTGTGCGGTGGGGTCTGTCACGGCTCGGTAAGGCGCTATGCGTGAGAGAAGAAAAAGAAGATCCCGTGGGCTTGTTGGCTGGATCTCGGCGATTCTGGCCGCCGGCCTTTTCTTTTCCTTAGCCTTTTTCTTTTTCTAATTTCATTTTCTGGAATGAATTTGATATGAATTCAAATCCTTTTGAATTCAAACTTCTTTGGGGATTTTTGCAGGGTTCTTGTGGGTTCAAATGCAGTCAAATAACCATGTGGTCACCTTGCAAGGCTTGGTCAAGCTTGGGTCTTTGAAATAAACAGAGACTTTGTCTCTTTGCAATTATTTGGAATAGGGTTTAGAAAATATTTCTAAATTGGAAATCTTGGGTTTTAAAAGCTACTCCTAATCTTTCCAACCATGGAGGCAAGCAAACAAGTACCTAAGCATTCAAATCTCAAAGGGTGATGGCCAATTGAGATAAAATGCCCACATGAAATCATAGCTCAAACTTCTGTCTCCAAATGATTTTTGAGAAAAACCCTATATGAATGAATGATGCAAGAATGAAATGAATGAGTTTTTGAAACATGATTTTTGGGATGTTACAAAAGAACACATATGCACTGACACTGGTGGATCCATGTGTGGTCTCTAAAGAGAACACACATGCAATGACTCTGGTTGTTGTTAGTAAAAAGAGCACACATGCAATGACACTGGTGGATCCATGTGTGGATTGTGAAGAGAACACACATGCAATGACACAGGTGGATCCATATGTGGTATGTGAGAAGAACAGTCATGAAATGACTCCAGTTGTTGTTAGTAAAAAGAACACACATGCAATAACACTGGTGGATCCATAGGTGGATTGTGAAAAGAGCACACATGCAATGACACTAGTGGATCCATATGTGGTATGTGAAAAGAACACACATGCAATGACTCGACTTGTTGTTAGTGAAAAGAACATAGATGCAATGACACTAGTGGATTGTGAAAAGAACACACATGCAATGACACTGGTGGATCCATATGTGGTATGTGAAAAGAACACACATGCAATGACTCTGGTTGTTGTTATTGAAAAGAACACACAAGTTATGACACTGGTGGATCCATGTGTGGTCTCTAAAAAGAACACACATTTCAATGACTCTGGTTGTTGTTACTAAAAAGAACACACATGCAATGACACCGGTGGATCCATAGGTGGATTGTGAAAAGAGCACACATGCAATGACATTGGTGGATCCATATGTGGTATGTGAAAAGAACACACATGCAATGACTCCAGTTGTTGTTAGTGAAAAGATCATACATGCAACGACACTGGTGGATCCATGTGTGGTCTCTAAAAAGAACACACATTTCAATGGCACTAGTGGATCCATATGTGGTATGTGAAAAGAACACACATGCAATGACTCTGGTTGTTTTTACTAAAAAGAACACACATGCAATGACACTGGTGGATCCATAGGTGGTATGTGAAAAGAACATGCATTTCAATGACTCTGGTTGTTGTTACTAAAAATAACACACATGCAATGACACTAGTGGATCCATATGTGGATTGTGAAAAGACCACACATGTAATGCCACTTGTGTATCCATATGTGGTATGTGAAAAGAACACACATGCAATGACTCTGGTTGTTGTTAGTGAAAAGAACATACATGCAATGACACTGGTGGATACATAGGTGGATTGTAAAAAGAACACACATGCAATGACACTGGTGGATCCATATGTGGTATGTGAAAAGAACACACATGCAATGACTCTGGTTGTTGTTATTGAAAAGAACACACAAGCTATGACATCAGGATCCATGTGTGGTCTCTAAAGAGAACACACATTTCAATGACACTAGTGGATCCATATGTGGTATGTGAAAAGAACACACATTTCAATGACGCAGTTGTTGTTAGTAAAAAGAACACACATGCAATGACACTTGTGGATCCAAAGGTGGATTGTGAAAAGAGAACACATTTCAATGACTCTGGTTGTTGTTAGTAAAAAGAACACATATGCAATGACACTGGTGGATCCATGTGTGATCTTTGAAGAGAACACACATGCAATGACTCTGGTTATTGTTAATAAAAAGAGCACACATGCAATGAGACTGGTGGATCCATGTGTGGATTGTGAAGAGAACACATATGCAATGACACGGGTGGATCCATATGTGGTATGTGAGAAGAACAGTCATGAAATGACTCTAGTTGTTGTTAGTAAAAAGAACACGCATGCAATGACACTGCTGGATCCATAGGTGGATTGTGAAAAGAGCACACATGCAATGACACTAGTGTATCCATATGTGGTATGTGAAAAGAACACACATGCAATGACTACGGTTGTTTTTACTAAAAAGAACACACATGCAATGACACTGGTGGATCCATAGGTGGTATGTGAAAAGAACACACATTTCAGTGACTCTGGTTGTTGTTACTAAAAGAACACACATGCAATGACACTGGTGGATCCATATGTGGATTGTGAAAAGAGCACACATGCAATGACACTGGTGGATCCATATGTGGTTTGTGAAAAGAACACACATGCAATGACTCTGGTTATTGTTAGTGAAAAGAACATACACGCAATGACACTGGTGGATCCATAGGTGGATTGTGAAAAGAACACACATGCAATGACACTGGTGGATCCATATGTGGTATGTGAAAAGAACACACATGCAATGACTCTCGTTGTTGTTATTGAAAAGAACACTCATGCAACGAGACTGGTGGATCCATGTCTGGTCTCTAAAAAGAACACAATTCAATGACACTAGTGGATCCATATGTGGTATGTGAAAAGAACACACATTTCAATGACTCAATTGTTGTTAGTAAAAAGAACACACATGCAATGACACTGGTGGATCCAAAGGTGGATTGTGAAAGAGCACACATTTCAATGACTCCGGTTGTTGTTAGTAAAAAGATCACACATGCAATGACACTGGTTGTTCCAAGCGTGGTCTCTGAAGAGAACACACATGCAATGACTCTTGTTGTTGTTTGTTAAAAGAGCACACATGCAATGACACTGGTGGATCCATTTGTGGATTGTGAAGAGAACACACATGCAATGACACTGGTGGATCCATATGTGGTATGTGAGAAGAACAGTCATGAAATGATTCTATTTGTTGTTAGTTAAAAGAACACACATGCAATGACACTGGTGGATCCAAAGGTGGATTGTGAAAAGAGCACACATTTCAATGAATCTGGTTGTTGTTAGTAAAAAGAACACACATGCAATGACACAGCTGGATCCATGTGTGGTCCTTGAAGAACACACATGCAATGACTCTTGTTGTTAGTAAAAGAGCACACATGCAATGACACTGTGGATCCATGTGTGGATTGTGAAGAGAACACACATGCAATGACACTGGGTGGATCCATATGTGGTATGTGAGAAGAACAGTCATGAAATGATTCCATGACACTCTTGGATCCATAGGTGGATTGTGAAAAGAGCACACATGCATTGACACTTGTGGATCCATATGTGGTATGTGAAAAGAACACACATGCAATGCCTCCAGTTGTTGTTAGTGAAAAGAACATACTCCCTCCGTCCCAAAATAAGTGACTTGAGTTTGTCTACATTCGCATGTATCTATATACTAAAACGTGTCTAGATACATCCGAATCTAGAAAAACCCACGTCACTTATTTTGGGATGGAGGATGGAATGCAATGACACTGGTGGATCCATGTGTTGTCTCTGAAGAGAACACACATTTCAATGACACTGGTGGATCCATATGTGGTCTGTGAAAAGAACACACATGCAATGACTCTGGTTGTTGTTACTAAAAAGAACACACATATAGTGACACTGGTGGATCCATAGGTGGTATGTGAAAAGAACACACATTTCAGTGACTCGGGTTGTTGTTACTAAAAAGAACACACATGCAATGACACTGGTGGATCCATAGGTGGTATGTGAAAAGAACACACATTTCAATGACTCTGGTTGTTGTTACTAAAAAGAACACACATGCAATGACACTGGTGGATCCATAGGTGGATTGTGAAAAGAGCACACATGCAATGACATTGGTGGATCCATATGTGGTATGTGAAAAGAACACACATGCAATGACTCTGGTTATTGTTAATAAAAAGAGCACACATGCAATGAGACTGGTGGATCCATGTGTGGATTGTGAAGAGAACACATATGCAATGACACGGGTGGATCCATATGTGGTATGTGAGAAGAACAGTCATGAAATGACTCTAGTTGTTGTTAGTAAAAAGAACACGCATGCAATGACACTGCTGGATCCATAGGTGGATTGTGAAAAGAGCACACATGCAATGACACTAGTGTATCCATATGTGGTATGTGAAAAGAACACACATGCAATGACTACGGTTGTTTTTACTAAAAAGAACACACATGCAATGACACTGGTGGATCCATAGGTGGTATGTGAAAAGAACACACATTTCAGTGACTCTGGTTGTTGTTACTAAAAGAACACACATGCAATGACACTGGTGGATCCATATGTGGATTGTGAAAAGAGCACACATGCAATGACACTGGTGGATCCATATGTGGTTTGTGAAAAGAACACACATGCAATGACTCTGGTTATTGTTAGTGAAAAGAACATACACGCAATGACACTGGTGGATCCATAGGTGGATTGTGAAAAGAACACACATGCAATGACACTGGTGGATCCATATGTGGTATGTGAAAAGAACACACATGCAATGACTCTCGTTGTTGTTATTGAAAAGAACACTCATGCAACGAGACTGGTGGATCCATGTCTGGTCTCTAAAAAGAACACACAATTCAATGACACTAGTGGATCCATATGTGGTATGTGAAAAGAACACACATTTCAATGACTCAATTGTTGTTAGTAAAAAGAACACACATGCAATGACACTGGTGGATCCAAAGGTGGATTGTGAAAAGAGCACACATTTCAATGACTCTGGTTGTTGTTAGTAAAAAGAGCACACATGCAATGACACTGGTGGATCCATGCGTGGTCTCTGAAGAGAACACACATGCAATGACTCTAGTTGTTGTTTGTAAAAAGAGCACACATGCAATGACACTGGTGGATCCATTTGTGGATTGTGAAGAGAACACACATGCAATGACACTGGTGGATCCATATGTGGTATGTGAGAAGAACAGTCATGAAATGATTCTAGTTGTTGTTAGTAAAAAGAACACACATGCAATGACACTGGTGGATCCAAAGGTGGATTGTGAAAAGAGCACACATTTCAATGAATCTGGTTGTTGTTAGTAAAAAGAACACACATGCAATGACACAACTAGATCCATGTGTGGTCACTGAAGAAAACACACATGCAATGACTCTGGTTGTTGTTAGTAAAAAGAGCACACATGCAATGACACTGGTGGATCCATGTGTGGATTGTGAAGAGAACACACATGCAATGACACTGGTGGATCCATATGTGGTATGTGAGAAGAACAGTCATGAAATGATTCCATGACACTCTTGGATCCATAGGTGGATTGTGAAAAGAGCACACATGCATTGACACTTGTGGATCCATATGTGGTATGTGAAAAGAACACACATGCAATGCCTCCAGTTGTTGTTAGTGAAAAGAACATACTCCCTCCGTCCCAAAATAAGTGACTTGAGTTTGTCTACATTCGCATGTATCGATATACTAAGCGTGTCTAGATACATCACCTAAAGAAAAACACGTCACTTATATTGGATGGAAAAACGTCTAGATACATCCGGACAAAAAAACACGCCACTTATTTTGGGATGAGGAATACATGCAATGACACTGGTGGATCCATGTGTTGTCTCTGAAGAGAACACACATTTCAATGACACTGGTGGATCCATATGTGGTCTGTGAAAAGAACACACATGCAATGACTCTGGTTGTTGTTACTAAAAAGAACACACATATAGTGACACTGGTGGATCCATAGGTGGTATGTGAAAAGAACACACATTTCAGTGACTCGGGTTGTTGTTACTAAAAAGAACACACATGCAATGACACTGGTGGATCCATAGGTGGTATGTGAAAAGAACACACATTTCAATGACTCTGGTTGTTGTTACTAAAAAGAACACACATGCAATGACACTGGTGGATCCATAGGTGGATTGTGAAAAGAGCACACATGCAATGAAATTGGTGGATCCATATGTGGTATGTGAAAAGAACACACATGCAATGACTCCAGTTGTTGTTAGTGAAAAGATCATACATGCAATGACACTGGTGGATCCATGTGTGGTCTCTAAAAAGAACACACATTTCAATGGCACTAGTGGATCCATATGTGGTATGTGAAAAGAACACACATGCAATGACTCTGGTTGTTTTTACTAAAAAGAACACACATGCAATGACACTGGTGGATCCATAGGTGGTATGTGAAAAGAACATGCATTTCAATGACTCTGGTTGTTGTTACTAAAAAGAACACACATGCAATGACACTAGTGGATCCATATGTGGATTGTGAAAAGACCACACATGTAATGCCACTTGTGGATCCATATGTGGTATGTGAAAAGAACACACATGCAATGACTCTGGTTGTTGTTAGTGAAAAGAACATACATGCAATGACACTGGTGGATACATAGGTGGATTGTAAAAAGAACACACATGCAATGACACTGGTGGATCCATATGTGGTATGTGAAAAGAACACACATGCAATGACTCTGGTTGTTGTTATTGAAAAGAACACACAAGCTATGACACTGGTGGATCCATGTGTCGTCTCTAAAGAGAACACACATTTCCATGACACTAGTGGATCCATATGTGGTATGTGAAAAGAACACACATTTCAATGACGCAGTTGTTGTTAGTAAAAAGAACACACATGCAATGACACTTGTGGATCCAAAGGTGGATTGTGAAAAGAGAACACATTTCAATGACTCTGGTTGTTGTTAGTAAAAAGAACACATATGCAATGACACTGGTGGATCCATGTGTGATCTCTGAAGAGAACACACATGCAATGACTCTGGTTATTGTTAATAAAAAGAGCACACATGCAATGACACGGGTGGATCCATATGTGGATTGTGAAGAGAACACACATGCAATGACACGGGTGGATCCATATGTGGTATGTGAGAAGAACAGTCATGAAATGACTCCAGTTGTTGTTAGTAAAAAGAACACGCATGCAATGACACTGCTGGATCCATAGGTGGATTGTGAAAAGAGCACACATGCAATGACACTAGTGGATCCATATGTGGTATGTGAAAAGAACACACATGCAATGACTCTAGTTGTTGTTAATGAAAAGAACATACATGCAATGACACTAGTGGATCCATAGGTGGATTATGAAAAGAACACACATGCAATGACACTGGTGGATCCATATGTGGTATGTGAAAAGAACACACATGCAATGACTCTGGTTGTTGTTATTGAAAAGAACACACAAGCTATGACACTGGTGGATCCATGTGCCGTCTCTAAAAAGAACACACATTTCAATGACACTAGTGGATCCATATGTGGTATGTGAAAAGAACACACATTTTAATGACTCAGTTGTTGTTAGTAAAAAGAACACACATGCAATGACACTGGTGGATCCAAAGGTGGATTGTGAAAAGAGCACACATTTCAATGACTCTGGTTGTTGTTAGTAAAAAGAACACATATGCACTGACACTGGTGGATCCATGTGTGGTCTCTAAAGAGAACACACATGCAATGAATCTGGTTGTTGTTAGTAAAAAGAGCACACATGCAATGACACTGGTGGATCCATGTGTGGATTGTGAAGAGAACACACATGCAATGACACAGGTGGATCCATATGTGGTATGTGAGAAGAACAGTCATGAAATGACTCCAGTTGTTGTTAGTAAAAAGAACACACATGCAATGACACTGGTGGATCCATAGGTGGATTGTGAAAAGAGCACACATGCAATGACACTAGTGGATCCATATGTGGTATGTGAAAAGAACACACATGCAATGACTCGACTTGTTGTTAGTGAAAAGAACATAGATGCAATGACACTAGTGGATTGTGAAAAGAACACACATGCAATGACACTGGTGGATCCATATGTGGTATGTGAAAAGAACACACATGCAATGACTCTGGTTGTTGTTATTGAAAAGAACACACAAGCTATGACACTGGTGGATCCATGTGTGGTCTCTAAAAAGAACACACATTTCAATGACACTAGTGGATGCATATGTGGTGTGTGAAAAGAACACACATTTCAATGACTCAGTTGTTGTTAGTAATAAGAACACACATGCAATGACACTGGTGGATCCAAAGGTGGATTGTGAAAAGAGCACACATTTCAATGACTCTGGTTGTTGTTAGTAAAAAGAACACGCATGCAATGACACTGGTGGATCCATATGTGGATTGTGAAAAGAGCACACATGCAATGACACTTGTGGATCCATATGTGGTATGTGAAAGGAACATACATGCAATGACTCTGGTTGTTGTTACTAAAAAGAACACACATGCAGTGACACTGGTGGATCCATAGGTGGTATGTGAGAAGAACACACATTTCAGTGACTCTGGTTGTTGTTACTAAAAAGAACACACATGCAATGACACTGGTGGATCCATGTGTGGTCTCTTAAGAGAACACATGCAATGACATTGGTAGATCCATATGTGGTATGTGAAAAGAACACACATGAAATGACTCAGTTCTTTGTTAGTGAAAAGTTCATACATGCAATGACACTGGTGGATCCATAGGTGGATTGTGAAAAGAACACACATGCAATGACACTGGTGGATCCATATGTGGTATGTGAAAAGAACACACATGCAATGACTCTGGTTGTTGTTATTGAAAAGAACACACATGCAATGACACTGGTGGATCCATGTGTGGTCTCTAAAAAGAACACACATTTCAATGACACTAGTGGATCCATATGTGGTATGTGAAAAGTACACACATTTCAATGACTCAGTTGTTGTTAGTAAATAGAACACACATGCAATGACACTGGTGGATCCAAAGGTGGATTGTGAAAAGAGCACACATTTCAATGACTCTGGTTGTTGTTAGTAAAAAGAACACACATGCAATGACACTGCTGGATCCATGTGTGGTCTCTAAAGAGAACACACATGCAATGACTCTGGTTGTTGTTATTAAAAAGAGCACACATGCAATGACACTGGTGGATCCATGTGTGGATTATGAAGAGAACACACATGCAATAACACTGGTGGATCCATATTTGGTATGTGAGAAGAACAGTCAAGAAATGATTCCAGTATTTGTTAGTAAAAAGAATACACATGCAATGACACTGGTGGATCCATAGGTGGATTGTGAAAAGAGCACACATGCAATGACACTTGTGGATCCATATGTGGTATGTGAAAAGAACGCACATGCGATGACTCTAGTCGTTGTTAGTGAAAAGAACATACTCCCTCCGTCCCAAAATAAGTGACTTGAGTTTGTCTACATTCGCATGTATCTATATACTAAAACGTGTCTAGATACATCCGAATCTAGAGAAACCCACATCACTTATTTTGGGATGGAGTGAGTACATGCAATGACACTGGTGGATCCATGTGTTTTCTCTGAATAGAACACACATTTCAATGACACTGGTGGATCCATATGTGGTATGTGAAAAGAACACACATGCAATGACTCTGGTTCTTGTTACTAAAAAGAACACAGATGCAGGGACACTGGTGGATCCATAGGTGGAATGTGAAAAGAACACACATTTCAATGACTCTGGTTGTTGTTACTAAAAAGAACACACATGCAATGACACTGGTGGATCCATAGGTGGTATGTGAAAAGAACGCACATTTCAATGACTCTGATTGTTGTTACTAAAAAGAACACACATGCAATGACACTAGTGGATCCAT
Organism: Avena insularis; assembly: GCA_023614405.1. Lineage (NCBI taxonomy): Eukaryota > Viridiplantae > Streptophyta > Magnoliopsida > Poales > Poaceae > Avena > Avena insularis. The sequence goes on from JAJUPC010000257.1 coordinate 48,050, forward strand.
AGGTGGATTGTGAAAAGAGCACACATGCAATGACATTGGTGGATCCATATGTGGTATGTGAAAAGAACACACATGCAATGACTCTAGTTGTTGTTAGTGAAAAGAACATATATGCAATGACACTAGTGGATTGTGAAAAGAACACACATGCAATGACACTGGTGGATCCATATGTGGTATGTGAAAAGAACACACATGCAATGACTCTGGTTGTTGTTATTGAAAAGAACACACAAGCTATGACACTGGTGGATCCATGTGTGGTCTCTAAAAAGAACACACATTTCAATGACACTAGTGGATCCATATGTGGTATGTGACAAGAACACCCATTTCAATGACTCAGTCTTTGTTAGTAAAAAGAGCACACATGCAATGACACTAGTGGATCCATGTGTGGATTGTGAAGAGAACACACATGCAGTGACACTGGTGGATCCATATGTGGTATGTGAGAAGAACATTCATGAAATGACTCCAGTTGTTGTTAGTAAAAAGAACACACATGCAATGACACTGGTGGATCCATAGGTGGATTGTGAAAAGAGCAGACATGCAATGGCACGAGTGGATCCATATGTGGTATGTGAAAAGAACACACATGCAATGACTCCAGTTGTTGTTAGTGAAAAGAACATACATGGAATGACACTGGTGGATCCATAGGTGGATTGTGAAAAGAACACACATGCAATAACACTGGTGGATCCATATGTGGTATGTGAAAAGAACACACGTGCAATGACTCTGGTTGTTGTTATTGAAAAGAACACACAAGCTATGACACTGGTGGATCCATGTGTGGTCTCTTAAAAGAACACACATTTCAATGACACTAGTGGATCCATATGTGGTATGTGAAAAGAACACACATTTCAATGACTTAGTTGTTGTTAGTAAAAAGAACACACATGCAATGACACTAGTGGATCCAAAGGTGGATTGTGAAAAGAGCACACATTTCAATGACTCTGGTTGTTGTGAGTAAAAAGAACACATATGCAATGACACTGGTGGATCCATGTGTGGTCTCTAAAGAGAACACACATGCAATGACTCTGGTTGTTGTTAGTAAAAAGAGCACACATGCAATGACACTGGTGGATCCATGTGTGGATTGTGAAGAGAACACACATGCAGTGACACTGGTGGATCCATATGTGGTATGTGAGAAGAACAGTCATCAAATGATTCCAGTTGTTCATAGTAAACAGAACACACATGCAATGACACTGGTGGATCCATAGGTGGATTGTGAAAAGAGCACACATGCAATGACACTTGTGGATCCATATATGGTATGTGAAAAGGACACACATGCAATGACTCCAGTTATTGTTAGTGAAAAGAGCATACTCCCTCCGTCCCAAAATAAGTGACTTGAGTTTGTCTACATTCGCATGTATCTATATACTAAAACGTGTCTAGATACATCCGAATCTAGAAAAACCCATGTCACTTATTTTGGGATGGAGTGAGGACATGCAATGACACTGGTGGATCCATGTGTTGTCTCTGAAGAGAACACACATTTCAATGACACTGGTGGATCCATATGTGGTATGTGAAAAGAACACACATGCAATGACTCTGGTTGTTGTTACTAAAAAGAACACACATGTAGTGACACTTGTGGATCCATAGGTGGTATGTGAAAAGAACACACATTTCAGTGACTCTAGTTGTTGTTACTAAAAAGAACACACATGCAATGACACTGGTGGATCCATAGGTGTTATGTGAAAAGAACACACATTTCAATGACTCTGGTTGTTGTTGCTAAAAAGAACACACATGCAATGACACTAGTGGATCCATATGTGGATTGTGAAAAGAGCACACATGTCATGCCACTGGTGGATCCATATGTGGTATGTGAAAAGAACACACATGCAATGACTCTGGTTGTTGTTAGTGAAAAGAACATACATGCAATGACACTGGTGGATCCATAGGTGGATTGTGAAAAGAACACACATTTCAATGACTCTGGTTGTTGTTACTAAAAGAACACACATGCAATGACACTAGTGGATCCATATGTGGATTGTGAAAAGAGCACACATGTAATGCCACTGGTGGATCCATATGTGGTATGTGAAAAGAACACACATGCAATGACTCTGGTTGTTGTTAGTGAAAAGAACATACATGCAATGACACTGGTGGATCCATAGGTGGATTGTGAAAAGAACACCCATGCAATGACACTGCTGGATCCATGTGTGGTCTCTTAAGAGAACACATGCAATGACACTGGTGGATCCATATGTGGTATGTGAAAAGAACACGCATGCAATGACTCTGGTTGCTGTTAGTGAAAATTACATACATGCAATGACACTGGTGGATCCATAGGTGGATTGTGAAAAGAACACACATGCAATGACAGTGGTGGATCCATGTGTGGTCTCTTAAGAGAACACATGCAATGACACTGGTGGATCCATATGTGGTATGTGAAAAGAACACCCATGCAATGACTCACAGTTCTTTGTTAGTGAAAATTACATACATGCAATGACACTGGTGGGTCCATAGGTGGATTGTGAAAAGAACACACATGCAATGACACTGGTGGATCCATATGTGGTATGTGAAAATAACACACATGCAATGACTCTGGTTGTTGTTATTGAAAAGAACACACATGCAATGACACTGGTGGATCCATGTGTGGTCTCTAAAAAGAACACACATTTCAATGACACTAGTGGATCCATATGTGGTATGTGAAAAGAACACACATTTCAATGACTCAGTTGTTGTAAAAAGAACACACATGCAATGACACTGGTGGATCCAAAGGTGGATTGTGAAAAGAGCACACATTTCAATGACTCTGGTTGTTGTTAGTAAAAAGAACACACATTCAATGACACTGCTGGATCCATGTGTGGTCTCTGAAGAGAACACACATGCAACGACTCTGGTTGTTGTTATTAAAAAGAGCACACATGCAATGACACTGGTGGATCCATGTGTGGATTATGAAGAGAACACACATGCAATGACACTGGTGGATCCATATGTGGTATGTGAGAAGAACAGTCATGAAATGATTCCAGTTGTTGTTAGTAAAAAGAACACACATGCAATGACACTGGTGGATCCATAGGTGGATTGTGAAAAGAGCACACATGCAATGACACTTGGGGATCCATATGTGGTATGAAAAGAACACACATGCGATGACTCCAGTTGTTGTTAGTGAAAAGAACATACTCCCTCCGTCCCAAAATAAGTGACTTGAGTTTGTCTACATTCGCATGTATCTATATACTAAAACGTGTCTAGATACATCCGAATCTAGAAAAACTCACGTCACTTATTTTGGGATGGAGGACATGCAATGACATCGGTGGAACCATGTGTTGTATCTGTAGAGAACACACATTTCAATGACACTGGTGGATCCATATGTGGTATGTGAAAAGAACACACATGCAATGACTCTGGATGTTGTTAGTGAAAAGAACACACATGCAGGGACACTAGTGGATCCATAGGTGGTATGTGAAAAGAACACACATTTCAATGACTCTGGTTGTTGTTACTAAAAAGAACACACATGCAATGACACTGGTGGATCCATAGGTGGTATGTGAAAAGAACACACATTTCAATGACTCTGATTATTGTTACTAAAAAGAACACACATGCAATGACACTGGTGGATCCATAGGTGGATTGTGAAAAGAGCACACATGCAATGACACTGGTGGATCTATATGTGGTATGTGAAAAGAACACACATGCAATGACTCCAGTTGTTGTTAGTGAAAAGAACATACATGCAATGACACTGGTGGATCCATAGGTGGATTGTGAAAAGAACACACATTTCAATGACTCTGGTTGTTGTTACTAAAAAGAACACACATGCAATGACACTAGTGGATCCATATGTGGATTGTGAAAAGAGCACACATGTAATGCCACTGGTGGATCCATATGTGGTATGTGAAAAGAACACACATGCAATGACTCTGGTTGTTGTTAGTGAAAAGAACGTACATGCAATGACACTGGTGGATCCATAGGTGGATTGTGAAAAGAGCACACATGCAATGACACTGGTGGATCCATGTGTGGTCTCTTAAGAGAACACATGCAATGACACTGGTGGATCCATATGTGGTATGTGAAAAGAACACGCATGCAATGACTCTGGTTGCTGTTAGTGAAAATTACATACATGCAATGACACTGGTGGATCCATAGGTGGATTGTGAAAAGAACACACATGCAATGACACTGGTGGATCCATGTGTGGTCTCTTAAGAGAACACATGCAATGACACTGGTGGATCCATATGTGGTATGTGAAAAGAACACCCATGCAATGACTCTGGTTGCTGTTAGTGAAAATTACATACATGCAATGACACTGGTGGATCCATAGGTGGATTGTGAAAAGAACACACATGCAATGACACTGGTGGATCCATATGTGGTATGTGAAAATAACACACATGCAATGAATCTGGTTGTTGTTATTGAAAAGAACACACATGCAATGACACTGGTGGATCCATGTGTGGTCTCTAAAAAGAACACACATTTCAATGACACTAGTGGATCCATATGTGGTATGTGAAAAGAACACACATAACAATGACTCAGTTGTTGTTAGTAAAAAGAACACACATGCAATGACACTGGTGGATCCAAAGGTGGATTGTGAAAAGAGCACACATTTCAATGACTCTGGTTATTGTTATTAAAAAGAGCACACATCCAATGACACTGGTGGATCCATGTGTGGATTATGAAGAGAACACACATGCAATGACACTGGTGGATCCATATGTGGTATGTGAGAAGAACAGTCATGAAATGATTCCAGTTGTTGTTAGTAAAAAGAACACACATGCAATGACACTGGTGGATCCATAGGTGGATTGTGAAAAGAGCACACATGCAATGACACTTGTGGATCCATACGTGGTATGTGAAAAGAACACACATGCGATGACTCCAGTTGTTGTTAGTGAAAAGAACATACTCCCTCCGTCCCAAAATAAGTGACTTGAGTTTGTCTACATTCGCATGTATCTATATACTAAAACGTGTCTAGATACATCCGAATCTAGAAAAACTCACGTCACTTATTTTGGGATGGAGGGAGTACATGCAATGACACTGGTGGATCCATGTGTTGTCTCTGAAGAGAACACACATTTCAATGACACTGGTGGATCCATATGTGGTATGTGAAAAGAACACACATGCAATGACTCTGGTTGTTGTTACTAAAAAGAACACACATGCAGGGACACTAGTGGATCCATAGGTGGTATGTGAAAAGAACACACATTTCAATGACTCTGGTTGTTGTTACTAAAAAGAACACACATGCAATGACACTGGTGGATCCATAGGTGGTATGTGAAAAGAACACACATTTCAATGACTCTGATTGTTGTTACTAAAAAGAACACACATGCAATGACACTGGTGGATCCATAGGTGGATTGTGAAAAGAGCACACATGCAATGACATTGGTGGATCTATATGTGGCATGTGAAAAGAACACACATGCAATGACTCCAGTTGTTGTTAGTGAAAAGAACATACATGCAATGACACGGGTGGATCCATAGGTGGATTGTGAAAAGAACACACATTTCAATGACTCTGGTTGTTGTTACTAAAAAGAACACACATGCAATGACACTAGTGGATTCATATGTGGATTGTGAAAAGAGCACACATGTAATGCCACTGGTGGATCCATATGTGGTATGTGAAAAGAACACACATGCAATGACTCTGGTTGTTGTTAGTGAAAAGAACATACATGCAATGACACTGGTGGATCCATAGGTGGATTGTGAAAAGAACACACATGCAATGACACTGGTGGATCCATGTGTGGTCTCTTAAGAGAACACATGCAATGACACTGGTGGATCCATATGTGGTATGTGAAAAGAACACGCATGCAATGACTCTGGTTGCTGTTAGTGAAAATTACATACATGCAATGACACTGGTGGATCCATAGGTGGATTGTGAAAAGAACACACATGCAATGACACTGGTGGATCCATGTGTGGTCTCTTAAGAGAACACATGCAATGACACTGGTGGATCCATATGTGGTATGTGAAAAGAACACCCATGCAATGACTCTGGCTACTGTTAGTGAAAATTACATACATGCAATGACACTGGTGGATCCTTAGGTGGATTGTGAAAAGAACACACATGCAATGACACTGGTGGATCCATATGTGGTATGTGAAAATAACACACATGCAATGACTCTGATGTTGTTAGTGAAAATAACACACATGCAATGACACTGGTGGATCCATGTGTGGTCTCTAAAAAGAACACACATTTCAATGACACTAGTGGATCCATATGTGGTATGTGAAAAGAACACATATAACAATGACTCAGTTGTTGTTAGTAAAAAGAACACACATGCAATGACACTGGTGGATCCAAAGGTGGATTGTGAAAAGAGCACACATTTCAATGACTCTGGTTGTTGTTAGTAAAAAGAGCACACATGCAATGACACTAGTGGATCCATGTATGGTCTCTGAAGAGAACACACATGCAATGACTCTAGTTGTTGTTAGTAAAAGAGCACACATGCAATGACACTGGTGGATCCATTTGTGGATTGTGAAGAGAACACATGCAATGACACTGGTGGATCCATATGTGGTATGTGAGAAGAACAGTCATGAAATGATTCTAGTTGTTGTTACTAAAAGATCACACATGCAATGACACTGGTGGATCCAAAGGTGGATTGTGAAAAGAGCACACATTTCAATGAATCTGGTTGTTGTTAGTAAAAAGATCACACATGCAATGACACTTGTTGATCCATGTGTGGTCTCTGAAGACAACACACATGCAATGACTCTTGTTGTTGTTAGTAAAAAGAGCACACATGCAATGACACTGGTGGATCCATGTGTGGATTGTGAAGAGAATACACATGCAATGACTGGTGGATCCATATGTGGTATGTGAGAAGAACAGTCATGAAATGATTCCATGACACTCTTGGATCCATAGGTGGATTGTGAAAAGAGCACACATGCATTGACACTTGTGGATCCATATGTGGTATGTGAAAAGAACACACATGCAATGCCTCCAGTTGTTGTTAGTGAAAGAACATACCCCTCCGTCCCAAAATAAGTGACTTGAGTTTGTCTACATTCGCATGTATCTATATACTAAAAGCGTGTCTAGATACATCCAATCTAGAAAAACCACGTCACTTATTTTGGGATGGAAAGTACATCTAATGACATGGTGGATCCATGTGTTGTCTCTGAAGAACACACATTTCAATGACACTGGTGGATCCATATGTGGTCTGTGAAAAGAACACACATGCAATGACTCTGGTTGTTGTTACTAAAAAGAACACACATATAGTGACACTGGTGGATCCATAGGTGGTATGTGAAAAGAACACACATTTCAGTGACTCGGGTTGTTGTTACTAAAAAGAACACACATGCAATGACACTGGTGGATCCATAGGTGGTATGTGAAAAGAACACACATTTCAATGACTCTGGTTGTTGTTACTAAAAAGAACACACATGCAATGACACTGGTGGATCCATAGGTGGATTGTGAAAAGAACACACATGCAATGACACTGGTGGATCCATGTGTGGTCTCTTAAGAGAACACATGCAATGACACTGGTGGATCCATATGTGGTATGTGAAAAGAACACCCATGCAATGACTCTGGCTACTGTTAGTGAAAATTACATACATGCAATGACACTGGTGGATCCTTAGGTGGATTGTGAAAAGAACACACATGCAATGACACTGGTGGATCCATATGTGGTATGTGAAAATAACACACATGCAATGACTCTGGTTGTTGTTATTGAAAAGAACACACATGCAATGACACTGGTGGATCCATGTGTGGTCTCTAAAAAGAACACACATTTCAATGACACTAGTGGATCCATATGTGGTATGTGAAAAGAACACATATAACAATGACTCAGTTGTTGTTAGTAAAAAGAACACACATGCAATGACACTGGTGGATCCAAAGGTGGATTGTGAAAAGAGCACACATTTCAATGACTCTGGTTGTTGTTAGTAAAAAGAGCACACATGCAATGACACTGGTGGATCCATGCGTGGTCTCTGAAGAGAACACACATGCAATGACTCTAGTTGTTGTTTGTAAAAAGAGCACACATGCAATGACACTGGTGGATCCATTTGTGGATTGTGAAGAGAACACACATGCAATGACACTGGTGGATCCATATGTGGTATGTGAGAAGAACAGTCATGAAATGATTCTAGTTGTTGTTAGTAAAAAGAACACACATGCAATGACACTGGTGGATCCAAAGGTGGATTGTGAAAAGAGCACACATTTCAATGAATCTGGTTGTTGTTAGTAAAAAGAACACACATGCAATGACACAACTAGATCCATGTGTGGTCACTGAAGAAAACACACATGCAATGACTCTGGTTGTTGTTAGTAAAAAGAGCACACATGCAATGACACTGGTGGATCCATGTGTGGATTGTGAAGAGAACACACATGCAATGACACTGGTGGATCCATATGTGGTATGTGAGAAGAACAGTCATGAAATGATTCCATGACACTCTTGGATCCATAGGTGGATTGTGAAAAGAGCACACATGCATTGACACTTGTGGATCCATATGTGGTATGTGAAAAGAACACACATGCAATGCCTCCAGTTGTTGTTAGTGAAAAGAACATACTCCCTCCGTCCCAAAATAAGTGACTTGAGTTTGTCTACATTCGCATGTATCTATATACTAAAACGTGTCTAGATACATCCGAATCTAGAAAAACCCACGTCACTTATTTTGGGATGGAAAAGTACATGCAATGACACTGGTGGATCCATGTGTTGTCTCTGAAGAGAACACACATTTCAATGACACTGGTGGATCCATATGTGGTCTGTGAAAAGAACACACATGCAATGACTCTGGTTGTTGTTACTAAAAAGAACACACATATAGTGACACTGGTGGATCCATAGGTGGTATGTGAAAAGAACACACATTTCATTGACTCTGGTTGTTGTTACTATCATGTACACACATGCAATGACACTTTGGTGGATCCATAGGTCGTATGTGAAAAGAACACACATTTCAATGACTCTGGTTGTTGTTACTAAAAAGAACACACATGCAATGACACTGGTGGATCCATAGGTGGATTGTGAAAAGAGCACACATGCAATGACATTGGTGGATCTATATGTGGCATGTGAAAAGAACACACATGCAATGACTCCAGTTGTTGTTAGTGAAAAGAACATACATGCAATGACACGGGTGGATCCATAGGTGGATTGTGAAAAGAACACACATTTCAATGACTCTGGTTGTTGTTACTAAAAAGAACACACATGCAATGACACTGGTGGATCCATAGGTGGTATGTGAAAAAAACACACATTTCGATGACTCTGGTTGTTGTTACTAAAAGAACACACATGCAATGACACCGGTGGATCCATAGGTGGATTGTGAAAAGACACATGCAATGACATTGGTGGATCTATATGTGGCATGTGAAAAGAACACACATGCAATGACTCCAGTTGTTGTTAGTGAAAAGAACATACATGCAATGACACGGGTGGATCCATAGGTGGATTGTGAAAAGAACACACATTTCAATGACTCTGGTTGTTGTTACTAAAAAGAACACACATGCAATGACACTAGTGGATTCATATGTGGATTGTGAAAAGAGCACACATGTAATGCCACTGGTGGATCCATATGTGGTATGTGAAAAGAACACACATGCAATGACTCTGGTTGTTGTTAGTGAAAAGAACATACATGCAATGACACTGGTGGATCCATAGGTGGATTGTGAAAAGAACACACATGCAATGACACTGGTGGATCCATGTGTGGTCTCTTAAGAGAACACATGCAATGACACTGGTGGATCCATATGTGGTATGTGAAAAGAACACGCATGCAATGACTCTGGTTGCTGTTAGTGAAAATTACATACATGCAATGACACTGGTGGATCCATAGGTGGATTGTGAAAAGAACACACATGCAATGACACTGGTGGATCCATGTGTGGTCTCTTAAGAGAACACATGCAATGACACTGGTGGATCCATATGTGGTATGTGAAAAGAACACCCATGCAATGACTCTGGCTACTGTTAGTGAAAATTACATACATGCAATGACACTGGTGGATCCTTAGGTGGATTGTGAAAAGAACACACATGCAATGACACTGGTGGATCCATATGTGGTATGTGAAAATAACACACATGCAATGACTCTGGTTGTTGTTATTGAAAAGAACACACATGCAATGACACTGGTGGATCCATGTGTGGTCTCTAAAAAGAACACACATTTCAATGACACTAGTGGATCCATATGTGGTATGTGAAAAGAACACATATAACAATGACTCAGTTGTTGTTAGTAAAAAGAACACACATGCAATGACACTGGTGGATCCAAAGGTGGATTGTGAAAAGAGCACACATTTCAATGACTCTGGTTGTTGTTAGTAAAAAGAGCACACATGCAATGACACTGGTGGATCCATGCGTGGTCTCTGAAGAGAACACACATGCAATGACTCTAGTTGTTGTTTGTAAAAAGAGCACACATGCAATGACACTGGTGGATCCATTTGTGGATTGTGAAGAGAACACACATGCAATGACACTGGTGGATCCATATGTTGTATGTGAGAAGAACAGTCATGAAATGATTCTAGTTGTTGTTAGTAAAAAGAACACACATGCAATGACACTGGTGGATCCAAAGGTGGATTGTGAAAAGAGCACACATTTCAATGAATCTGGTTGTTGTTAGTAAAAAGAACACACATGCAATGACACAACTAGATCCATGTGTGGTCACTGAAGAAAACACACATGCAATGACTCTGGTTGTTGTTAGTAAAAAGAGCACACATGCAATGACACTGGTGGATCCATGTGTGGATTGTGAAGAGAACACACATGCAATGACACTGGTGGATCCATATGTGGTATGTGAGAAGAACAGTCATGAAATGATTCCATGACACTCTTGGATCCATAGGTGGATTGTGAAAAGAGCACACATGCATTGACACTTGTGGATCCATATGTGGTATGTGAAAAGAACACACATGCAATGCCTCCAGTTGTTGTTAGTGAAAAGAACATACTCCCTCCGTCCCAAAATAAGTGACTTGAGTTTGTCTACATTCGCATGTATCTATATACTAAAACGTGTCTAGATACATCCGAATCTAGAAAAACCCACGTCACTTATTTTGGGATGGAGGGAGTACATGCAATGACACTGGTGGATCCATGTGTTGTCTCTGAAGAGAACACACATTTCAATGACACTGGTGGATCCATATGTGGTCTGTGAAAAGAACACACATGCAATGACTCTGGTTGTTGTTACTAAAAAGAACACACATATAGTGACACTGGTGGATCCATAGGTGGTATGTGAAAAGAACACACATTTCAGTGACTCGGGTTGTTGTTACTAAAAAGAACACACATGCAATGACACTGGTGGATCCATAGGTGGTATGTGAAAAGAACACACATTTCAATGACTCTGGTTGTTGTTACTAAAAAGAACACACATGCAATGACACTGGTGGATCCATAGGTGGATTGTGAAAAGAGCACACATGCAATGACATTGGTGGATCCATATGTGGTATGTGAAAAGAACACACATGCAATGACTCCAGTTGTTGTTAGTGAAAAGATCATACATGCAATGACACTGGTGGATCCATGTGTGGTCTCTAAAAAGAACACACATTTCAATGGCACTAGTGGATCCATATGTGGTATGTGAAAAGAACACACATGCAATGACTCTGGTTGTTTTTACTAAAAAGAACACACATGCAATGACACTGGTGGATCCATAGGTGGTATGTGAAAAGAACATGCATTTCAATGACTCTGGTTGTTGTTACTAAAAAGAACACACATGCAATGACACTAGTGGATCCATATGTGGATTGTGAAAAGACCACACATGTAATGCCACTTGTGGATCCATATGTGGTATGTGAAAAGAACACACATGCAATGACTCTGATTGTTGTTAGTGAAAAGAACATACATGCAATGACACTGGTGGATACATAGGTGGATTGTAAAAAGAACACACATGCAATGACACTGGTGGATCCATATGTGGTATGTGAAAAGAACACACATGCAATGACTCTGGTTGTTGTTATTGAAAAGAACACACAAGCTATGACACTGGTGGATCCATGTGTCGTCTCTAAAGAGAACACACATTTCCATGACACTAGTGGATCCATATGTGGTATGTGAAAAGAACACACATTTCAATGGCCTTGATTGTTGTTAGTAAAAAGAACACACATGCAATGACACTTGTGGATCCAAAGGTGGATTGTGAAAAGAGAACACATTTCAATGACTCTGGTTGTTGTTAGTAAAAAGAACACATATGCAATGACACTGGTGGATCCATGTGTGATCTCTGAAGAGAACACACATGCAATGACTCTGGTTATTGTTAATAAAAAGAGCACACATGCAATGACACGGGTGGATCCATATGTGGATTGTGAAGAGAACACACATGCAATGACACGGGTGGATCCATATGTGGTATGTGAGAAGAACAGTCATGAAATGACTCCAGTTGTTGTTAGTAAAAAGAACACGCATGCAATGACACTGCTGGATCCATAGGTGGATTGTGAAAAGAGCACACATGCAATGACACTAGTGGATCCATATGTGGTATGTGAAAAGAACACACATGCAATGACTCTAGTTGTTGTTAATGAAAAGAACATACATGCAATGACACTAGTGGATCCATAGGTGGATTATGAAAAGAACACACATGCAATGACACTGGTGGATCCATATGTGGTATGTGAAAAGAACACACATGCAATGACTCTGGTTGTTGTTATTGAAAAGAACACACAAGCTATGACACTGGTGGATCCATGTGTCGTCTCTAAAAAGAACACACATTTCAATAACACTAGTGGATCCATATGTGGTATGTGAAAAGAACACACATTTTAATGACTCAGTTGTTGTTAGTAAAAAGAACACACATGCAATGACACTGGTGGATCCAAAGGTGGATTGTGAAAAGAGCACACATTTCAATGACTCTGGTTGTTGTTAGTAAAAAGAACACATATGCACTGACACTGGTGGATCCATGTGTGGTCTCTAAAGAGAACACACATGCAATGAATCTGGTTGTTGTTAGTAAAAAGAGCACACATGCAATGACACTGGTGGATCCATGTGTGGATTGTGAAGAGAACACACATGCAATGACACAGGTGGATCCATATGTGGTATGTGACTAGAACAGTCATGAAATGACTCCAGTTGTTGTTAGTAAAAAGAACACACATGCAATGACACTGGTGGATCCATAGGTGGATTGTGAAAAGAGCACACATGCAATGACACTAGTGGATCCATATGTGGTATGTGAAAAGAACACACATGCAATGACTCGACTTGTTGTTAGTGAAAAGAACATAGATGCAATGACACTAGTGGATTGTGAAAAGAACACACATGCAATGACACTGGTGGATCCATATGTGGTATGTGAAAAGAACACACATGCAATGACTCTGGTTGTTGTTATTGAAAAGAACACACAAGCTATGACACTGGTGGATCCATGTGTGGTCTCTATAAAGAACACACATTTCAATGACACTAGTGGATGCATATGTGGTGTGTGAAAAGAACACACATTTCAATGACTCAGTTGTTGTTAGTAATAAGAACACACATGCAATGACACTGGTGGATCCAAAGGTGGATTGTGAAAAGAGCACACATTTCAATGACTCTGGTTGTTGTTAGTAAAAAGAACACGCATGCAATGACACTGGTGGATCCATAGGTGGATTGTGAAAAGAGCACACATGCAATGACACTTGTGGATCCATATGTGGTATGTGAAAAGAACATACATGCAATGACTCTGGTTGTTGTTACTAAAAAGAACACACATGCAGTGACACTGGTGGATCCATAGGTGGTATGTGAGAAGAACACACATTTCAGTGACTCTGGTTGTTGTTACTAAAAAGAACACACATGCAATGACACTGGTGGATCCATGTGTGGTCTCTTAAGAGAACACATGCAATGACATTGGTAGATCCATATGTGGTATGTGAAAAGAACACACATGCAATGACTCTGGTTGCTGTTAGTGAAAATTTCATACATGCAATGACACTGGTGGATCCATAGGTGGATTGTGAAAAGAACACACATGCAATGACACTGGTGGATCCATATGTGGTATGTGAAAAGAACACACATGCAATGACTCTGGTTGTTGTTATTGAAAAGAACACACATGCAATGACACTGGTGGATCCATGTGTGGTCTCTAAAAAGAACACACATTTCAATGACACTAGTGGATCCATATGTGGTATGTGAAAAGTACACACATTTCAATGACTCAGTTGTTGTTAGTAAATAGAACACACATGCAATGACACTGGTGGATCCAAAGGTGGATTGTGAAAAGAGCACACATTTCAATGACTCTGGTTGTTGTTAGTAAAAAGAACACACATGCAATGACACTGCTGGATCCATGTGTGGTCTCTAAAGAGAACACACATGCAATGACTCTGGTTGTTGTTATTAAAAAGAGCACACATGCAATGACACTGGTGGATCCATGTGTGGATTATGAAGAGAACACACATGCAATAACACTGGTGGATCCATATTTGGTATGTGAGAAGAACAGTCAAGAAATGATTCCAGTATTTGTTAGTAAAAAGAATACACATGCAATGACACTGGTGGATCCATAGGTGGATTGTGAAAAGAGCACACATGCAATGACACTTGTGGATCCATATGTGGTATGTGAAAAAGAACACATGCGATGACTCTAGTCGTTGTTAGTGAAAGAACATACTCCCTCCGTCCCAAAATAAGTGACTTGAGTTTGTCTACATTCGCATGTATCTATATACTAAAACGTGTCTAGATACATCCGAATCTAGAGAAACCCACATCACTTATTTTGGGATGGAGTGAGTACATGCAATGACACTGGTGGATCCATGTGTTTTCTCTGAATAGAACACACATTTCAATGACACTGGTGGATCCATATGTGGTATGTGAAAAGAACACACATGCAATGACTCTGGTTCTTGTTACTAAAAAGAACACAGATGCAGGGACACTGGTGGATCCATAGGTGGAATGTGAAAAGAACACACATTTCAATGACTCTGGTTGTTGTTACTAAAAAGAACACAAATGCAATGACACTGGTGGATCCATAGGTGGTATGTGAAAAGAACGCACATTTCAATGACTCTGATTGTTGTTACTAAAAAGAACACACATGCAATGACACTAGTGGATCCATAGGTGGATTGTGAAAAGAGCACACATGCAATGACATTGGTGGATCCATATGTGGTATGTGAAAAGAACACACATGCAATGACTCTAGTTGTTGTTAGTGAAAAGAACATATATGCAATGACACTAGTGGATTGTGAAAAGAACACACATGCAATGACACTGGTGGATCCATATGTGGTATGTGAAAAGAACACACATGCAATGACTCTGGTTGTTGTTATTGAAAAGAACACACAAGCTATGACACTGGTGGATCCATGTGTGGTCTCTAAAAAGAACACACATTTCAATGACACTAGTGGATCCATATGTGGTATGTGACAAGAACACCCATTTCAATGACTCAGTCTTTGTTAGTAAAAAGAGCACACATGCAATGACACTAGTGGATCCATGTGTGGATTGTGAAGAGAACACACATGCAGTGACACTGGTGGATCCATATGTGGTATGTGAGAAGAACATTCATGAAATGACTCCAGTTGTTGTTAGTAAAAAGAACACACATGCAATGACACTGGTGGATCCATAGGTGGATTGTGAAAAGAGCAGACATGCAATGGCACGAGTGGATCCATATGTGGTATGTGAAAAGAACACACATGCAATGACTCCAGTTGTTGTTAGTGAAAAGAACATACATGGAATGACACTGGTGGATCCATAGGTGGATTGTGAAAAGAACACACATGCAATAACACTGGTGGATCCATATGTGGTATGTGAAAAGAACACACGTGCAATGACTCTGGTTGTTATTGAAAAGAACACACAAGCTATGACACTGGTGGATCCATGTGTGGTCTCTTAAAAGAACACACATTTCAATGACACTAGTGGATCCATATGTGGTATGTGAAAAGAACACACATTTCAATGACTTAGTTGTTGTTAGTAAAAAGAACACACATGCAATGACACTAGTGGATCCAAAGGTGGATTGTGAAAAGAGCACACATTTCAATGACTCTGGTTGTTGTGAGTAAAAAGAACACATATGCAATGACACTGGTGGATCCATGTGTGGTCTCTAAAGAGAACACACATGCAATGACTCTGGTTGTTGTTAGTAAAAAGAGCACACATGCAATGACACTGGTGGATCCATGTGTGGATTGTGAAGAGAACACACATGCAGTGACACTGGTGGATCCATATGTGGTATGTGAGAAGAAACAGTCATCAAATGATTCCAGTTGTTCATAGTAAACAGAACACACATGCAATGACACTGGTGGATCCATAGGTGGATTGTGAAAAGAGCACACATTCAATGTCACTTGTGGATCCATATATGGTATGTGAAAAGACACACATGCAATGACTCAGTTATTGTTAGTGAAAGAGCATACTCCTCCGTCCCAAAATAAGTGACTTGAGTTTGTCTACATTCGCATGTATCTATATACTAAAAGCGTGTCTAGATACATCCGAATCTAGAAAACCCATGTCACTTATTTTGGGATGGAGTGAGGACATGCAATGACACTGGTGGATCCATCTGTTGACTCTGAAGAGAACACACATTTCAATGACACTGGTGGATCCATATGTGGTATGTGAAAAGAACACACATGCAATGACTCTGGTTGTTGTTACTAAAAAGAACACACATGTAGTGACACTTGTGGATCCATAGGTGGTATGTGAAAAGAACACACATTTCAGTGACTCTAGTTGTTGTTACTAAAAAGAACACACATGCAATGACACTGGTGGATCCATAGGTGTTATGTGAAAAGAACACACATTTCAATGACTCTGGTTGTTGTTGCTAAAAAGAACACACATGCAATGACACTAGTGGATCCATATGTGGATTGTGAAAAGAGCACACATGTCATGCCACTGGTGGATCCATATGTGGTATGTGAAAAGAACACACATGCAATGACTCTGGTTGTTGTTAGTGAAAAGAACATACATGCAATGACACTGGTGGATCCATAGGTGGATTGTGAAAAGAACACACATTTCAATGACTCTGGTTGTTGTTACTAAAAGAACACACATGCAATGACACTAGTGGATCCATATGTGGATTGTGAAAAGAGCACACATGTAATGCCACTGGTGGATCCATATGTGGTATGTGAAAAGAACACACATGCAATGACTCTGGTTGTTGTTAGTGAAAAGAACATACATGCAATGACACTGGTGGATCCATAGGTGGATTGTGAAAAGAACACCCATGCAATGACACTGCTGGATCCATGTGTGGTCTTAAGAGAACACATGCAATGACACTGTGGATCCATATGTGGTATGTGAAAAGAACACGCATGCAATGACTCTACGTCAAGTTAGTGAAAATTACATACATGCAATGACACTGGTGGATCCATAGGTGGATTGTGAAAAGAACACACATGCAATGACAGTGGTGGATCCATGTGTGGTCTTAGAGAACACATGCAATGACACTGGTGGATCCATATGTGGTATGTGAAAAGAACACCCATGCAATGACTCGGTTCTTTGTTAGTGAAAATTACATACATGCAATGACACTGGTGGGTCCATAGGTGGATTGTGAAAAGAACACACATGCAATGACACTGGTGGATCCATATGTGGTATGTGAAAATAACACACATGCAATGACTCTGGTTGTTGTTATTGAAAAGAACACACATGCAATGACACTGGTGGATCCATGTGTGGTCTCTAAAAAGAACACACATTTCAATGACACTAGTGGATCCATATGTGGTATGTGAAAAGAACACACATTTCAATGACTCTGTTGTTGTTAGTAAAAAGAACACACATGCAATGACACTGGTGGATCCAAAGGTGGATTGTGAAAAGAGCACACATTTCAATGACTCTGGTTGTTGTTAGTAAAAAGAACACACATTCAATGACACTGCTGGATCCATGTGTGGTCTCTGAAGAGAACACACATGCAACGACTCTGGTTGTTGTTATTAAAAAGAGCACACATGCAATGACACTGGTGGATCCATGTGTGGATTATGAAGAGAACACACATGCAATGACACTGGTGGATCCATATGTGGTATGTGAGAAGAACAGTCATGAAATGATTCCAGTTGTTGTTAGTAAAAAGAACACACATGCAATGACACTGGTGGATCCATAGGTGGATTGTGAAAAGAGCACACATGCAATGACACTTGTGGATCCATATGTGGTATGTGAAAAGAACACACATGCGATGACTCCAGTTGTTGTTAGTGAAAAGAACATACTCCCTCCGTCCCAAAATAAGTGACTTGAGTTTGTCTACATTCGCATGTATCTATATACTAGAACGTGTCTAGATACATCCGAATCTAGAAAAACTCACGTCACTTATTTTGGGATGGAGGGAGTACATGCAATGACACTGGTGGATCCATGTGTTGTCTCTAAAGAGAACACACATTTCAATGACACTGGTGGATCCATATGTGGTATGTGAAAAGAACACACATGCAATGACTCTGGTTGTTGTTACTAAAAAGAACACACATGCAGGGACACTAGTGGATCCATAGGTGGTATGTGAAAAGAACACACATTTCAATGACTCTGGTTGTTGTTACTAAAAAGAACACACATGCAATGACACTGGTGGATCCATAGGTGGTATGTGAAAAGAACACACATTTCAATGACTCTGATTATTGTTACTAAAAAGAACACACATGCAATGACACTGGTGGATCCATAGGTGGATTGTGAAAAGAGCACACATGCAATGACATTGGTGGATCTATATGTGGTATGTGAAAAGAACACACATGCAATGACTCCAGTTGTTGTTAGTGAAAAGAACATACATGCAATGACACTGGTGGATCCATAGGTGGATTGTGAAAAGAACACACATTTCAATGACTCTGGTTGTTGTTACTAAAAGAACACACATGCAATGACACTAGTGGATCCATATGTGGATTGTGAAAAGAGCACACATGTAATGCCACTGGTGGATCCATATGTGGTATGTGAAAAGAACACACATGCAATGACTCTGGTTGTTGTTAGTGAAAAGAACGTACATGCAATGACACTGGTGGATCCATAGGTGGATTGTGAAAACACACATGCAATGACACTGGTCGATCCATGTGTGCCCTCTTAAGAGAACACATGCAATGACACTGGTGGATCCATATGTGGTATGTGAAAAGAACACGCATGCAATGACTCTGGTTTCTGTTAGTGAAAATTACATACATGCAATGACACTGGTGGATCCATAGGTGGATTGTGAAAAGAACACACATGCAATGACACTGGTGGATCCATGTGTGGTCTCTTAAGAGAACACATGCAATGACACTGGTGGATCCATATGTGGTATGTGAAAAGAACACCCATGCAATGACTCTGGTTGCTGTTAGTGAAAATTACATACATGCAATGACTGGTGGATCCATAGGTGGATTGTGAAAAGAACACACATGCAATGACACTGGTGGATCCATATGTGGTATGTGAAAATAACACACATGCAATGAATCTGGTTGTTGTTATTGAAAAGAACACACATGCAATGACACTGGTGGAGCCATGTGTGGTCTCTAAAAAGAACACACATTTCAATGACACTAGTGGATCCATATGTGGTATGTGAAAAGAACACACATAACAATGACTCAGTTGTTGTTAGTAAAAAGAACACACATGCAATGACACTGGTGGATCCAAAGGTGGATTGTGAAAAGAGCACACATTTCAATGACTCTGGTTATTGTTATTAAAAAGAGCACACATCCAATGACACTGGTGGATCCATGTGTGGATTATGAAGAGAACACACATGCAATGACACTGGTGGATCCATATGTGGTATGTGAGAAGAACAGTCATGAAATGATTCCAGTTGTTGTTAGTAAAAGAACACACATGCAATGACACTGGTGGATCCATAGGTGGATTGTGAAGAGCACACATGCAATGACACTTGTGGATCCATACGTGGTATGTCAAAAGAACACACATGCGATGACTCGGTTGTTGTTAGTGAAAGAACATACCCTCCGTCCCAAAATAAGTGACTTGAGTTTGTCTACATTCGCATGTATCTATATACTAAAAGCGTGTCTAGATACATCCGAATCTAGAAAACTCACGTCACTTATTTTTTGATGGAGTGAGTACATTGAATTACTCTGTTGGATCCATGTGTTGTCTCTAAAAAGAACACACATTTCAATGACACTGGTGGATCCATATGTGGTATGTGAAAAGAACACACATGCAATGACTCTGGTTGTTGTTAGTAAAAAGAACACACGTGCAAGGACACTAGTGGATCCATAGGTGGTATGTGAAAAGAACACACATTTCAATGACTTTGGTTGTTGTTACTAAAAAGAACACACATGCAATGACACTGGTGGATCCATAGGTGGTATGTGAAAAGAACACACATTTCAATGACTCTGATTATTGTTACTAAAAAGAACACACATGCAATGACACTGGTGGATCCATAGGTGGATTGTGAAAAGAGCACACATGCAATGACATTGGTGGATCTATATGTGGCATGTGAAAAGAACACACATGCAATGACTCCAGTTGTTGTTAGTGAAAAGAACATACATGCAATGACACGGGTGGATCCATAGGTGGATTGTGAAAAGAACACACATTTCAATGACTCTGTTTTTTGTTACTAAAAAGAACACACATGCAATGACACTAGTGGATTCATATGTGGATTGTGAAAAGAGCACACATGTAATGCCACTGGTGGATCCATATGTGGTATGTGAAAAGAACACACATGCAATGACTCTGGTTGTTGTTAGTGAAAAGAACATACATGCAATGACACTGGTGGATCCATAGGTGGATTGTGAAAAGAACACACATGCAATGACACTGGTGGATCCATGTGTGGTCTCTTAAGAGAACACATGCAATGACACTGGTGGATCCATATGTGGTATGTGAAAAGAACACGCATGCAATGACTCTGGTTGCTGTTAGTGAAAATTACATACATGCAATGACACTGGTGGATCCATAGGTGGATTGTGAAAAGAACACACATGCAATGACACTGGTGGATCCATGTGTGGTCTCTTAAGAGAACACATGCAATGACACTGGTGGATCCATATGTGGTATGTGAAAAGAACACCCATGCAATGACTCGCTTTGTTAGTGAAAATTACATACATGCAATGACACTGGTGGATCCTTAGGTGGATTGTGAAAAGAACACACATGCAATGACACTGGTGGATCCATATGTGGTATGTGAAAATAACACACATGCAATGACTCTGGTTGTTGTTATTGAAAAGAACACACATGCAATGACACTGGTGGATCCATGTGTGGTCTCTAAAAAGAACACACATTTCAATGACACTAGTGGATCCATATGTGGTATGTGAAAAGAACACATATAACAATGACTCAGTTGTTGTTAGTAAAAAGAACACACATGCAATGACACTGGTGGATCCAAAGGTGGATTGTGAAAAGAGCACACATTTCAATGACTCTGGTTGTTGTTAGTAAAAAGAACACACATTCAATGACACTGCTGGATCCATGTGTGGTCTCTGAAGAGAACACACATGCAACGACTCTGGTTGTTGTTATTAAAAAGAGCACACATGCAATGACACTGGTGGATCCATGTGTGGATTATGAAGAGAACACACATGCAATGACACTGGTGGATCCATATGTGGTATGTGAGAAGAACAGTCATGAAATGATTCCAGTTGTTGTTAGTAAAAAGAACACACATGCAATGACACTGGTGGATCCATAGGTGGATTGTGAAAAGAGCACACATGCAATGACACTTGTGGATCCATATGTGGTATGTGAAAAGAACACACATGCGATGATTCCAGTTGTTGTTAGTGAAAAGAACATACTCCCTCCGTCCAAAAATAAGTGACTTGAGTTTGTCTACATTCGCATGTATCTATATACTAAAACGTGTCTAGATACATCCGAATCTAGAAAAACTCACGTCACTTATTTTGGGATGGAGGGAGTACATGCAATGACACTGGTGGATCCATGTGTTGTCTCTGAAGAGAACACACATTTCAATGACACTGGTGGATCCATATGTGGTATGTGAAAAGAACACACATGCAATGACTCTGGTTGTTGTTACTAAAAAGAACACACATGCAGGGACACTAGTGGATCCATAGGTGGTATGTGAAAAGAGCACACATTTCAATGACTCTAGTTGTTGTTACTAAAAAGAACACACATGCAATGACACTGGTGGATCCATAGGTGGTATGTGAAAAGAAAACACACATTTCAATGACTCTGATTGTTGTTACTAAAAAGAACACACATGCAATGACACTGGTGGATCCATAGGTGGATTGTGAAAAGAGCACACATGCAATGACATTGGCGGATCTATATGTGGTATGTGAAAAGAACACACATGCAATGACTCCAGTTGTTGTTAGTGAAAAGAACATACATGCAATGACACGGGTGGATCCATAGGTGGATTGTGAAAAGAACACATATTTCAATGACTCTGGTTGTTGTTACTAAAAAGAACACACATGCAATGACACTAGTGGATTCATATGTGGATTGTGAAAAGAGCACACATGTAATGCCACTGGTGGATCCATATGTGGTATGTGAAAAGAACACACATGCAATGACTCTGGTTGTTGTTAGTGAAAAGAACATACATGCAATGACACTGGTGGATCCATAGGTGGATTGTGAAAAGAACACACATGCAATGACACTGGTGGATCCATGTGTGGTCTCTTAAGAGAACACATGCAATGACACTGGTGGATCCATATGTGGTATGTGAAAAGAACACGCATGCAATGACTCTGGTTGCTGTTAGTGAAAATTACATACATGCAATGACACTGGTGGATCCATAGGTGGATTGTGAAAAGAACACACATGCAATGACACTGGTGGATCCATGTGTGGTCTCTTAAGAGAACACATGCAATGACACTGGTGGATCCATATGTGGTATGTGAAAAGAACACCCATGCAATGACTCTGGCTACTGTTAGTGAAAATTACATACATGCAATGACACTGGTGGATCCTTAGGTGGATTGTGAAAAGAACACACATGCAATGACACTGGTGGATCCATATGTGGTATGTGAAAATAACACACATGCAATGACTCTGGTTGTTGTTATTGAAAAGAACACACATGCAATGACACTGGTGGATCCATGTGTGGTCTCTAAAAAGAACACACATTTCAATGACACTAGTGGATCCATATGTGGTATGTGAAAAGAACACATATAACAATGACTCAGTTGTTGTTAGTAAAAAGAACACACATGCAATGACACTGGTGGATCCAAAGGTGGATTGTGAAAAGAGCACACATTTCAATGACTCTGGTTGTTGTTAAAAAAAGAACACATTCAATGACATCTTTGGATCCATGTGTGGTCTCTCAAGAGAACACACATGCAACGACTGGTTGTTGTTATTAAAAACACACAATGACACGGGTGGATCCATGTGTGGTTTTTGAACAGAACACACATGCAATGACACTGGTGGATCCATATGTGGTATGTGAGAAGAACTGACATGAAATGACTCCGCTTGTTGTTAGTAAAAAGAACACACATGCAATGACACTGGTGGATCCATAGGTGGATTGTGAAAAGAGCACACATGCAATGACACTTGTGGATCCATATGTGGTATGTGAAAAGAACACACATGCGATGATTCCAGTTGTTGTTAGTGAAAAGAACATACTCCCTCCGTCCAAAAATAAGTGACTTGAGTTTGTCTACATTCGCATGTATCTATATACTAAAACGTGTCTAGATACATCCAATCTAGAAAACTCACGTCACTTATTTTGGGATGGAGGAGTACATGCAATGACATCGGTGGATCCATGTGTTGTCTCTGAAGAGAACACACATTTCAATGACACTTTGGTGGATCCATATGTGGTATGTGAAAAGAACACACATGCAATGACTCTGGTTGTTGTTACTAAAAAGAACACACATGCAGGGACACTAGTGGATCCATAGGTGGTATGTGAAAAGAGCACACATTTCAATGACTCTAGTTGTTGTTACTAAAAAGAACACACATGCAATGACACTGGTGGATCCATAGGTGGTATGTGAAAAGAAAACACACATTTCAATGACTCTGATTGTTGTTACTAAAAAGAACACACATGCAATGACACTGGTGGATCCATAGGTGGATTGTGAAAAGAGCACACATGCAATGACATTGGCGGATCTATATGTGGTATGTGAAAAGAACACACATGCAATGACTCAAGTTGGTGTAAGTGAAAAGAACATACATGCAATGACACGGGTGGATCCATAGGTGGATTGTGAAAAGAACACATATTTCAATGACTCTGGTTGTTGTTACTAAAAAGAACACACATGCAATGACACTAGTGGATTCATATGTGGATTGTGAAAAGAGCACACATGTAATGCCACTGGTGGATCCATATGTGGTATGTGAAAAGAACACACATGCAATGACTCTGGTTGTTGTTAGTGAAAAGAACATACATGCAATGACACTGGTGGATCCATAGGTGGATTGTGAAAAGAACACACATGCAATGACTGGTGGATCCATGTGGTCTCTTAAGAGAACACATGCAATGACACTGGTGGATCCATATGTGGTATGTGAAAAGAACACGCATGCAATGACTCTGGTTGCTGTTAGTGAAAATTACATACATGCAATGACACTGGTGGATCCATAGGTGGATTGTGAAAAGAACACACATGCAATGACACTGGTGGATCCATGTGTGGTCTCTTAAGAGAACACATGCAATGACACTGGTGGATCCATATGTGGTATGTGAAAAGAACACCCATGCAATGACTCTGGTTGCTGTTAGTGAAAATTACATACATGCAATGACACTGGTGGATCCATAGGTGGATTGTGAAAAGAACACACATGCAATGACACTGGTGGATCCATATGTGGTATGTGAAAATAACACACATGCAATGACTCTGGTTGTTGTTATTGAAAAGAACACACATGCAATGACACTGGTGGATCCATGTGTGGTCTCTAAAAAGAACACACATTTCAATGACACTAGTGGATCCATATGTGGTATGTGAAAAGAACACACATAACAATGACTCAGTTGTTGTTAGTAAAAAGAACACACATGCAATGACACTGGTGGATCCAAAGGTGGATTGTGAAAAGAGCACACATTTCAATGACTCTGGTTGTTGTTAGTAAAAATAACACACATTCAATGACACTGCTGGATCCATGTGTGGTCTCTGAAGAGAACACACATGCAACGACTCTGGTTGTTGTTATTAAAAAGAGCACACATGCAATGACACTAGTGGATCCATGTGTGGATTATGAAGAGAACACACATGCAATGACACTGGTGGATCCATATGTGGTATGTGAGAAGAACAGTCATGAAATGATTCCAGTTGTTGTTAGTAAAAAGAACACACATGCAATGACACTGGTGGATCCATAGGTGGATTGTGAAAAGAGCACACATGCAATGACACTTGTGGATCCATATGTGGTATGTGAAAAGAACACACATGCGATGACTCCAGTTGTTGTTAGTGAAAAGAACATACTCCCTCCGTCCGAAAATAAGTGACTTGAGTTTGTCTACATTCGCATGTATCTATATACTAAAACGTGTTTAGATACATCCGAATCTAGAAAAACTCACGTCACTTATTTTGGGATGGAGGGAGTACATGCAATGACACTGGTGGATCCATGTGTTGTCTCTGAAGAGAACACACATTTCAATGACACTGGTGGATCCATATGTGGTATGTGAAAAGAACACACATGCAATGACTCTGGTTGTTGTTACTAAAAAGAACACACATGCAGGGACACTAGTGGATCCATAGGTGGTATGTGAAAAGAACACACATTTCAATGACTCTGGTTGTTGTTACTAAAAAGAACACACATGCAATGACACTGGTGGATCCATAGGTGGTATGTGAAAAGAAAACACACATTTCAATGACTCTGATTGTTGTTACTAAAAAGAACACACATGCAATGACACTGGTGGATCCATAGGTGGATTGTGAAAAGAGCACACATGCAATGACATTGGTGGATCTATATGTGGTATGTGAAAAGAACACACATGCAATGACTCCAGTTGTGGTTAGTGAAAAGAACATACATGTAATGACACTGGTGGATCCATAGGTGGATTGTGAAAAGAACACACATTTCAATGACTCTGGTTGTTGTTACTAAAAAGAACACACATGCAATGACACTAGTGGATCCATATGTGGATTGTGAAAAGAGCACACATGTAATGCCACTGGTGGATCCATATGTGGTATGTGAAAAGAACACACATGCAATGACTCTGGCTGTTGTTAGTGAAAAGAACATACATGCAATGACACTGGTGGATCCATAGGTGTATTGTGAAAAGAACACACATGCAATGACACTGGTGGATCCATATGGGGTGTGTGAAAAGAACACACATGCAATGACTCTGGTTGTTGTTAATGAAAAGAACACACAAGCTATGACACTGGTGGATCCATGTGTGGTCTCTAAAAACAACACACATTTCAATGACACTAGTGGATCCATATGTGGTATGTGAAAAAAACACACATTTCAATGACTCGGTTGTTGTTAGTAAAAAGAACACACATGCAATGACACTGGTGGATCCAAAGGTGGATTGTGAAAAGAGCACACATTTCAATGACTCTGGTTGTTGTTAGTAAAAAGAAAACATATGCAATGACAGTGGTGGATCCATGCGTGGATTGTGAAGAGAACACACATGCAATGACACTGGTGGATCCATATGTGGTATGTGAGAAGAACAGTCATGAAATGACTCCAGTTGTTGTTAGTAAAAAGAACACACATGCAATGACACTGGTGGATCCATAGGTGGATTGTGAAAAGAGCACAAATGCAATGAAACTTGTGGATCCATATGTCGTATGTGAAAAGAACACACATGCGATGACTCCAGTTGTTGTTAGTGAAAAGAACATACTCCCTCCGTCCCAAAATAAGTGACTTGAGTTTGTCTACATTCGCATGTATCTATATACTAAAACATGTCTAGATACATCCGAATCTAGAAAAACTCACGTCACTTATTTTGGGATGGAGGGAGTACATGCAATGACACTGGTGGATCCATGTGTTGTCTCTGAAGAGAACACACATTTCAATGACACTGGTGGATCCATATGTGGTATGTGAAAAGAACACACATGCAATGACTCTGGTTGTTGTTACTAAAAAGAACACACATGCAGGGACACTTGTGGATCCATAGGTGGTATGTGAAAAGAACACACATTTCAATGACTCTAGTTGTTGTTACTAAAAAGAACACACATGCAATGACACTGGTGGATCCATAGGTGGTATGTGAAAAGAACACACATTTCAATGACTCTGATTGTTGTTACTAAATAGAACACACATGCAATGACACTAGTGGATCCATAGGTGGATTGTGAAAAGAGCACACATGCAATGACATTTGTGGATCCATATGTGGTATGTGAAAGAACACACATGCAATGACTCCAGTTGTTGTTAGTGAAAAGAACACACATGCAATGACACTGGTGGATCCATGTGTGGTCTCTAAAAAGAACACACATTTCAATGACACTAGTGGATCCATATGTGGTATGTGAAAAGAACACACATGCAATGACTCTGGTTGTTTTTACTAAAAAGAACACACATGCAATGCCACTGGTGGATCCATAGGTGGTATGTGAAATGAACACACATTTCAATGACTCTGGTTGTTGTTACTAAAAAGAACACACATGCAATGACACTAGTGGATTTATATGTGGATTGTGAAAAGAGCACACAGGTAATGCCACTGGTGGATCCATATGTGGTATGTGAAAAGAACACACATGCAATGACTCTGGTTGTTGTTAGTGAAAAGAACATACATGCAATGACACTGGTGGATCCATAGGTGTATTGTGAAAAGAACACACATGCAATGACACTGGTGGATCCATATGTGGTGTGTGAAAAGAACACACATGCAATGACTCTGGTTGTTGTTATTGAAAAGAACACACAAGCTATGACACTGGTGGATCCATGTGTGGTCTCTAAAAACAACACACATTTCAATGACACTAGTGGATCCATATGTGGTATGTGAAAAAACACACATTTCAATGACTCAGTTGTTGTTAGTAAAAAGAACACACATGCAATGACACTGGTGGATCCAAAGGTGGATTGTGAAAAGAGCACACATTTCAATGACTCTGGTTGTTGTTAGTAAAAAGAACACATATGCAATGACAGTGGTGGATCCATGTGTGGTCTCTTAAGAGAACACACATGCAATGACTCTGGTTGTTGTTAGTAAAAAGAGCACACATGCAATGACACTGGTGGATCCATGTGTGGATTGTGAAGAGAACACACATGTAATGACACTGGTGGATCCATATGTGGTATGTGAGAAGAACAGTCATGAAATGACTCCAGTTGTTGTTAGTAAAAAGAACACACATGCAATGACACTGGTGGATCCATAGGTGGATTGTGAAAAGAGCACAAATGCAATGAAACTTGTGGATCCATATGTCGTATGTGAAAAGAACACACATGCGATGACTCCAGTCGTTGTTAGTGAAAAGAACATACTCCCTCCGTCCCAAAATAAGTGACTTGAGTTTGTCTACATTCGCATGTATCTATATACTAAAACGTGTCTAGATACATCCGAATCTAGAAAAACTCACGTCACTTATTTTGGGATGGAGGGAGTACATGCAATGACACTGGTGGATCCATGTGTTGTCTCTGAAGAGAACACACATTTCAATGACACTGGTGGATCCATATGTGGTATGTGAAAAGAACACACATGCAACGACTCTGGTTGTTGTTACTAAAAAGAACACACATGCAGGGACACTTGTGAGTCCATAGGTGGTATGTGAAAAGAACACACATTTCAATGACTCTAGTTGTTGTTACTAAAAAGAACACACATGCAATGACACTGGTGGATCCATAGGTGGTATTTGAAAAGAACACACATTTCAATGACTCTGATTGTTGTTACTAAATAGAACACACATGCAATGACACTGGTGGATCCATAGGTGGATTGTGAAAAGAGCACACATGCAATGACATTGGTGGATCCATATGTGGTATGTGAAAAGAACACACATGCAATGACTCCAGTTGTTGTTAGTGAAAAGAAAATACATGCAATGACACTGGTGGATCCATGTGTGGTCTCTAAAAAGAACACACATTTCAATGACACTAGTGGATCCATATGTGGTATGTGAAAAGAACACACATGCAATGACTCTGGTTGTTTTTACAAAAAAGAACACACATGCAATGCCACTGGTGGATCCATAGGTGGTATGTGAAAAGAACACATATTTCAATGACTCTGGTTGTTGTTACTAAAAAGAACACACATGCAATGACACTAGTGGATCCATATGTGGATTGTGAAAAGAGCACACATGTAATGCCACTAGTGGATCCATATGTGGTATGTGAAAAGAACACACATGCAATGACTCTGGTTGTTGTTAGTGAAAAGAACATACATGCAATGACACTGGTGGATCCATAGGTGTATTGTGAAAAGAACACACATGCAATGACACTGGTGGATCCATATGTGGTGTGTGAAAAGAACACACATGCAATGACTCTGGTTGTTGTTATTGAAAAGAACACACAAGCTATGACACTGGTGGATCCATGTGTGGTCTCTAAAAACAACACACATTTCAATGACACTAGTGGATCCATATGTGGTATGTGAAAAAACACACATTTCAATGACTCGGTTGTTGTTAGTAAAAAGAACACACATGCAATGACACTGGTGGATCCAAAGGTGGATTGTGAAAAGAGCACACATTTCAATGACTCTGGTTGTTGCTAGTAAAACGAACACATATGCAATGACAATGGTGGATCCATGTGTGGTCTCTTAAGAGAACACACATGCAATGACTCTGGTCGTTGTTAGTAAAAAGAGCACACATGCAAAGACACTGGGGGATCCATGTGTGGATTGTGAAGAGAACACACATGCAATGACACTGGTGGATCCATATGTGGTATGTGAGAAGAACAGTCATGAAATGACTCAAGTTGTTGTTAGTAAAAAGAACACACATGCAATGACACTGGTGGATCCATAGGTGGATTGTGAAAAGAGCACAAATGCAATGAAACTTGTGGATCCATATGTCGTATGTGAAAAGAACACACATGCAGTGACTCTGGTTGTTGTTAGTGAAAATTACATACATGCAATGACACAGGTGGATCCATCGGTGGATTATGAAAAGAACACACATGCAATGACACTGGTGGATCCATATGTGTCATGTGAAAAGAACACACATGCAATGACTCTGGTTGTTGTTATTGAAAAGAACAGACATGCAATGACACTTGTGGATCCATGTGTGGTCTCTAAAAAGAACACACATTTCAATGACACTAGTGGATCCATATGTCGTATGTGAAAAGAAAACACATTTCAATGATGTTGTTAGTAAAAAGAACACACATGCAATGACACTGCTGGATCCAAAGGTGGATTGTGAAAAGAGCACACATTTCAATGACTCTGGTTGTTGTTAGTAAAAAGAACACACATGCAATGACACTGCAGGATCCATGTGTGGTTGTTGTGTCCCCAACCTTTAATAAATATAAGGTAAGGTTGAGTCCCCTGTGTTTACAATGCTAGTCCCTGGATCAATAGCTAGCATCCACAGTTTAGATGTAATATCAAGAAACAAAGGTCATAATATAACTTTATAACCAGGAATAACATAATTTTATTACATCATAACATAGCTCATTTGGCTATTACATTACATTGCAGCGGAATAACTATAAGCATGGGGTCCTTCATCTTCAAAGTGCCACAGGCAGATGTTGGTTGTAGACTTTGTAATCCTAATCAATCAATCTTCTCTAAAATCAATCAAACCTGCAACATTACAAGTTACAGCCACATGGGTCAATACATTTGAATTGTATTGGCAAGTGATACTATGATAGTATGGTGGAGTCTATCATCTATATGCATTTGGCTAAGTGGAGTTGAGGCTTGCATTGCTCAAAATAGATTTTCCTTAACATTTTGAAAATACTAAGTTTTTGTTTTGACAAAATCATTTTTCCCAATCTAAGATTTCAAGATCCTTGTACCAAGCCATCTCTCCATCAAAGATTGAAGAATTCAAACAACCCTTGTTCAAACCACAAGTTTTAATTAGAAATTGGAATGAGGAGATTCTTGATTGCTTCCATGTCTTGATGCTCAAATTGTCCTTTACCAGGGACATGGCTAAGTACTTAGATTTTACACTCTGCAGAGGTGGTGCACTTTCCCCACAAGACTTGGTTTCCCAAGACAAGATCTTTCAGAAGCCTTCCCTTAGACCAACATGGACGCGCTCCAACCTATCAAACACTACCTCCCACTGTCCATGTGGCTAAGTTATTGCAACCTATATGATCAAGGCAGAGCCCATAATGCCAAGTGGCTGCACTTGAAGCTTCTCAACATTTGACATCTCAAATCTCTTTGTTCCTGGGTGGCCATCCACAAGTGAGATATCAAGTTTTCCCCAGTATACTGGACTTGGTGAAGCCCAAGTTTTCCCCAGTATACTGGACTTGTATAACCACTCAACACAAACCATTCCTTCCATTCCACCTAGGTGATTCATTCACTTAGTTGTTTTATTAAACAAAACATAAGTCCACAGACTTAGGAATTTTTCCATAGCATGAATATAAATTCCACCCTTGTTTTCTATTAGCTATGGTAAGCATGAAAGTAATAGGAATCTTAACTTAGGAAATTTCTACTAAGGTTTCATCTACTATGTTTCCCATAGCATAGTTTATACTTAGCAAAAATCCATGCAAGTCCTACTTAGAAAAATATCACTAATGCATAGTGAAAATAATGGGACAAAAGTATGAAGCATCACTTGCCTTTTTGGTAGAGTATGGGTTCACTCCTTATCCTTGCAACAATCACACTCTTCAAGTCACTACAATTCAATCAAGCAAGGCACAAACTCAATCTACCAATCAAGCAAAACAACACACATAAAATAACAAAGTCAGAGTAATGCATGCAAGCATGCCAAGCTTTGTTTTGTTTGAAAAAGTGGTTCCTAATGGGTCATAGACATTTGGGTAATCCTAATGGTCATTTTGTAAAGTGGCAAAGTCATTTGCAAAAGGTTTCACTACAAAAACCATTTTCAAAACAAAGTATCATTTTATGTGGTGTAGAAATATTTTTACTAAGGCATTAACCTATAGGGTTCACCCAAATATGTTTTCAAATCACAAAACTTGGTTTTTGGGGTCAGAGAGTTTAAAACAAAACATTTTCCAAAGGTTTTCTTCCAAAACCATTTTTAATAAATAAACCACATTTCTATCTGACTAGAAATGGTTTTAAATCAAGGAATCCTTATTTTGTTTCACCAAATGAGTTTCTATTGCAAAACTTGGTGTTTGGGTCAGTAGGTTTGGTTCAAAACATTTTCTCCAAAGTTTTTACTCAAAATCATTTTCATAAACAAAACAATAGTTTTATTTAGCTAGAAATGGACTAAACTAATTAATCCATTCTAAACTTTTCCAAATGCATTTTCAAAACCATGGGTTGGTTCCTAGGGTCAGTAAGGTCACAACAAACCATTTTGCAAAGGTTTTAACCCTAAAAACATTTTTAAACAATTTTTCTAATCTTGGCAAGCACACAAAAGAATCTGCAAAAACAAGCAAACTAACAGATACTATTTGCTAAACTAAGGGCAGGGTTGGTTAGGGCTTGTTCTCCTGAATCCAACGACATAAAATTTGTAATTTTTGGACGTGTGGATCCAGAGTTATAGGGTTTTCAAAATGGCACTTAAATCTGTTTTTCAAATTCTGTTTTAAAACAGATCTGGCCACGCGTCGCGCCGTGATTGGTTGATACCGGTTCGGGTGGATCGCGTGCTGCGGTGCGTTAGATCTAATTAGATCGTGTGGTCTAGAGAGTGTACCCATTCGCGTTTAAGTGATTCTATCTAAGCCTCAGGATCAAGATCCAACGGTCCTAATCTAATGACCTAGAACTAGCGGCGCTGGACTCGCTCGCTGCGGCGGCGGCGCGATGCGTGGCCGGCGATGAAGCGAGAAAGAGAGAGAGGGGGCTCACCTGATTCGCTGGATGATGCTGATGCTCAACGTGCTCTTGGGGAGGCAGGGGGCGCACGGACGGGTTGGCAATCTCTCGCCAGAGTTGCTCTGCACGCACGCACGGATGCGTGGTCGGCGCAGTGTCGTGTGCATTTGATCAAGTAAACTTGTCAGGAGGGTGCGCAAGGTTGCCTAGGTTGTGAAAGAACTTACCAGAAGGAAGAGCGCGCTGGTTTGTGCTCTTGCCATCGCGGAGTTGAAGCGGTATGGTGGCGCCGGTCGAGGTGGGTCTGCCGACGCCTGGTCGCCGGGGCAAGCTGGCGCTACGGGGATAATCGCCAGGAGGTGGGGATCACAAGAGCATGGTTGAGGAGGCAAGGGGCAGCGAGGGGCTGCCGGAATCGAGGAGGGAGCTCGTCGGAGCAGCGGTGGTCTGAAGGAAAATGGCGATGACCTAGGGGTAGAGAGGAGGAGGTGCAGGGAAAAATGACGAGGAGGGAGGCGATTTATCCTGCGTGGTCGTGGGGCTGATTCAACGCGTGTTTAAGGCGTATTACGCCGGAGTTAATCCGTCTGCAACGCCGAGGGGTGGGCGTGGTCTGGTGGGAAAGAAGAAACAGGGAGAGTGGGTCTACTGCCTCGATATAAAAGGAAAGGGGTTGGTCCACCAATCGGTGAGGTGTGGGTTTCTTCGGTGAAGAAAAAGCGGTTCGCTCGGTTGGGGTGGAAGAACAGTGGAAAGTGGGTCCGCTTGGCAGTGAAAGAAAGGGAGTGGGGTGGGGTCCAGTTGTCACTCTCTGTGCGGGTAAGTTTATGAGTGAGAAAAGAATGCTTCGGGGAAGAGGGAGCTGGGCTAGGTGGGCTGTTGGGCTGGGCTGACTTCTTTCTATTTTTTTCTGTTTAAAAACTTTTTCCATTTCTATTTCTATTTTTCTGTTTTTTTTGATTTTCAAACAATATTTCAAACATTCAAACCATTCAAACAATTCAAACAATCCCTCAACTTTGTACTTTGAATTTGGTTCTGTCTTTCAACAAAAACCAAATCTCAAAATAAAATAATATTTTTATTCATTTTAGGATCCATTTAATAATTAAATAAAATGGATCTTTAGTTTAATAATAAAATAGGGTTTGATTTAATTAACAAAATTTCCATTTGAAATCCAAATATTTTCAAAACCAAAACAGTAGGTTTTATTTGAAAATAAAGGGTATTTGGAAAACTTGTTTAAAACAAAATAACCTTTTATTTTAGGTTCCATTAATAATTAAATATAATGGACCTTAGTTAATAATTCAAATAGGATTTGTTTATTTAAAAACTTTATTTTGAAATCTAAAATAAAACCAAAACACTTCAGTAGGTTTTATTTGAGAAAACAAAATACTTGGAAAACTTATTTTAAAAGAATAAATAAGTTTTGATGTTTTGAAAATAGTAAAACCTTTATTAATAAAACTTGGATACTTAAATCCCTTTTTGTTTAAATAACCTCTACTATTTTAATCAAAGCAAAACCTTTTTTTTCAAAATCTTAGCCATGGTTTAATTTGGCTTTATAAAATAATCTTTATTTAAAATATTTCTTTTCATTTTGAAAACCAAAACCTTTTATAAAAAGATTTCAAAGTAGTAATAAAATACTTGGAAAACTTATTTAAAATAAATAAATAAGTTTTAGTGTTTATTTAAAATGGGAAAAGCCTTTACTTAAATAAAATTTGGATATTACATCCCTATCATTTTATTTAAATAAACCTTTACTCATTTTATCAAAACAAAATATTTTATTTTAAAAGCTTGGCCAAAATTAATTTGGCTCACTAAAATATAATCTTTATTTATAAATCCACCTTTTCATTTGAAAACAAAGTCTTTTATTAAAAGATCCCAAAAATAGTATTTCCAAAACATTTTATTTGTCTTTATTAAATGTTTTATCTTTTTAAATCCCTTTAGGATTTTATTTGATTCAAATGGTTGGAAGTGCCATTTGAATACAAAAAGTTTCTTCTGGCCTTGAAAATCAAACAAAGTTTTATTTTGTTCATTTATTTTTCACATTACAAGATTTGGAAAATCTTGGGATGTGACAGGCTACCACCCTTAAAATAAATCTCGTCCCCGAGATTTGGGAAGGTTAGGGTTACAAGCAGGTTCAAAACAACTAGGGTAGTACCACCCTTAAAAATTTTCAAACAAAAATTACACATTGTCCTTCTTGGGATCCTAGGAAACTTCTCTGGGCAAACTTTTGCATTGCGTCCTTTATTTCCATACTTGACTCATGGGCCAAGGTTGAGTTTCTCCATAGGCTTGTTCAACTTGTTCTTCATCTTTTCTGGACAATCTGATGCATAGTGTCCAAGTTCCTTACAATTATAGCATTGCAACTGGCTAATGTCCTTCTTTTCCTTTGGTATCATTGCCTCTTGTTTGTTTCCTTGGTCCTTCTTCTTTTCTGGGCATTCATTGGCATAATGTCCCATCTCTTTGCAATTGAAACATTGCACTTGTGTAATATCCTTCTTGCTAGTGTTGGGGCATTTCTTGTTCTTTTTGGGTCTCTCCAAAGCTAGGAGTTCTTCTAGTTCATGTTCTTTATAGGTGGGAGATCTTTCTCTCTTCTTGGGTCATTGATCTTCATGCTCCTTGGATGCATGATCCTTGGCTTCACAAGTATTGCTAACTTGGGTTCCTTCTAGAATAACATCTTTGTCATCCTTGTTGTCATTAGTTCTTTGGGAAAAGTTTTCTCTCATGTTGATCATGTGAGTAACCAATCCTTGCATCAATTGGGATTGAAGTTTCAAAATCCTTTGTATGGCTGGGTCTAATCCATTGTTGTTGGCTAAAAGCTGAGTTGTCTCTTGGCTCAATTGGTTTTGGGTTGCTATGAGTTCTCTCATGTTGCCCTCTTGGTTGTTGTTGTTGTCATCCACTTTGATGTTGGAGTCCTTTGGAGTAGTCATCTGTTTGGGTTGGGTAAGGATTAGAATAGGCAAAAGATTTTTCTAAGGAATCAATTCTAATCACACACATCACAATTCACACAAGCAATGTACAAGCAATCACAAACCAAACATTTCACTCAAACAACAAACTCTAAGCACATTTTTAGGCAACAAAAATAATTTTTTTTGTTACACCACATAAGTTGGTGTGTTTGACTTAACTAAAATATGGTGGTCCATCTATATGGTTCACTTGTGATCTTTCCATCCTTCTTGATTGATCCTTCTTGCATGAGATCATGGTTTCCTTGGGAAAAACTCTTGGTCACAAAACTTCAAATGATGATAGCTCCTTCTAAGTTGTGTTTCCTTAGTCTTCAAATCTTGAGCAAGATTTCTTGTCTCACTTGTAGTCTTTAGTGATATCCAAGTTGGAAGTCCTTGGTGAATATGCTGAAGATGTTGAAGTCATTAGAGTTGAAAGTGTTGAAGAATTCCTTTGCACATGGTGTAGTCTTTGGTCAAAGGGTAGGTTTTTCCATCAAGTTGAAATAGAAGAGATGTAGAGTTGAAACCAAAATAGTTGAGGAAAGAGTTTACAAGTGTTTTTGTAAATAGTTTTTGGAACAAAATGCAACTCCTATTTTTCTAAGGGTTTTTGTCCAATCCTAGGTTTACAAATCCTACAGGCAACACAATTCTCTGATACCATCTGTTGTGTCCCCAACCTTTAATAAATATAAGGTAAGGTTGAGTCCCCTGTGTTTACAATGCTAGTCCCTGGATCAATAGCTAGCATCCACAGTTTAGATGTAATATCAAGAAACAAAGGTCATAATATAACTTTATAACCAGGAATAACATAATTTTATTACATCATAACATAGCTCATTTGGCTATTACATTACATTGCAGCGGAATAACTATAAGCATGGGGTCCTTCATCTTCAAAGTGCCATAGGCAGATGTTGGTTGTAGACTTTGTAATCCTAATCAATCAATCTTCTCTAAAATCAATCAAACCTGCAACATTACAAGTTACAGCCACATGGGTCAATACATTTGAATTGTATTGGCAAGTGATACTATGATAGTATGGTGGAGTCTATCATCTATATGCATTTGGCTAAGTGGAGTTGAGGCTTGCATTGCTAAAAATAGATTTTCCTTAACATTTTGAAAATACTAAGTTTTTGTTTTGACAAAATCATTTTTCCCAATCTAAGATTTCAAGATCCTTGTACCAAGCCATCTCTCCATAAAAGATTGAAGAATTCAAACAACCCTTGTTCAAACCACAAGTTTTAATTAGAAATTGGAATGAGGAGATTCTTGATTGCTTCCATGTATTGATGCTCAAATTGTCCTTTACCAGGGACATGGCTAAGTACTTAGATTTTACACTCTGCAGAGGTGGTGCACTTTCCCCACAAGACTTGGTTTCCCAAGACAAGATCTTTGAGAAGCCTTCCCTTAGACCAACATGGACGCGCTCCAACCTATCAAACACTACCACCCACTGTCCATGTGGCTAAGTTATTGCAACCTATATGATCAAGGCAGAGCCCATAATGCCAAGTGGCTGCACTTGAAGCTTCTCAACATTTGACATCTCAAATCTCTTTGTTCCTGGGTGGCCATCCACAAGTGAGATATCAAGTTTTCCCATTTCCCAAGGTATATCTTTGGACTTGTGAAGCCAAGGTTTCCTCAACACAAACCATTCCTTCCATTCCACCTAG
This sequence comes from Avena insularis, assembly GCA_023614405.1. Taxonomy (NCBI): domain Eukaryota; kingdom Viridiplantae; phylum Streptophyta; class Magnoliopsida; order Poales; family Poaceae; genus Avena; species Avena insularis. The sequence goes on from JAJUPC010000257.1 coordinate 86,448, forward strand.
GTGATTCATTCACTTAGTTGTTTTATTAAACAAAACATAAGTCCACAGACTTAGGAATTTTTCCATAGCATGAATATAAATTCCACCCTTGTTTTCTATTAGCTATGCTAAGCATGAAAGTAATAGGAATCTTAACTTAGGAAATTTCTACTAAGGTTTCATCTACTAGGTTTCCCATAGCATAGTTTATACTTAGCAAAAATCCATGCGAGTCCTACTTAGAAAAATATCACTAATGCATAGTGAAAATAATGGGACAAAAGTATGAAGCATCACTTGCCTTTTTGGTAGAGTATGGGTTCACTCCTTGTCCTTGCAACAATCACACTCTTCAAGTCACTACAATTCAATCAAGCAAGGCACAAACTCAATCTACCAATCAAGCAAAACAACACACATAAAATAACAAAGTCAAAGTAATGCATGCAAGCATGCCAAGCTTTGTTTTGTTTGAAAAAGTGGTTCCTAATGGGTCATAGACATTTGGGTACATCTAATGGTCATTTTGTAAAGTGGCAAAGTCATTTGCAAAAGGTTTCACTACAAAAACCATTTTCAAAACAAAGTATCATTTTATGTGGTGTAGAAATATTTTTACTAAGGCATTAACCTATAGGGTTCACCCAAATATGTTTTCAAATCACAAAACTTGGTTTTTGGGGTCAGAGAGTTTAAAACAAAACATTTTCCAAAGGTTTTCTTCCAAAACCATTTTTAATAAATAAACCACATTTCTATCTGACTAGAAATGGTTTTAAATCAAGGAATCCTTATTTTGTTTCACCAAATGAGTTGCTATTGCAAAACTTGGTGTTTGGGTCAGTAGGTTTGGTTCAAAACATTTTCTCCAAAGTTTTTACTCAAAATCATTTTCATAAACAAAACAATAGTTTTATTTAGCTAGAAATGGACTAAAGTAATTAATCCATTCTAAACTTTTCCAAATTCATTTTCAAAACCATGGGTTGGTTCCTAGGGTCAGTAAGGTCACAAAAAACCATTTTGCAAAGGTTTTAACCCTAAAAACATTTTTAAACAATTTTTCTAATCTTAGCAAGCACACAAAAGAATCTACAAAAACAAGCAAACTAACAGATACTATTTGCTAAACTAAGGGCAGGGTTGGTTAGGGCTTGTTCTCCTGAATCCAACGACATAAAATTTGTAATTTTTGGACATGTGGATCCAGAGTTATAGGGTTTTCAAAATGGCACTTAAATCTGTTTTTCAAATTCTGTTTTAAAACAGATCTGGCCACGCGTCGCGCCGTGATTGGTTGATACCGGTTTGGGTGGATCGCGTGCTGCGGTGCGTTAGATCTAATTAGATCGTGTGGTCCAGAGAGCGTACCCATTCGCGTTTAAGTGATTCTATCTAAGCCTCAGGATCAAGATCCAATGGTCCTAATCTAATGACCTAGAACTGGCGGCGCTGGACTCTGTCGCGTGGCGGCGGCGGCCTGGCAGTGGCGTCGCCGGCGATGCAGGAAGCGAGAAAGAGAGAGAGGGGGCTCACCTGATTCGCTGGATGATGCTGATGCTCAACGTGCTCTTGGGGAGGCAGGGGGCGCACGGACGGGTTGGCAATCTCTCGCCGGAGTTGCTCTCTGGCACGGGTACGCATGGTCGTGGTCGAAGGCCAGTGTCTGTGTGGCATTTGATCAAGTAAACTTGTCAGGAGGGTGCGCAAGGTTGCCTAGGTTGTGAAAGAACTTACAAGAAGGAAAGGGGCGCGCTGGTTTGTCGGCTACTGCTCGCCGGAGTTGAAGCAGACTGTGGTGGCGCTCAGTCGAGGTGGTTGCCGACGCTCTGGGTCGCTCGGGGGCAAGCTGGCGCTACGGGGATGATCGCCAGGAGGTGGGGATCACGAGAGCATGGTCGAGGAGGCAAGGGGCGGCGAGGGGCTGCCGGAATCGAGGAGGGAGCTCGTTGGAGACGGCGGTGGTGCAGAGGAAAATGGCGACAGCCTAGGGGCAGAGAGGAGGAGTGGTCTGGGGAAAAATGACGAGGAGGGAGAGGCGATTTATCCTGCGTGGTCGTGGGGCTGATTCAACGCGTGTTTAAGGCATATTACGCCGGAGTTAATCCGTGTGCAACGGCCGTGCGAGGGGTGGGCGTGGTCTGCGGGTGGGGAAGAAGAACAGGGGAGAGTGGGTCTACCTATCAGTGATAGAAAAGGAAAGGGGGTTGGGTCCACCAATCAGTGAGGGTGTGGGTTTCTTTCGCGGTGAAGAAAAACGGTTCGCTCGGGTGGGGTGGAAGAACAGTGGAAAGTGGGTCCGCTTGGCAGTGAAAGAAAGGGAGTGGGGTGGGGTCCAGTTGTCACTCTCTGTGCGGGTAAGTTTATGAGTGAGAAAAGAATGCTTCGGGGAAGAGGGAGCTGGGCTAGGGTCAATGAATGGTGACTTCTATTTTTTTCTGTTTAAAAACTTTTTCCATTTCTATTTCTATTTTTCTGTTTTTTTGATTTTCAAACAATATTTCAAACATTCAAACCATTCAAACAATTCAAACAATCCCTCAACTTTGTACTTTGAATTTGGTTCTGTTTTTCAACAAAAACCAAATCTCAAAATAAAATAATATTTTTATTCATTTTAGGATCCATTTAATAATTAAATAAAATGGATCTTTAGTTTAATAATAAAATAGGGTTTGATTTAATTAACAAAATTTCCATTTGAAATCCAAATATTTTCAAAACAGTAGGTTTTATTTGAAAATAAAGGGTATTTGGAAAACTTGTTTAAAACAAAATAACCTTTTATTTTAGGTTCCATTAATAATTAAATATAATGGACCTTAGTTAATAATTCAAATAGGATTTGTTTATTTAGAAACTTTATTTTGAAATCTAAAATAAAACCAAAACACTTCAGTAGGTTTTATTTGAGAAAACAAAATACTTGGAAAACTTATTTTAAAAGAATAAATAAGTTTTGATGTTTTGAAAATAGTAAAACCTTTATTAATAAAACTTGGATACTTAAATCCCTTTTTGTTTAAATAACCTCTACTATTTTAATCAAAGCAAAACCTTTTGTTTCAAAATCTTGGCCATGGTTTAATTTGGCTTTATAAAATAATCTTTATTTAAAATATTTCTTTTCATTTTGAAAACCAAAACCTTTTATAAAAAGATTTCAAAGTAGTAATAAAGTACTTGGAAAACTTATTTAAAATAAATAAATAAGTTTTAGTGTTTATTTAAAATGGGAAAAGCCTTTATTTAAATAAACCTTTACTCATTTTATCAAAACAAAATATTTTATTTTAAAAGCTTGGCCAAAATTAATTTGGCTCACTAAAATATAATCTTTATTTATAAATCCACCTTTTCATTTGAAAACAAAGTCTTTTATTAAAAGATCACAAAAATAGTATTTCCAAAACATTTTATTTGTCTTTATTAAATGTTTTATCTTTTTAAATCCCTTTAGGATTTTATTTGATTCAAATGGTTTGAAGTGCCATTTGAATACAAAAAGTTTCTTCTGGCCTTGAAACAAACAAAGTTTTATTTTATTCATTTATTTTTCACATTACAAGATTTGGAAAATCTTGGGATGTGACAGTGGTCTCTGAAGAGAACACACATGCAATGACTCTAGTTGTTGTTATTAAAAAGAGCAGACATGCAATGACACTGGTGGATCCATGTGTGGATTATGAAGAGAACACACATGCAATGACACTGGAGGATCCATATGTGGTATGTGAGAAGAACAGTCATGAAATGATTCCAGTTGTTGTTAGAAAAGTGAACACACATGCAATGACACTGGTGGATCCATAGGTGGATTGTGAAAAGAGCACACATGCAATGACACTTGTGGATCCATATGTGGTATGTGAAAAGAACACACATGCGATGACTCCAGTCGTTGTTAGTTAAAAGAACATACTCCCTCCGTCCCAAAATAAGTGACTTGAGTTTGTCTACATTCGCATGTATCTATATACTAAAACGTGTCTAGATACATCCGAATCTAGAAAAACTCACGTCACTTATTTTGGGATGGAGGGAGTACATGCAATGACACTGGTGATTCCATGTGTTGTCTCTGAAGAGAACACACATTTCAATGACACTGGTGGATCCAAATGTGGTATGTGAAAAGAACACACATGCAATGACTCTGGTTGTTGTTACTAAAAAGAACACACATGCAGGGACACTGGTGGATCCATAGGTGGTATGTGAAAAGAACACACATTTCAATGACTCTGGTTGTTGTTACTAAAAAGAACACACATGCAATGACACTGGTGGATCCATAGGTGGTATGTGAAAAGAACACACATTTCAATGACTCTAATTGTTGTTACTAAAAAGAACACACATGCAATGACACTGGTGGATCCATAGGTGGATTGTTAAAAGAGCACACATGCAATGACATTGGTGGATCCATATGTGGTATGTGAAAAGAACACACATGCAATGACTCCAGTTGTTGTTAGTGAAAAGAACATACATGCAATGACACTGGTGGATCCATGTGTGGTCTCTAAAAAGAACACACATTTCAATGACACTAGTGGATCCATATGTGGTATGTGAAAAGAACACACCTGCAATGACTCTGGTTGTTTTTACTAAAAAGAACACACATGCAATGACACTGGTGGATCCATAGGTGGTATGTGAAAAGAACACACATTTCAATGACTCTGGCTGTTGTTACTAAAAAGAACACACATGCAATTACACTAGTGGATCCATATGTGGATTGTGAAAAGAGCACACATGTAATGCCACTGGTGGATCCATATGTGGTATGTGAAAAGAACACACATGCAATGACTCTGGTTGTTGTTAGTGAAAAGAACATACATGCAATGACACTGGTGGATCCATAGGTGGATTATGAAAAGAACACACATGCAATGACAATGTGGATCGATATCTGGTATGTGAAAAGAACACACATGCAATGACTCTGGTTGTTGTTATTGAAAAGAACACACAAGCTATAACACTGGTGGATCCATGTGTGGTCTCTAAAAAGAACACACATTTCAATGACACTAGTGGATCCATATGTGGTATGTGAAAAAAACACATATTTCAATGACTCGGTTGTTGTTAGTAAAAAGAACACACATGCAATGACACTGGTGGATCCAAAGGTGGATTGTGAAAAGAGCACATATTTCAATGACACTAGTGGATCCATATGTGGTATGTGAAAAAAACACACATTTCAATGACTCGGTTGTTGTTAGTAAAAAGAACACACATGCAATGACACTGGTGGATCCAAAGGTGGATTGTGAAAAGAGCACACATTTCAATGACTCTGGTTGTTGTTAGTAAAAAGAACACATATGCAATGACACTGGTGGATCCATGTGTGGTCTCATAAGAGAACACACATGCAATGACTCTGGTTGTTGTTAGTAAAAAGAGCACACATGCAATGACACTGGTGGATCCATGTGTGGATTGTGAAGAGAACACACATGCAATGACACTGGTGGATCCATATTTGGTATGTGAGAAGAACAGTCATGAAATGAATCCAGTTTTTCATAGTAAAAAGAACACACATGGAATGACACTGGTGGATCCATAGGTGGATTGTGAAAAGAGCACACATGCAATGACACTGGTGGATCCATATGTGGTATGTGAAAAGAACACACATGCAATGACTCCAGTTGTTGTTAGTGAAAAGAACATACATGCAATGACACTGGTGGATCCATAGGTGGATTGTGAAAAGAACACACATGCAATGACACTGGTGGATCCATATGGTATGTGAAAAGAACACACATTTCAATGACTCTGGTTGTTGTTACTAAAAGAACACACCTGCAATGACACTGGTGGATCCATATGTGGATTGTGAAAGAGGACAGATGCAATGACACTTTGGTGGATCCATATGTGGTATGTGAAAAGAACACACATGCAATGACTCGGTTGTTGTTAGTGAAAAAATTACATACCTTGATGACACTGGTGGATCCATAGGTGGATTGTGAAAAGAACACACATGCAATGACACTGGTGGATCCATATGTGGTATGTGAAAAGAACACACATGCAATGACTTTGGTTGTTGTTATTGAAAAGAACACACATGCAATGACACTGGTGGATCCATGTGTGGTCTCTAAAAAGAACACACATTTCAATGACACTAGTGGATCCATATGTGGTATGTGAAAAGAACACACATTTCAATGACTAAGTTGTTGTTAGTAAAAAAACACACATGCAATGACACTGGTGGATCCAAAGGTGGATTGTGAAAAGAGCACACATTTAAATGACTCTGGTTGTTGTTAGTAAAAAGAACACACATGCAATGACACTGCTGGATCCATGTGTGGTCTCTGAAGAGAACACACATGCAATGACTCTGGTTGTTGTTAGTAAAAAGAGCACACATGCAATGACACTGGTGGATCCATGTGTGGATTATGAAGAGAACACACATGCAATGACACTGGTGGATCCATATGTGGTATGTGAGAAGAACAGTCATGAAATGATTCTAGTTGTTGTTACTAAAAAGAACACACATGCAATGACACTGGTGGATCCATAGGTGGATTGTGAAAAAAGCACACATGCAATGACACTTGTGGATCCATATGTGGTATGTGAAAAGAACACACATGCAATCACTCCAGTTTTTGGTAGTGAAAAGAACATACTCCCTCCGTCCCAAAATAAGTGATTTGAGTTTGTCTACATTCGCATGTATCTATATACTAAAACGTGTCTAGATACATCCGAATCTAGAAAAACTCACGTCACTTATTTTGGGATGGAGGGAGTACATGCAATGACACTGGTGGATCCATGTGTTGTCTCTGAAGAGAACACACATTTGAATGACACTGGTGGATCCATATGTGGTATGTGAAAAGAACACACATTCAATGACTCTAGTTGTTGTTACTAAAAAGAACACGCATGCAATGACATTGGTTGATCCATATGTGGTATGTGAAAAGAACACCCATGCAATGACACTGGTGGATCCATAGGTGGTCTATGAAAAGAACACACAATTCAATGACTCTGGTTGTTGTTAGTAAAAATAACACAGATGCAATGACACTAGTGGATCCATTTGTGGATTGTGAAAAGAGCACGCATGCAATGACACTAGTGGATCCATATGTGGTAGGTGGATCCATATGTGGTAGGTGAAAAGAACACACATGCAATGACTCCAGTTGTTGTTAGTGAAAAGAACATACATGCAATGACACTGGTGGATCCATAGGTGGATTGTGAAAAGAACACACATGCAATGACACTGGTGGATCCATATGTGGTATGTGAAAAGAACAAAGATGAAATGGCTCTGGTTGTTGTGAGTGAAAAGAACACACATGCAATGACACTGGTGGATCCATAGGTGGTATGTGAAAAGAACACACATTTCAATGACTCTGGTTGTTGTTACTAAAAAGAACACACATGCAATGACACTAGTGGATCCATAGGTGGATTGTGAAATGAGCACACATGAAATGACACTGGTTGATCCATATGTGGTATGTGAAAAGAACAAACATGCAATGACTCTGGTTGTTTTTACTAAAAAGAACACACATACAATGACACTGGTGGATCCATAGGTGGTATGTGAAAAGAACAAACATGCAATGACTCTGGTTGTTTTTACTAAAAAGAACACACATGCAATGACACTGGTGGATCCATATGTGGTATGTGAAAAGAACAAAGATGAAATGACTCTGGTTGTTGTGAGTGAAAAGAACACATATGCAATGACACTGGTGGATCCATAGGTGGTATGTGAAAAGAGCACACATTTCAATGACTCTGGTTGTTGTTACTAAACGAACACACACGCAATGACACTGGTGGATCCATATGTGGATTGTGAAAAGAGGACACATGCAATGACACTGGTGGATCCATATGTGGTATGTGAAAAGAACACACATGCAATGACTCTGGTTATTGTTAGTGAAAAGAACATACATGCAATGACACTGGTGGATCCATAGGTGGATTGTGAAAAGAACACACATGCAATGACACTGGTGGATCCATATGTGGTATGTGAAAAGAACACACATGCAATGACTCTGGTTGTTGTTATTGAAAAGAACAATCATGCAATGACACTGGTGGATCCATGTGTGGTCTCTAAAAAGAACACACATTTCAATGACACTAGTGGATCCATATGTGGTATGTGAAAAGAACACACATTTCAATGATTTAGTTGTTGTTAGTAAAAAGAACACACATGCAATGACACTGGTGGATCCAAAGGTGGATTGTGAAAAGAACACACATTTCAATGACTCTGGTTGTTGTTACTAAAAAGAACACACATGCAATGACACTGGTGGATCCATAGGTGGATTGTGAAAAGAGCACACATGCAATGACACTGGTGGATCCATATGTGGTATGTGAAAAGAACACATGCAATGACTCAGTTGTTGTTAGTGATAAGAACATGCAATGACACTAGTGGATCCATGTGTGGTCTCTAAAAAGAACACACATTTCAATGACACTAGTGGATCCATATGTGGTATGTGAAAAGAACACACATGCAATGACTCTGGTTGTTGTTACTAAAAGAACACACATGCAATGACACTAGTGGATCCATATGTGGATTGTGAAAAGAGCACACATGTAATGCCACTGGTGGATCCATATGTGGTATGTGAAAAGAACACACATGCAATGACCCTGGTTGTTGTTAGTGAAAAGAACATACATGCAATGACACTGGTGGATCCATAGGTGGATTGTAAAAATAACACACATGCAATGACACTGGTGGATCCATATGTGGTATGTGAAAAGAACACACATGCAATGACTGTGGTTGTTGTTATTGAAAAGAACACACAAGCTATGACACTGGTGGATCCATGTGTGGTATCTAAAAAGAACACACATTTCAATGACACTAGTCGATCCATATGTGGTATGTGAAAAGAACACACATTTCAATGATTCAGTTATTGTTAGTAAAAAGAACACACATGCAATGACACTGGTGGATCCATGTGTGGTCTCTAAAAAGAACACACATTTCAATGACACTAGTGGATCCATATGTGGTATGTGAAAAGAACACACATTTCAATGACTCAGTTGCTGTTAGTAAAAAGAACACACATGCAATGACACTGGTGGATCCAAAGGTGGATTGTGAAAAGAGCACACATTTCAATGACTCTGGTTGTTGTTAGTAAAAAGAACACACATGCAATGACACTGCTGGATCCATGTGTGGTCTCTGAAGAGAACACACATGCAATGACTCTGGTTGTTGTTATTAAAAAGAGCACACATGCAATGACACTGGTGGATCCATGTGTGGATTGTGAAGAGAACACACATGAAATGACACGGGTGGATCCATATGTGGTATGTGAGAAGAACAGTCATGAAATGACTCCAATTGTTGTTAGTAAAAAGAACACACATGCAATGACACTGGTGGATCCATAGGTGGATTGTGAAAAGAGCACACATGCAATGACACTAGTGGATCCAAAGTGGTATGTGAAAAGAACACACATGCAATGACTCCGGTTGTTGTTAGTGAAAAGAACATACATGCAATGACACTGGTGGATCCATAGGTGGATTGTGAAAAGAACACACATGCAATGACAATGTGGATCGATATCTGGTATGTGAAAAGAACACACATGCAATGACTCTGGTTGTTGTTATTGAAAAGAACACACAAGCTATAACACTGGTGGATCCATGTGTGGTCTCTAAAAAGAACACACATTTCAATGACACTAGTGGATCCATATGTGGTATGTGAAAAAAACACACATTTCAATGACTCGGTTGTTGTTAGTAAAAAGAACACACATGCAATGACACTGGTGGATCCAAAGGTGGATTGTGAAAAGAGCACATATTTCAATGACACTAGTGGATCCATATGTGGTATGTGAAAAAAACACACATTTCAATGACTCGGTTGTTGTTAGTAAAAAGAACACACATGCAATGACACTGGTGGATCCAAAGGTGGATTGTGAAAAGAGCACACATTTCAATGTCTATGTTTGTTGTTAGTTAAAAGAACAAATATGCAATGAAATTGGTGGATCCATGTGTGGTCTCATAAGAGAACACACATGCAATGACTCTGGTTGTTGTTAGTAAAAAGAGCACACATGCAATGACACTGGTGGATCCATGTGTGGATTGTGAAGAGAACACACATGCAATGACACTGGTGGATCCATATTTGGTATGTGAGAAGAACAGTCATGAAATGAATCCAGTTTTTCATAGTAAAAAGAACACACATGGAATGACACTGGTGGATCCATAGGTGGATTGTGAAAAGAGCACACATGCAATGACACTGGTGGATCCATATGTGGTATGTGAAAAGAACACACATGCAATGACTCCAGTTGTTGTTAGTGAAAAGAACATACATGCAATGACACTGGTGGATCCATAGGTGGATTGTGAAAAGAACACACATGCAATGACACTGGTGGATCCATATGTGGTATGTGAAAAGAACACACATTTCAATGACTCTGGTTGTTGTTACTAAAAAGAACACACATGCAATGACACTGGTGGATCCATATGTGGATTGTGAAAAGAGGACAGATGCAATGACACTGGTGGATCCATATGTGGTATGTGAAAAGAACACACATGCAATGACTCCGGTTGTTGTTAGTGAAAAATTACATACACGCAGTGACACTGGTGGATCCATAGGTGGATTGTGAAAAGAACACACATGCAATGACACTGGTGGATCCATATGTGGTATGTGAAAAGAACACACATGCAATGACTTTGGTTGTTGTTATTGAAAAGAACACACATGCAATGACACTGGTGGATCCATGTGTGGTCTCTAAAAAGAACACACATTTCAATGACACTAGTGGATCCATATGTGGTATGTGAAAAGAACACACATTTCAATGACTAAGTTGTTGTTAGTAAAAAAACACACATGCAATGACACTGGTGGATCCAAAGGTGGATTGTGAAAAGAGCACACATTTAAATGACTCTGGTTGCTGTTAGTAAAAAGAACACACATGCAATGACACTGGTGGATCCAAAGGTGGATTGTGAAAAGAGCACACATTTCAATGACTCTGGTTGTTGTTAGTAAAAAGAACACACATGCAATGACACTGCTGGATCCATGTGTGGTCTCTGAAGAGAACACACATGCAATGACTCTGGTTGTTGTTATTAAAAAGAGCACACATGCAATGACACTGGTGGATCCATGTGTGGATTGTGAAGAGAACACACATGAAATGACACGGGTGGATCCATATGTGGTATGTGAGAAGAACAGTCATGAAATGACTCCAATTGTTGTTAGTAAAAAGAACACACATGCAATGACACTGGTGGATCCATAGGTGGATTGTGAAAAGAGCACACATGCAATGACACTAGTGGATCCAAAGTGGTATGTGAAAAGAACACACATGCAATGACTCCGGTTGTTGTTAGTGAAAAGAACATACATGCAATGACACTGGTGGATCCATAGGTGGATTGTGAAAAGAACACACATGCAATGACAATGTGGATCGATATCTGGTATGTGAAAAGAACACACATGCAATGACTCTGGTTGTTGTTATTGAAAAGAACACACAAGCTATAACACTGGTGGATCCATGTGTGGTCTCTAAAAAGAACACACATTTCAATGACACTAGTGGATCCATATGTGGTATGTGAAAAAAACACACATTTCAATGACTCGGTTGTTGTTAGTAAAAAGAACACACATGCAATGACACTGGTGGATCCAAAGGTGGATTGTGAAAAGAGCACATATTTCAATGACACTAGTGGATCCATATGTGGTATGTGAAAAAAACACACATTTCAATGACTCGGTTGTTGTTAGTAAAAAGAACACACATGCAATGACACTGGTGGATCCAAAGGTGGATTGTGAAAAGAGCACACATTTCAATGACTCTGGTTGTTGTTAGTAAAAAGAACACATATGCAATGACATTGGTGGATCCATGTGTGGTCTCATAAGAGAACACACATGCAATGACTCTGGTTGTTGTTAGTAAAAAGAGCACACATGCAATGACACTGGTGGATCCATGTGTGGATTGTGAAGAGAACACACATGCAATGACACTGGTGGATCCATATTTGGTATGTGAGAAGAACAGTCATGAAATGAATCCAGTTTTTCATAGTAAAAAGAACACACATGGAATGACACTGGTGGATCCATAGGTGGATTGTGAAAAGAGCACACATGCAATGACACTGGTGGATCCATATGTGGTATGTGAAAAGAACACACATGCAATGACTCCAGTTGTTGTTAGTGAAAAGAACATACATGCAATGACACTGGTGGATCCATAGGTGGATTGTGAAAAGAACACACATGCAATGACACTGGTGGATCCATATGTGGTATGTGAAAAGAACACACATTTCAATGACTCTGGTTGTTGTTACTAAAAAGAACACACATGCAATGACACTGGTGGATCCATATGTGGATTGTGAAAAGAGGACAGATGCAATGACACTGGTGGATCCATATGTGGTATGTGAAAAGAACACACATGCAATGACTCCGGTTGTTGTTAGTGAAAAATTACATACACGCAGTGACACTGGTGGATCCATAGGTGGATTGTGAAAAGAACACACATGCAATGACACTGGTGGATCCATATGTGGTATGTGAAAAGAACACACATGCAATGACTTTGGTTGTTGTTATTGAAAAGAACACACATGCAATGACACTGGTGGATCCATGTGTGGTCTCTAAAAAGAACACACATTTCAATGACACTAGTGGATCCATATGTGGTATGTGAAAAGAACACACATTTCAATGACTAAGTTGTTGTTAGTAAAAAAACACACATGCAATGACACTGGTGGATCCAAAGGTGGATTGTGAAAAGAGCACACATTTAAATGACTCTGGTTGTTGTTAGTAAAAAGAACACACATGCAATGACACTGCTGGATCCATGTGTGGTCTCTGAAGAGAACACACATGCAATGACTCTGGTTGTTGTTAGTAAAAAGAGCACACATGCAATGACACTGGTGGATCCATGTGTGGATTATGAAGAGAACACACATGCAATGACACTGGTGGATCCATATGTGGTATGTGAGAAGAACAGTCATGAAATGATTCTAGTTGTTGTTACTAAAAAGAACACACATGCAATGACACTGGTGGATCCATAGGTGGATTGTGAAAAAAGCACACATGCAATGACACTTGTGGATCCATATGTGGTATGTGAAAAGAACACACATGCAATCACTCCAGTTTTTGGTAGTGAAAAGAACATACTCCCTCCGTCCCAAAATAAGTGATTTGAGTTTGTCTACATTCGCATGTATCTATATACTAAAACGTGTCTAGATACATCCGAATCTAGAAAAACTCACGTCACTTATTTTGGGATGGAGGGAGTACATGCAATGACACTGGTGGATCCATGTGTTGTCTCTGAAGAGAACACACATTTCAATGACACTGGTGGATCCATATATGGTATGTGAAAAGAACACACATTCAATGACTCTAGTTGTTGTTACTAAAAAGAACACGCATGCAATGACATTGGTTGATCCATATGTGGTATGTGAAAAGAACACCCATGCAATGACACTGGTGGATCCATAGGTGGTCTATGAAAAGAACACACAATTCAATGACTCTGGTTGTTGTTAGTAAAAAGAACACACATGCAATGACACTAGTGGATCCATTTGTGGATTGTGAAAAGAGCACGCATGCAATGACACTAGTGGATCCATATGTGGTAGGTGGATCCATATGTGGTAGGTGAAAAGAACACACATGCAATGACTCCAGTTGTTGTTAGTGAAAAGAACATACATGCAATGACACTGGTGGATCCATAGGTGGATTGTGAAAAGAACACACATGCAATGACACTGGTGGATCCATATGTGGTATGTGAAAAGAACAAAGATGAAATGGCTCTGGTTGTTGTGAGTGAAAAGAACACACATGCAATGACACTGGTGGATCCATAGGTGGTATGTGAAAAGAACACACATTTCAATGACTCTGGTTGTTGTTACTAAAAAGAACACACATGCAATGACACTAGTGGATCCATAGGTGGATTGTGAAATGAGCACACATGAAATGACACTGGTTGATCCATATGTGGTATGTGAAAAGAACAAACATGCAATGACTCTGGTTGTTTTTACTAAAAAGAACACACATACAATGACACTGGTTGTTCCATCGGTGGTATGTGAAAAGTACAAACATGCTATGACTCTTGTTGTTTTTACTTAAAAGAACACACATGCAATGACACTGGTGGATCCATATGTGGTATGTGAAAAGAACAAAGATGAAATGACTCTGGTTGTTGTGAGTGAAAAGAACACACATGCAATGACACTGGTGGATCCATAGGTGGTATGTGAAAAGAGCACACATTTCAATGACTCTGGTTGTTGTTACTAAACGAACACACACGCAATGACACTGGTGGATCCATATGTGGATTGTGAAAAGAGGACACATGCAATGACACTGGTGGATCCATATGTGGTATGTGAAAAGAACACACATGCAATGACTCTGGTTATTGTTAGTGAAAAGAACATACATGCAATGACACTGGTGGATCCATAGGTGGATTGTGAAAAGAACACACATGCAATGACACTGGTGGATCCATATGTGGTATGTGAAAAGAACACACATGCAATGACTTTGGTTGTTGTTATTGAAAAGAACAATCATGCAATGACACTGGTGGATCCATGTGTGGTCTCTAAAAAGAACACACATTTCAATGACACTAGTGGATCCATATGTGGTATGTGAAAAGAACACACATTTCAATCATTTAGTTGTTGTTAGTAAAAAGAACACACATGCAATGACACTGGTGGATCCAAAGGTGGATTGTGAAAAGAACACACATTTCAATGACTCTGGTTGATGTTACTAAAAAGAACACACATGCAATGACACTGGTGGATCCATAGGTGGATTGTGAAAAGAGCACACATGCAATGACACTGGTGGATCCATATGTGGTATGTGAAAAGAAAACACATGCAATGACTCCAGTTGTTGTTAGTGATAAGAACATACATGCAATGACACTAGTGGATCCATGTGTGGTCTCTAAAAAGAACACACATTTCAATGACACTAGTGGATCCATATGTGGTATGTGAAAAGAACACACATGCAATGACTCTGGTTGTTGTTACTAAAAGAACACACATGCAATGACACTAGTGGATCCATATGTGGATTGTGAAAAGAGCACACATGTAATGCCACTGGTGGATCCATATGTGGTATGTGAAAAGAACACACATGCAATGACCCTGGTTGTTGTTAGTGAAAAGAACATACATGCAATGACACTGGTGGATCCATAGGTGGATTGTAAAAATAACACACATGCAATGACACTGGTGGATCCATATGTGGTATGTGAAAAGAACACACATGCAATGACTGTGGTTGTTGTTATTGAAAAGAACACACAAGCTATGCCACTGGTGGATCCATGTGTGGTATCTAAAAAGAACACACATTTCAATGACACTAGTCGATCCATATGTGGTATGTGAAAAGAACACACATTTCAATGATTCAGTTATTGTTAGTAAAAAGAACACACATGCAATGACACTGGTGGATCCATGTGTGGTCTCTAAAAAGAACACACATTTCAATGACACTAGTGGATCCATATGTGGTATGTGAAAAGAACACACATTTCAATGACTCAGTTGCTGTTAGTAAAAAGAACACACATGCAATGACACTGTGGATCCAAGGTGGATTGTGAAAAGAGCACACATTTCAATGACTCTGGTTGTTGTTAGTAAAAAGAACACACATGCAATGACATCTTTGGATCCATGTGTGGTCTCAAGAAGAACACACATGCAATGACTCTGGTTGTTGTTATTAAAAAGAGCACACATGCAATGACACTGGTGGATCCATGTGTGGATTGTGAAGAGAACACACATGAAATGACACGGGTGGATCCATATGTGGTATGTGAGAAGAACAGTCATGAAATGACTCCAATTGTTGTTAGTAAAAAGAACACACATGCAATGACACTGGTGGATCCATAGGTGGATTGTGAAAAGAGCACAAATGCAATGACACTAGTGGATCCAAAGTGGTATGTGAAAAGAACACACATGCAATGACTCCGGTTGTTGTTAGTGAAAAGAACATACATGCAATGACACTAGTGGATCCATAGGTAGATTGTGAAAAGAACACACATGCAATGACACAGGTGGATCCATATGTGGTATGTGAAAAGAACACACATGGAATAACTCTCGTTGTTATTGAAAAGAACACACAAGCTATGACACTGGTGGATCCATGTGTGGTCTCTAAAAAGAACACACATTTCAATGACACTAGTGGATCCATATGTGGTATGTGAAAAGAACACACATTTCAATGACTCAGTTGTTGTTAGTAAAAAGAACACACATGCAATGACACTAGTGGATCCAAAGGTGGATTGTGAAAAGAGCACACATTTCAATGACTCTGGTTGTTGTTAGTAAAAAGAACACACATGCAATGACACTGCTGGATCCATGTGTGGTCTCTGATGAGAACACACATGCAATGACTCTGGTTGTTGTTAGTAAAAAGAGCACACATGCAATGACACTGGTGGATCCATGTGTGGATTATGAAGAGAACACACATGCAATGACACTGGTGGATCCATATGTGGTATGTGAGAAGAACAGTCATGAAATGATTCTAGTTGTTGTTACTAAAAAGAACACACATGCAATGACACTGGTGGATCCATAGGTGGATTGTGAAAAAAGCACACATGCAATGACACTTGTGGATCCATATGTGGTATGTGAAAAGAACACACATGCAATCACTCCAGTTTTTGGTAGTGAAAAGAACATACTCCCTCCGTCCCAAAATAAGTGATTTGAGTTTGTCTACATTCGCATGTATCTATATACTAAAACGTGTCTAGATACATCCGAATCTAGAAAAACTCACGTCACTTATTTTGGGATGGAGGGAGTACATGCTTGCTGGTGGATCCTTGTGTTTTATCTGAAGAGAACACAAATTTCAATGACACTGGTGGATCCATATGTGGTATGTGAAAAGAACACACATTCAATGACTCTAGTTGTTGTTACTAAAAAGAACACGCATGCAATGACATTGGTTGATCCATATGTGGTATGTGAAAAGAACACCCATGCAATGACACTGGTGGATCCATAGGTGGTCTATGAAAAGAACACACAATTCAATGACTCTGGTTTTTGTTAGTAAAAAGAACACACATGCAATGACACTAGTGGATCCATTTGTGGATTGTGAAAAGAGCACGCATGCAATGACACTAGTGGATCCATATGTGGTAGGTGGATCCATATGTGGTAGGTGAAAAGAACACACATGCAATGACTCCAGTTGTTGTTAGTGAAAAGAACATACATGCAATGACACTGGTGGATCCATAGGTGGATTGTGAAAAGAACACACATGCAATGACACTGGTGGATCCATATGTGGTATGTGAAAAGAACAAAGATGAAATGGCTCTGGTTGTTGTGAGTGAAAAGAACACACATGCAATGACACTGGTGGATCCATAGGTGGTATGTGAAAAGAACACACATTTCAATGACTCTGGTTGTTGTTACTAAAAAGAACACACATGCAATGACACTAGTGGATCCATAGGTGGATTGTGAAATGAGCACACATGAAATGACACTGGTTGATCCATATGTGGTATGTGAAAAGAACAAACATGCAATGACTCTGGTTGTTTTTACTAAAAAGAACACACATACAATGACACTGGTGGATCCATAGGTGGTATGTGAAAAGAACAAACATGCAATGACTCTGGTTGTTTTTACTAAAAAGAACACACATGCAATGACACTGGTGGATCCATATGTGGTATGTGAAAAGAACAAAGATGAAATGACTCTGGTTGTTGTGAGTGAAAAGAACACACATGCAATGACACTGGTGGATCCATAGGTGGTATGTGAAAAGAGCACACATTTCAATGACTCTGGTTGTTGTTACTAAACGAACACACACGCAATGACACTGGTGGATCCATATGTGGATTGTGAAAAGAGGACACATGCAATGACACTGGTGGATCCATATGTGGTATGTGAAAAGAACACACATGCAATGACTCTGGTTATTGTTAGTGAAAAGAACATACATGCAATGACACTGGTGGATCCATAGGTGGATTGTGAAAAGAACACACATGCAATGACACTGGTGGATCCATATGTGGTATGTGAAAAGAACACACATGCAATGACTTTGGTTGTTGTTATTGAAAAGAACACACATGCAATGACACTGGTGGATCCATATGTGGTATGTGAAAAGAACACACATGCAATGACTTTGGTTGTTGTTATTGAAAAGAACACACATGCAATGACACTGGTGGATCCATGTGTGGTCTCTAAAAAGAACACACATTTCAATGACACTAGTGGATCCATATGTGGTATGTGAAAAGAACACACATTTCAATGACTAAGTTGTTGTTAGTAAAAAAACACACATGCAATGACACTGGTGGATCCAAAGGTGGATTGTGAAAAGAGCACACATTTAAATGACTCTGGTTGTTGTTAGTAAAAAGAACACACATGCAATGACACTGCTGGATCCATGTGTGGTCTCTGAAGAGAACACACATGCAATGACTCTGGTTGTTGTTAGTAAAAAGAGCACACATGCAATGACACTGGTGGATCCATGTGTGGATTATGAAGAGAACACACATGCAATGACACTGGTGGATCCATATGTGGTATGTGAGAAGAACAGTCATGAAATGATTCTAGTTGTTGTTACTAAAAAGAACACACATGCAATGACACTGGTGGATCCATAGGTGGATTGTGAAAAAAGCACACATGCAATGACACTTGTGGATCCATATGTGGTATGTGAAAAGAACACACATGCAATCACTCCAGTTTTTGGTAGTGAAAAGAACATACTCCCTCCGTCCCAAAATAAGTGATTTGAGTTTGTCTACATTCGCATGTATCTATATACTAAAACGTGTCTAGATACATCCGAATCTAGAAAAACTCACGTCACTTATTTTGGGATGGAAAAGTACATCTAATGACACTGGTGGATCCATGTGTTGTCTCTGAAGAGAACACACATTTCAATGACACTGGTGGATCCATATGTGGTATGTGAAAAGAACACACATGCAATGACTCTGCTTGTTGTTACTAAAAAGAACACGCATGCAATGACATTGGTGGATCCATATGTGGTATGTGAAAAGAACACCCATGCAATGACACTGGTGGATCCATAGGTGGTATGTGAAAAGAACACACATTTCAATGACTCTGGTTGTTGTTAGTAAAAAGAACACACATGCAATGACACTGGTGGATCCATATGTGGTAGGTGAAAAGAACACACATGCAATGACTCCAGTTGTTGTTAGTGAAAAGAACATACATGCAATGACACTGGTGGATCCATAGGTGGATTATGAAAAGAACACACATGGAATGACACTGGTGGATCCATATGTGGTATGTGAAAAGAACAAAGATGAAATGACTCTGGTTGTTGTGAGTGAAAAGAACACACATGCAATGACACTGGTGGATCCATAGGTGGTATGTGAAAAGAACACACATTTCAATGACTCTGGTTGTTGTTACTAAAAAGAACACACATGCAATGACACTAGTGGATCCATAGGTGGATTGTGAAATGAGCACACATGCAATGACACTGGTGGATCCATATGTGGTATGTGAAAAGAACACACATGCAATGACTCCAGTTGTTGTTAGTGAAAAGAACATACATGCAATGACACTGGTGGATCCATGTGTGGTCTCTAAAAAGAACACACATTTCAATGACACTAGTGGATCCATATGTGGTATGTGAAAAGAACACACATTTCAATGACTAAGTTGTTGTTAGTAAAAAAACACACATGCAATGACACTGGTGGATCCAAAGGTGGATTGTGAAAAGAGCACACATTTAAATGACTCTGGTTGTTGTTACTAAAAGAACACACATGCAATGACACTGGTGGATCCATATGTGGATTGTGAAAAGAGCACACATGCAATGACACTGGTGGATCCATATGTGGTATGTGAAAAGAACACACATGCAATGACTCTACTTATTGTTTGTGAAAAGAACATACATGCAATGACACTGGTGGATCCATAGGTGGATTGTGAAAAGAACACACATGCAATGACATTGGTGGATCCATATGTGGTATGTGAAAAGAACACACATTTCACTGACTCTGGTTGTTGTTACTAAAAAGAACACACATGCAATGACACTGGGGGATCCATAGGTTTCATGTGAAAAGAACACACATTTCAATGACTCTGGTTGTTGTTACTAAAAAGAACACACATGCAATGACACTGGTGGATCCATAGGTGGATTGTGAAAAGAGCACACATGCAATGACATTGGTGGATCCATATGTGGTATGTGAAAAGAACAGACATGCAATGACTCCAGTTCTTGTTAGTGAAAAGAACATACATGCAATGACACTAGTGGATCCATAGGTGGATTATGAAAAGAACACACATGCAATGACACTGGTGGATCCATATGTGGTATGTGAAAAGAACACACATGCAATGACTCTGGTTGTTGTTATTGAAAAGAACACACAAGCTATGACACTGGTGGATCCATGTGTGGTCTCTAAAAAGAACACACATTTCAATGACACTAGTGGATCCATATGTGGTATGTGAAAAGAACACACATTTCAATGACTCAGTTGTTGTTAGTAAAAAGAACACACATGCAATGACACTGGTGGATCCAAAGGTGGATTGTGAAAAGAGCACACATTTCAATGACTCTGGTTGTTGTTAGTAAAAAGAACACATATGCAATGACACTGGTGGATCCATGTGTGGTCTCTAAAGAGAACACACATGCAATGACTCTGGTTCTTGTTAGTAAAAAGAGCACGCATGCAATGACACTGGTGGATCCATGTGTGGATTGTGAAGAGATCACACATGTAGTGACACTGGTGGATCCATATGTGGTATGTGAGAAGAACAGTCATGAAATGATTCTAGTTGTTGATAGTAAACAGAACACAAATGCAATGACACTGGTGGATCCATAGGTGGATTGTGAAAAGAGCACACATGCAATGACACTTGTGGATCCATATGTGGTATGTGAAAAGAACGCACATACAATGACTCCAATTGTTGTTAGTGAAAAGAACATACTCCCTCCGTCCCAAAATAAATGACTTGAGTTTGTCTACATTCACATGTATCTATATACTAAAACGTGTCTAGATACATCCGAATGTAGAAAACCCACGTCACTTATTTTGGGATGGAGTGAGTACATGCAATGACACTGGTGGATCCATGTGTTGTCTCTGAAGAGAACACACATTTCAATGACACTGGTGGATCCATATGTGGTATGTGAAAAGAACACACATGCAATGACATTGGTGGATCCATATGTGGTATGTGAAAAGAACACACATTTCACTGACTCTGGTTGTTGTTACTAAAAATAACACACATGCAATGACACTGGTGGATCCATAGGTTTCATGTGAAAAGAACACACATTTCAATGACTCTGGTTGTTGTTACTAAAAAGAACACACATGCAATGACACTGGTGGATCCATAGGTGGATTGTGAAAAGAGCACACATGCAATGACATTGGTGGATCCATATGTGGTATGTGAAAAGAACAGACATGCAATGACTCCAGTTCTTGTTAGTGAAAAGAACATACATGCAATGACACTAGTGGATCCATAGGTGGATTGTGAAAAGAACACACATGCAATGACACTAGTGGATCCATATGTGGTATGTGAAAAGAACACACATTTCAATGACTCAATTGTTGTTAGTAAAAAGAACACACATGCAATGACACTGGTGGATCCAAAGGTGGATTGTGAAAAGAGCACACATTTCAATGACTCTGGTTGTTGTTAGTAAAAAGAACACATATGCAATGACACTGGTGGATCCATGTGTGGTCTCTAAAGAGAACACACATGCAATGACTCTGGTTCTTGTTAGTAAAAAGAGCACACATGCAATGACACTGGTGGATCCATGTGCGGATTGTGAAGAGACCACACATGCAGTGACACTGTTGGATCCATATGTGGTATGTGAGAAGAACAGTCATGAAATGACTCCAGTTGTTGTTAGTAAGAAGAACACACATGCAATGACACTGGTGGATCCATAGGTGGATTGTGAAAAGAGCACATATGCAATGACACTAGTGGATCCATATCTGGTATGTGAAAAGAACAAACATGCAATGACTCCAGTTGTTGTTAGTGAAAAGAACATACATGCAATGACACTGGTGGATTGTGAAAAGAACACACATGCAATGACACTGGTGGATCCATATGTGGTATGTGAAAAGAACACACGTGCAATGACTACAGTTGTTGTTATTGAAAAGAACACACAAGCTATGACACTGGTGGATCCATGTGTGGTATCTAAAAAGAACACACATTTCAATGACACTAGTGGATCCATATGTGGTATGTGAAAAGAACACACATTTCAATGACATTGGTGGATCCATATGTGGTATGTGAAAAGAACACACATGCATGGCTCTGGTTGTTGTTACTAAAAAGAACACACATACAGTGACACTGGTGGATCCATAGGTGGTATGTGAAAAGAACACACATTTCAGTGACTATGGTTGTTGTTACTAAAAAGAACACACATGCAATGACACTGGTGGATCCATAGGTTTCATGTGAAAAGAACACACATTTCAATGACTCTGGTTGTTGTTACTAAAAAGAACACACATGCAATGACACTGGTGGATCCATAGGTGGATTGTGAAAAGAGCACACATGCAATGACATTGGTGGATCCATATGTGGTATGTGAAAAGAACAGACATGCAATGACTCCAGTTCTTGTTAGTGAAAAGAACATACATGCAATGACACTAGTGGATCCATAGGTGGATTGTGAAAAGAACACACATGCAATGACACTGGTGGATCCATATGTGGCATGTGAAAAGAACACACATGCAATGACTGTGGTTGTTGGTATTGAAAAGAACACACAAGCTATGACACTGGTGGATCCATGCGTGGTCTCTAAAAAGAACACACATTTCAATGACACTAGTGGATCCATATGTGGTATGTGAAAAGAACACACATTTCAATGACTCAGTTGTTGTTAGTAAAAAGAACACACATGCAATGACACTGGTGGATCCAAAGGTGGATTGTGAAAATAGCAAACATTTTAATGACTCTGGTTGTTGTTAGTAAAAAGAACACATATGCAATGACACTGGTGGATCCATGTGTGGTCTCTGAAGAGAACACACATGCAATGACTCTGGTTATTGTTAGTAAAAAGAGCACACATGCAATGACACTGGTGGATCCATGTGTGGATTGTGAAGAGATCACACATGTAGTGACACTGGTGGATCCATATGTGGTATGTGAGAAGCACAGTCATGAAATGATTCTAGTTGTTGATAGTAAACAGAACACAAATGCAATGACACTGGTGGATCCATAGGTGGATTGTGAAAAGAGCACACATGCAATGACACTTGTCGATCCATATGTGGTATGTGAAAAGAACACACATGCAATGACTCCAATTATTGTTAGTGAAAAGAACATACTCCCTCCATCCCAAAATAAATGACTTGAGTTTGTCTACATTCGCATGTATCTATATACTAAAATGTGTCTAGATACATCCGAATCTAGAAAACCCACGTCACTTATTTTGGGATGGAGTGAGTACATGCAATGACACTGGTGGATCCATGTGTTGTCTCTGAAGAGAACACACATTTCAATGACACTGGTGGATCCATATGTGGTATGTGAAAAGAACACACATGCAATGACTCTGGTTGTTGTTACTAAAAAGAACACACATGCAGTGACACTGGTGGATCGATAGGTGGTATGTGAAAAGAACACACATTTCAGTGACTCTGGTTGTTGTTACTAAAAAGAACACACATGCAATGACACTGGTGGATCCATAGGTTTCATGTGAAAAGAACACACATTTCAATGACTCTGGTTGTTACTAAAAAGAACACACATGCAATGACACTGGTGGATCCATAGGTGGATTGTGAAAAGAGCACACATGCAATGACATTGGTGGATCCATATGTGGTATGTGAAAAGAACAGACATGCAATGACTCCAGTTCTTGTTAGTGAAAAGAACATACATGCAATGACACTAGTGGATCCATAGGTGGATTGTGAAAAGAACACACATGCAATGACACTGGTGGATCCATATGTGGTATGTGAAAAGAACACACATGCAATGACTCTGGTTGTTGTTATTGAAAAGAACACACAAGCTATGACACTGGTGGATCCATGTGTGGTCTCTAAAAAGAACACACATTTCAATGACACTAGTGGATCCATATGTGGTATGTGAAAAGAACACACATTTCAATGACTCAATTGTTGTTAGTAAAAAGAGCACACATGCAATGACACTGGTGGATCCATGTGCGGACTGTGAAGAGAACACACATGCAGTGACACTGTTGGATCCATATGTGGTATGTGAGAAGAACAGTCATGAAATGACTCCAGTTGTTGTTAGTAAGAAGAACACACATGCAATGACACTGGTGGATCCATAGGTGGATTGTGAAAAGAGCACATATGCAATGACACTAGTGGATCCATATGTGGTATGTGAAAAGAACAAACATGCAATGACTCCAGTTGTTGTTAGTGAAAAGAACATACATGCAATGACACTGGTGGATCCATAGGTGGATTGTGAAAAGAACACACATGCAATGACACTGGTGGATCCATATGTGGTATGTGAAAAGAGCACACGTGCAATGACTACGGTTGTTGTTATTGAAAAGAACACACAAGCTATGACACTGGTGGATCCATGTGTGGTCTCTAAAAAGAACACACATTTCAATGACACTAGTGGATCCATATGTGGTATGTGAAAAGAACACACATTTCAATGACATTGGTGGATCCATATGTGGTATGTGAAAAGAACACACATGCAATGACTCTGGTTGTTGTTACTAAAAAGAACACACATACAGTGACACTGGTGGATCCATAGGTGGTATGTGAAAAGAACACACATTTCAGTGACTCTGGTTGTTGTTACTAAAAAGAACACACATGCAATAACACTGGTGGATCCATAGGTGTTATGTGAAAAGAACACACATTTCAATGACTCTGGTTGTTGTTACTAAAAAGAACACACATGTAATGACACTGGTGGATCCATAGGTGGATTGTGAAAAGAGCACACATGCAATGACATTGGTGGATCCATATGTGGTATGTGAAAAGAACACACATGCAATGACTCCAGTTGTTGTTAGTGAAAAGAACATGCATGCAATGACCTTTGGTGGATCCATGTTTGGTCTCTAAAAGAACACACATTTCAATGACACTAGTGGACCCATATGTGGTATGTGAAAATAACACACATGCAATGACTCTGGTTGTTTTTACTAAAAAGAACACACATGCAATGACACTGGTGGATCCATAGGTGGTATGTGAAAAGAACACACATTTCAATGACTCTGGTTGTTGTTACTAGAAAGAACACACATGCAATGACACTAGTGGATCCATATGTGGATTGTGAAAAGAGCACACATGTAATGCCACTTGTGGATCCATATGTGGTATGTGAAAAGAACACACATGCAATGACTCTGGTTGTTGTTAGTAAAAAGAACACACATGCAATGGCACTGGTGGATCCAAAGGTGGATTGTGAAAAGAGCACACATTTCAATGACTCTGGTTGTTGTTAGTAAAAAGAACACACATGCAATGACACTGGTGGATCCATGTGTGGTCTCTAAAGAGAACACACATGCAATGACTCTGGTTGTTGTTAGTAAAAAGAGCACACATGCAATGACACTGGTGGATCCATGTGCGTATTGTGAAGAGAACACACATGCAGTGACACTGTTGGATCCATATGTGGTATGTGAGAAGAACAGTCATGAAATGACTCCAGTTGTTGTTAGTAAAAAGAGCACACATGCAATGACACTGGTGGATCCATGTGCGGACTGTGAAGAGAACACACATGCAGTGACACTGTTGGATCCATATGTGGTATGTGAGAAGAACAGTCATGAAATGACTCCAGTTGTTGTTAGTAAGAAGAACACACATGCAATGTCACTGGTGGATCCATAGGTGGATTGTGAAAAGAGCACATATGCAATGACACTAGTGGATCCATATGTGGTATGTGAAAAGAACAAACATGCAATGACTCCAGTTGTTGTTAGTGAAAAGAACATACATGCAATGACACTGGTGGATCCATAGGTGGATTGTGAAAAGAACACACATGCAATGACACTGGTGGATCCATATGTGGTATGTGAAAAGAACACACGTGCAATGACTACGGTTGTTGTTATTGAAAAGAACACAAGCTATGACATGGTGGATCCATGTGTGGTCTCTAAAAGAACACACATTTCAATGACACTAGTGGATCCATATGTGGTATGTGAAAAGAACACACATTTCAATGACATTGGTGGATCCATATGTGGTATGTGAAAAGAACACACATGCAATGACTCTGGTTGTTGTTACTAAAAAGAACACACATACAGTGACACTGGTGGATCCATAGGTGGTATGTGAAAAGAACACACATTTCAGTGACTCTGGTTGTTGTTACTAAAAAGAACACACATGCAATAACACTGGTGGATCCATAGGTGTTATGTGAAAAGAACACACATTTCAATGACTCTGGTTGTTGTTACTAAAAAGAACACACATGTAATGACACTGGTGGATCCATAGGTGGATTGTGAAAAGAGCACATGCAATGACATTGGTGGATCCATATGTGGTATGTGAAAAGAACACACATGCAATGACTCCAGTTGTTGTTAGTGAAAAGAACATGCATGCAATGACACTGGTGGATCCATGTTTGGTCTCTAAAAAGAACACACATTTCAATGACACTAGTGGACCCATATGTGGTATGTGAAAATAACACACATGCAATGACTCTGGTTGTTTTTACTAAAAAGAACACACATGCAATGACACTGGTGGATCCATAGGTGGTATGTGAAAAGAACACACATTTCAATGACTCTGGTTGTTGTTACTAGAAAGAACACACATGCAATGACACTAGTGGATCCATATGTGGATTGTGAAAAGAGCACACATGTAATGCCACTTGTGGATCCATATGTGGTATGTGAAAAGAACACACATGCAATGACTCTGGTTGTTGTTAGTAAAAAGAACACACATGCAATGGCACTGGTGGATCCAAAGGTGGATTGTGAAAAGAGCACACATTTCAATGACTCTGGTTGTTGTTAGTAAAAAGAACACACATGCAATGACACTGGTGGATCCATGTGTGGTCTCTAAAGAGAACACACATGCAATGACTCTGGTTGTTGTTAGTAAAAAGAGCACACATGCAATGACACTGGTGGATCCATGTGACAGAAGAGAACACACATGCAGTGACATCATTGGATCCATGTGTGGTATGTCAGAAGAACAGTCATGAAATGACTCCAGTTGTTGTTAGTAAAAAGAGCACACATGCAATGACACTGGTGGATCCATGTGCGGACTGTGAAGAGAACACACATGCAGTGACACTGTTGGATCCATATGTGGTATGTGAGAAGAACAGTCATGAAATGACTCCAGTTGTTGTTAGTAAGAAGAACACACATGCAATGACACTGGTGGACCATAGGTGGATTGTGAAAAGAGCACATATGCAATGACACTAGTGGATCCATATGTGGTATGTGAAAAGAACAAACATGCAATGACTCCAGTTGTTGTTAGTGAAAAGAACATACATGCAATGACACTGGTGGATCCATAGGTGGATTGTGAAAAGAACACACATGCAATGACACTGGTGGATACATGTGGTATGTGAAAAGAACACGTGCAATGACTACGGTTGTTGTTATTGAAAAGAACACACAAGCTATGACACTGGTGGATCCATGTGTGGTCTCTAAAAAGAACACACATTTCAATGACACTAGTGGATACATATGTGGTATGTGAAAAGGACACACATTTCAATGACATTGGTGGATCCATATGTGGTATGTGAAAAGAACACACATGCAATGACTCTGGTTGTTGTTACTAAAAAGAACACACATGCAGTGACACTGGTGGATCCATAGCTGGTATGTGAAAAGAACACACATTTCAGTGACTCTCGTTGTTGTTACTAAAAAGAACACACATGCAATGACACTGGTGGATCCATAGGTGTTATGTGAAAAGAACACACATTTCAATGACTCTGGTTGTTGTTACTAAAAAGAACACACATGCAATGACAATGGTGGATCCATAGGTGGATTGTGAAAAGAGCACACATGCAATGACATTGGTGGATCCATATGTGGTACGTGAAAAGAACACACATGCAATGACGCCAGTTGTTGTTAGTGAAAAGAACATGCATGCAATGACACTGGTGGATCCATGTTTGGTCTCTAAAAAGAACACACATTTCAATGACACTAGTGGACCCATATGTGGTATGTGAAAAGAACACACATGCAATGACTCTGGTTGTTTTTACTAAAAAGAACACACATGCAATGACACTGGTGGATCCATAGGTGGTATGTGAAAAGAACACATATTTCAATGACTCTGGTTGTTGTTACTAAAAAGAACACACATGCAATGACACTAGTGGATCCATATGTGGATTGTGAAAAGAGCACACATTTAATAACACTTGTGGATCCATATGTGGTATGTGAAAAGAACACACATGCAATGACTCTGGTTGTTGTTAGTGAAAAGAACATACATGCAATGACACTGGTGGATCCATAGGTGGATTGTGAAAAGAACACACATGCAATGACACTGGTGGATCCATATGTGGTATGTGAAAAGAACACACATGCAATGACTGTGGTTGTTGTTATTGAAAAGAACACACAAGCTATGACACTAGTGGATCCATGCGTGGTCTCTAAAAAGAACACACATTTCAATGACACTAGTGGATCCATATGTGGTATGTGAAAAGAACACACATTTCAATGACTCAGTTGTTGTTAGTAAAAAGAACACACATGCAATGACACTGGTGGATCCAAAGGTGGATTGTGAAAAGAGCAAACATTTCAATCACTCTGGTTGTTGTTAGTAAAAAGAACACATATGCAATGACACTGGTGGATCCATGTGTGGTCTCTGAAGAGAACACACATGCAATGACTCTGGTTATTGTTAGTAAAAAGAGCACACATGCAATGACACTGGTGGATCCATGTGTGGATTGTGAAGAGATCACACATGTAGTGACACTGGTGGATCCATATGTGGTATGTGAGAAGAACAGTCATGAAATGATTCTAGTTGTTGAAAGTAAACATAACACAAATGCAATGACACTGGTGGATCCATAGGTGGATTGTGAAAAGAGCACACATGCAATAACACTTGTGGATCCATATGTGGTATGTGAAAAGAACACACATGCAATGACTCCAATTATTGTTAGTGAAAAGAACATACTCCCTCCGTCCAAAAATAAATGACATGAATTTGTCTACATTCGCATGTATCTATATACTAAAACGTGTCTAGATACATCCGAATCTAGAAAACCCACGACACTTATTTTGGGATGGAGTAAGTACATGCAATGACACTGGTGGATCCATGTGTTGTCTCTGAAGAGAACACACATTTCAATGACACTAGTGGATCCATATGTGGTATGTGAAAAGAACACACATGCAATGACTCTAGTTGTTGTTACTAAAAAGAACACACATGGAGTGACACTGGTGGAACCATAGGTGGTATGTGAAAAGAACACACATTTCAGTGACTCTAGTTGTTGTTACTAAAAAGAACACACATGCAATGACACTGGTGGATCCATAGGTTTCATGTGAAAAGAACACACATTTCAATGACTCTGGTTGTTGTTACTAAAAAGAACACACATGCAATGACACTGGTGGATCCATAGGTGGATTGTGAAAAGAGCACACATGCAATGACATTGGTGGATCCATATGTGTTATGTGAAAAGAACAGACATGCAATGACTCCAGTTCTTGTTAGTGAAAAGAACATACATGCAATGACACTAGTGGAACCATAGGTGGATTGTGAAAAGAACACACATGCAATGACACTGGTGGATCCATATGTGGTATGTGAAAAGAACACACATTTCAATGACTCTGGTTGTTGTTACTAGAAAGAACACACATGCAATGACACTAGTGGATCCATATGTGGTCTCTAAAAAGAACACACATTTCAATGACACTAGTGGATCCATATGTGGTATGTGAAAAGAACACACATTTCAATGACATTGGTGGATCCATATGTGGTATGTGAAAAGAACACACATGCAATGACTCTGGTTGTTGTTACTAAAAAGAACACACATACAGTGACACTGGTGGATCCATAGGTGGTATGTGAAAAGAACACACATTTCAGTGACTCTGGTTGTTGTTACTAAAAAGAACACACATGCAATAACACTGGTGGATCCATAGGTGGATTGTGAAAAGAGCACACATGCAATGACATTGGTGGATCCATATGTGGTATGTGAAAAGAACACACATGCAATGACTCCAGTTGTTGTTAGTGAAAAGAACATGCATGCAATGACACTGGTGGATCCATGTTTGGTCTCTAAAAAGAACACACATTTCAATGACACTAGTGGACCCATATGTGGTATGTGAAAATAACACACATGCAATGACTCTGGTTGTTTTTACTAAAAAGAACACACATGCAATGACACTGGTGGATCCATAGGTGGTATGTGAAAAGAACACACATTTCAATGACTCTGGTTGTTGTTACTAGAAAGAACACACATGCAATGACACTAGTGGATCCATATGTGGATTGTGAAAAGAGCACACATGTAATGCCACTTGTGGATCCATATGTGGTATGTGAAAAGAACACACATGCAATGACTCTGGTTGTTGTTAGTAAAAGAACACACATGCAATGGCACTGTGGATCCAAAGGTGGATTGTGAAAAGAGCACACATTTCAATGACTCTGGTTGTTGTTAGTAAAAAGAACACACATGCAATGACACTGGTGGATCCATGTGTGGTCTCTAAAGAGAACACACATGCAATGACTCTGGTTGTTGTTAGTAAAAAGAGCACACATGCAATGACACTGGTGGATCCATGTGCGTATTGTGAAGAGAACACACATGCAGTGACACTGTTGGATCCATATGTGGTATGTGAGAAGAACAGTCATGAAATGACTCCAGTTGTTGTTAGTAAAAAGAGCACACATGCAATGACACTGGTGGATCCATGTGCGGACTGTGAAGAGAACACACATGCAGTGACACTGTTGGATCCATATGTGGTATGTGAGAAGAACATACATGAAAAGACTCAAGTTGATAGTAAGAAGAACACACATGCAATGTCACTGGTGGATCCATAGGTGGATTGTGAAAAGAGCACATATGCAATGACACTAGTGGATCCATATGTGGTATGTGAAAAGAACAAACATGCAATGACTCCAGTTGTTGTTAGTGAAAAGAACATACATGCAATGACACTGGTGGATCCATAGGTGGATTGTGAAAAGAACACACATGCAATGACACTGGTGGATCCATATGTGGTATGTGAAAAGAACACACGTGCAATGACTACGGTTGTTATTGAAAAGAACACACAAGCTATGACATCAGTGGATCCATGTGTGGTCTCTAAAAAGAACACACATTTCAATGACACTAGTGGATCCATATGTGGTATGTGAAAAGAACACACATTTCAATGACATTGGTGGATCCATATGTGGTATGTGAAAAGAACACACATGCAATGACTCTGGTTGTTGTTACTAAAAAGAACACACATACAGTGACACTGGTGGATCCATAGGTGGTATGTGAAAAGAACACACATTTCAGTGACTCTGGTTGTTGTTACTAAAAAGAACACACATGCAATAACACTGGTGGATCCATAGGTGTTATGTGAAAAGAACACACATTTCAATGACTCTGGTTGTTGTTACTAAAAAGAACACACATGTAATGACACTGGTGGATCCATAGGTGGATTGTGAAAAGAGCACACATGCAATGACATTGGTGGATCCATATGTGGTATGTGAAAAGAACACACATGCAATGACTCCAGTTGTTGTTAGTGAAAAGAACATGCATGCAATGACACTGGTGGATCCATGTTTGGTCTCTAAAAAGAACACACATTTCAATGACACTAGTGGACCCATATGTGGTATGTGAAAAGAACACACATGCAATGACTCTGGTTGTTTTTACTAAAAAGAACACACATGCAATGACACTGGTGGATCCATAGGTGGTATGTGAAAAGAACACACATTTCAATGACTCTGGTTGTTGTTACTAGAAAGAACACACATGCAATGACACTAGTGGATCCATATGTGGATTGTGAAAAGAGCACACATGTAATGCCACTTGTGGATCCATATGTGGTATGTGAAAAGAACACACATGCAATGACTCTGGTTGTTGTTAGTAAAAAGAACACACATGCAATGGCACTGGTGGATCCAAAGGTGGATTGTGAAAAGAGCACACATTTCAATGACTCTGGTTGTTGTTAGTAAAAAGAACACACATGCAATGACACTGGTGGATCCATGTGTGGTCTCTAAAGAGAACACACATGCAATGACTCTGGTTGTTGTTAGTAAAAAGAGCACACATGCAATGACACTGGTGGATCCATGTGCGGATTGTGAAGAGAACACACATGCAGTGACACTGTTGGATCCATATGTGGTATGTGAGAAGAACAGTCATGAAATGACTCCAGTTGTTGTTAGTAAGAAGAACACACATGCAATGACACTGGTGGACCATAGGTGGATTGTGAAAAGAGCACATATGCAATGACACTAGTGGATCCATATGTGGTATGTGAAAAGAACAAACATGCAATGACTCCAGTTGTTGTTAGTGAAAAGAACATACATGCAATGACACTGGTGGATCCATAGGTGGATTGTGAAAAGAACACACATGCAATGACACTGGTGGATCCATATGTGGTATGTGAAAAGAACACACGTGCAATGACTACGGTTGTTGTTATTGAAAAGAACACACAAGCTATGACACTGGTGGATCCATGTGTGGTCTCTAAAAAGAACACACATTTCAATGACACTAGTGGATACATATGTGGTATGTGAAAAGGACACACATTTCAATGACATTGGTGGATCCATATGTGGTATGTGAAAAGAACACACATGCAATGACTCTGGTTGTTGTTACTAAAAAGAACACACATGCAGTGACACTGGTGGATCCATAGCTGGTATGTGAAAAGAACACACATTTCAGTGACTCTGGTTGTTGTTACTAAAAAGAACACACATGCAATGACACTGGTGGATCCATAGGTTTCATGTGAAAAGAACACACATTTCAATGACTCTGGTTGTTGTTACTAAAAAGAACACACATGCAATGACAATGGTGGATCCATAGGTGGATTGTGAAAAGAGCACACATGCAATGACATTGGTGGATCCATATGTGTTATGTGAAAAGAACAGACATGCAATGACTCCAGTTCTTGTTAGTGAAAAGAACATACATGCAATGACACTAGTGGATCCATAGGTGGATTGTGAAAAGAACACACATGCAATGACACTGGTGGATCCATATGTGGTATGTGAAAAGAACACACATTTCAATGACTCTGGTTGTTGTTACTAGAAAGAACACACATGCAATGACACTAGTGGATCCATATGTGGTCTCTAAAAAGAACACACATTTCAATGACACTAGTGGATCCATATGTGGTATGTGAAAAGAACACACATTTCAATGACATTGGTGGATCCATATGTGGTATGTGAAAAGAACACACATGCAATGACTCTGGTTGTTGTTACTAAAAACAACACACATACAGTGACACTGGTGGATCCATAGGTGGTATGTGAAAAGAACACACATTTCAGTGACTCTGGTTGTTGTTACTAAAAAGAACACACATGCAATAACACTGGTGGATCCATAGGTGTTATGTGAAAAGAACACACATTTCAATGACTCTGGTTGTTGTTACTAAAAAGAACACACATGTAATGACACTGGTGGATCCATAGGTGGATTGTGAAAAGAGCACACATGCAATGACATTGGTGGATCCATATGTGGTATGTGAAAAGAACACACATGCAATGACTCCAGTTGTTGTTAGTGAAAAGAACATGCATGCAATGACACTGGTGGATCCATGTTTGGTCTCTAAAAAGAACACATATTTCAATGACACTAGTGGACCCATATGTGGTATGTGAAAAGAACACACATGCAATGACTCTGGTTGTTTTTACTAAAAAGAACACACATGCAATGACACTGGTGGATCCATAGGTGGTATGTGAAAAGAACACACATTTCAATGACTCTGGTTGTTGTTACTAGAAAGAACACACATGCAATGACACTAGTGGATCCATATGTGGATTGTGAAAAGAGCACACATGTAATGCCACTTGTGGATCCATATGTGGTATGTGAAAAGAACACACATGCAATGACTCTGGTTGTTGTTAGTAAAAAGAACACACATGCAATGGCACTGGTGGATCCAAAGGTGGATTGTGAAAAGAGCACACATTTCAATGACTCTGGTTGTTGTTAGTAAAAAGAACACACATGCAATGACACTGGTGGATCCATGTGTGGTCTCTGAAGAGAACACACATGCAATGACTCTGGTTGTTAGTAAAAGAGCACACATGCAATGACACTGGTGGATCCATGTGCGGATTGTGAAGAGAACACACATGCATTGACAACATTGGATCCATATGTGGTATGTGAGAAGAACAGTCATGAAATGACTCCAGTTGTTGTTAATAAGAAGAACACACATGCAATGACACTGGTGGACCATAGGTGGATTGTGAAAAGAGCACATATGCAATGACACTAGTGGATCCATATGTGGTATGTGAAAAGAACAAACATGCAATGACTCCAGTTGTTGTTAGTGAAAAGAACATACATGCAATGACACTGGTGGATCCATAGGTGGATTGTGAAAAGAACACACATGCAATGACACTGGTGGATCCATATGTGGTATGTGAAAAGAACACACGTGCAATGACTACGGTTGTTGTTATTGAAAAGAACACACAAGCTATGACACTGGTGGATCCATGTGTGGTCTCTAAAAAGAACACACATTTCAATGACACTAGTGGATACATATGTGGTATGTGAAAAGGACACACATTTCAATGACATTGGTGGATCCATATGTGGTATGTGAAAAGAACACACATGCAATGACTCTGGTTGTTGTTACTAAAAAGAACACACATGCAGTGACACTGGTGGATCCATAGCTGGTATGTGAAAAGAACACACATTTCAGTGACTCTGGTTGTTGTTACTAAAAAGAACACACATGCAATGACACTGGTGGATCCATAGGTGTTATGTGAAAAGAACACACATTTCAATGACTCTGGTTGTTGTTACTAAAAAGAACACACATGCAATGACAATGGTGGATCCATAGGTGGATTGTGAAAAGAGCACACATGCAATGACATTGGTGGATCCATATGTGGTACGTGAAAAGAACACACATGCAATGACGCCAGTTGTTGTTAGTGAAAAGAACATGCATGCAATGACACTGGTGGATCCATGTTTGGTCTCTAAAAAGAACACACATTTCAATGACACTAGTGGACCCATATGTGGTATGTGAAAAGAACACACATGCAATGACTCTGGTTGTTTTTACTAAAAAGAACACACATGCAATGACACTGGTGGATCCATAGGTGGTATGTGAAAAGAACACACATTTCAATGACTCTGGTTGTTGTTACTAGAAAGAACACACATGCAATGACACTAGTGGATCCATATGTGGATTGTGAAAAGAGCACACATTTAATAACACTTGTGGATCCATATGTGGTATGTGAAAAGACTACACATGCAATGACTCTGGTTGTTGTTAGTGAAAAGAACATACATGCAATGACACTGGTGGATCCATAGGTGGATTGTGAAAAGAACACACATGCAATGACACTGGTGGATCCATATGTGGTATGTGAAAAGAACACACATGCAATGACTGTGGTTGTTGTTATTGAAAAGAACACACAAGCTATGACACTAGTGGATCCATGCGTGGTCTCTAAAAAGAACACACATTTCAATGACACTAGTGGATCCATATGTGGTATGTGAAAAGAACACACATTTCAATGACTCAGTTGTTGTTAGTAAAAAGAACACACATGCAATGACACTGGTGGATCCAAACATGGATTGTGAAAAGAGCAAACATTTCAATCACTCTGGTTGTTGTTAGTAAAAAGAACACATATGCAATGACACTGGTGGATCCATGTGTGGTCTCTGAAGAGAACACACATGCAATGACTCTGGTTATTGTTAGTAAAAAGAGCACACATGCAATGACACTGGTGGATCCATGTGTGGATTGTGAAGAGATCACACATGTAGTGACACTGGTGGATCCATATGTGGTATGTGAGAAGAACAGTCATGAAATGATTCTAGTTGTTGAAAGTAAACATAACACAAATGCAATGACACTGGTGGATCCATAGGTGGATTGTGAAAAGAGCACAGATGCAATAACACTTGTGGATCCATATGTGGTATGTGAAAAGAACACACATGCAATGACTCCAATTATTGTTAGTGAAAAGAACATACTCCCTCCGTCCAAAAATAAATGACATGAATTTGTCTACATTCGCATGTATCTATATACTAAAACGTGTCTAGATACATCCGAATCTAGAAAACCCACGACACTTATTTTGGGATGGAGTAAGTACATGCAATGACACTGGTGGATCCATGTGTTGTCTCTGAAGAGAACACACATTTCAATGACACTAGTGGATCCATATGTGGTATGTGAAAAGAACACACATGCAATGACTCTAGTTGTTGTTACTAAAAAGAACACACATGGAGTGACACTGGTGGAACCATAGGTGGTATGTGAAAAGAACACACATTTCAGTGACTCTAGTTGTTGTTACTAAAAAGAACACACATGCAATGACACTAGTGGATCCATAGGTTTCATGTGAAAAGAACACACATTTCAATGACTCTGGTTGTTGTTACTAAAAAGAACACACATGCAATGACACTGGTGGATCCATAGGTGGATTGTGAAAAGAGCACACATGCAATGACATTGGTGGATCCATATGTGTTATGTGAAAAGAACAGACATGCAATGACTCCAGTTCTTGTTAGTGAAAAGAACATACATGCAATGACACTAGTGGATCCATAGGTGGATTGTGAAAAGAACACACATGCAATGACACTGGTGGATCCATATGTGGTATGTGAAAAGAACACACATGCAATGACTCTGGTTGTTGTTATTGAAAAGAACACACAAGCTATGACACTAGTGGATCCATGTGTGGTCTCTAAAAAGAACACACATTTCAATGACACTAGTGGATCCATATGTGGTATGTGAAAAGAACACACATTTCAATGACTCAATTGTTGTTAGTAAAAAGAACACACATGCAATGACACTTGTGGATCCAAAGGTGGATTGTGAGAAGAGCACACATTTCAATGACTCTGGTTGTTGTTAGTAAAAAGAACACATATGCAATGA
Source organism: Avena insularis (assembly GCA_023614405.1). Lineage (NCBI taxonomy): Eukaryota > Viridiplantae > Streptophyta > Magnoliopsida > Poales > Poaceae > Avena > Avena insularis. The sequence goes on from JAJUPC010000257.1 coordinate 124,381, forward strand.
CACTGGTGGATCCATGTGTGGTCTCTAAAGAGAACACACATGCAATGACTCTGGTTCTTGTTAGTAAAAAGAGCACACATGCAATGACACTGGTGGATCCATGTGCGGATTGTGAAGAGAACACACATGCAGTGACACTGTTGGATCCACAGGTGTTATGTGAAAAGAACACACATGCAATGACTCTGGTTGTTTTTAATAAAAAGAACACACATGCAATGACACTGGTGGATCCATAGGTGGTATGTGAAAAAAAAACACATTTCAATGACTCTGGTTGTTGTTACTAGAAAGAACACACATGCAATGACACTAGTGGATCCATATGTGGATTGTGAAAAGAGCACACATGTAATGCCACTTGTGGATCCATATGTGGTATGTGAAAAGAACACACATGCAATGACTCTGGTTGTTGTTAGTAAAAAGAACACACATGCAATGGCACTGGTGGATCCAAAGGTGGATTGTGAAAAGAGCACACATTTCAATGACTCTGGTTGTTGTTAGTAAAAAGAACACATATGCAATGACACTGGTGGATCCATGTGTGGTCTCTAAAGAGAACACACATGCAATGACTCTGGTTGTTGTTAGTAAAAAGAGCACACATGCAATGACACTGGTGGATCCATGTGCGGATTGTGAAGAGAACACACATGCAGTGACACAGTTGGATCCATATGTGGTATGTGAGAAGAACAGTCATGAAATGACTCCAATTGTTGTTAGTAAGAAGAACACACATGCAATGACACTGGTGGATCCATAGGTGGATTGTGAAAAGAGCACATATGCAATGACACTAGTGGATCCATATGTGGTATGTGAAAAGAACAAACATGCAATGACTCCAGTTGTTGTTAGTGAAAAGAACATACATGCAATGACACTGGTGGATCCATAGGTGGATTGTGAAAAGAACACACATGCAATGACACTGGTGGATCCATATGTGGTATGTGAAAAGAACACACGTGCAATGACTACGGTTGTTGTTATTGGAAAGAACACACAAGCTATGACACTGGTGGATCCATGTGTGGTCTCTAAAAAGAACACACATTTCAATGACACTAGTGGATCCATATGTGGTATGTGAAAAGGACAACCATTTCAATGACATTGGTGGATCCATATGTGGTATGTGAAAAGAACACACATGTAATGACTCTGGTTGTTGTTACTAAAAAGAACACACATGCAGTGACACTGGTGGATCCAAGCTGGTATGTGAAAAGAACACATATTTCAGTGACTCTGGTTGTTGTTACTAAAAAGAACACACATGCAATGACACTGGTGGATCCATAGGTGTAATGTGAAAAGAACACACATTTCAATGACTCTGGTTGTTGTTACTAAAAAGAACACACATGCAATGACACTGGTGGATCCATAGGTGGATTGTGAAAAGAGCACACATGCAATGACATTGGTGGATCCATATGTGGTATGTGAAAAGAACACACATGCAATGACTCCAGTTGTTGTTATGTAACACCCTCGCCTGATAAGGCTGAGTTCATGTGTATAGTGCCAATCCCTGGATCGGTTCACTGGCACACACAGTACAAAATGATACCAAATATAACTGTGCATCATAAATACAACGAATATGATCTAGAATTTACATTATTTATTCAAGTACACAGCGGAAAACGAATACAAGGTAGATCTCCATCCTTCAAATGTGCCACAGGCGAACAATTGTTGAGTGGAGTCTCGCGACCTATGAACGATCACTCAGTTATGATATAACCTGCAACATGAAACATTGCAGCCACGAATGGTCAATACATTGAATGTATGGCAAGTAGGCTAAAGTGGTTAACAACAGATCTATCAACTACATGCTTATTTGGCCAAGTGGAGTTCAGGCTTATTTGCGTAAATCAATACAACTTTTCCCTACTTTCAAAATACTTTTCTTTCTTCAAAAACAATCTTCTAAGGACATACCAGCATAAACCCATGTAGATACAAGACAGTTCAGCTTTCGTATGCTCCTAAACCCATGTTCATCCATCAAGTTTTAGTAATTAAGAAATTGGGATGAGTGAGAAATATCATAGCATCAGTATCAGGTCGCTCAAATTGTCCATAACCGGGGACACGGCTAATCGATTAGTTTATACACCTGCGGGGTTAGTACACTTACCCATGTGACTTGGCCATTGCTCGTAACACCACTCTCATATTGGGTGATGATAGGGAGAAGTCCAAGAAGGAACCGTTGGAAGTAGCTCCCCAATCCGGCCTTGCAGTCCAACCTACAATATCTACATCTCTGGATCACGGGTTCGAGTTACCATAACCTACTGAGTTCAACCAACCGCCCATTTCATTATTGGCACATGGTTGCACACGAAAGCTTCCAAACAAAGAAACCAATCATTTCTCAGTGTCCTGGGCGGCATTCCCCACCATAAATACACTCGATGACCCAATCAATGCCATTCCGCCCAGGTGGTTCATTAAAACATATTGGTTTGTCATTTAGCAAAATATAAGCCTTTCAAAACATATAACTTTTCATGATGTGATTCCCTTCCTCGTCTAAATAGCATAGCTAAGCAATCTACCAATACGATGGCTCATAAACAAGGAATACTAGGGAATAGTATGGGTCAAAGCATAGCATATACACATCAATTCCTACATATGCAATTCTAAAACATCTACAATGCATAGGAAAACAATAGGACATTTATGACCAAGATAGCACCACTTGCCTTTGTTGTAGATGTAGTCGATTAGATAATCCTCACAATCCTCATAGATATAATGGTTGCACTCGTCATAACCACAATACTTGCAATCATAGTAGTTGCAATCACAGTAGTTGCACTCCTCGCAATCTAACGTTCGAAGCAAACACCACAAACACCATTCAAAACATTGCAAACATGTAATAGTGCAACAATACAAGAAAACAATGATGAACAGATGCATGCATGACGATTTAATGAGTCACAATGGTTGCATTTAGTGTTCTAAACATGGTTAGATTACATGATGCATGTGGAAAGTCATTTAATGCACTAAAGCTTTTATTACTAAGTTGTATCGATTTAATATGGTGTATACCACTTTCATTGAACTAAAGATGTTTATGTCGTATTAAATTGTGAACTAGATGCTACTGGATAGATAATGCAATTTAGAGATAGTGGCAATTTGAATCACCTAAAAAGGAGTTATAGATATTTTCCTATGATTAAAACACTATTTCAATGGGTTTAAATATTTCTGTATGAATTTCTGTTTTAACAGTACCAAATAATTTGTCATGCAATTTCTCTGTATAGCTAATGTCAATACAAAACCTTAGCACTTGGATTCTCCCTAATCGGAGTTATAGATCTTTTTGTATGATTTAAATAGTGTTTAATGGTTTTAAATGATTCATATAGTTTCTGTTGTCTAAAAATCAAACTAAAATTATATCTGTAATCTCCACGGAATTGTGATTTCAGAGACATATTATTTGTAATTTTCTGAATAGTATTTATTTTCTTATGAATTTATTACTCTAAATAGGCCATTAAACTATTTGAATATTCACGGCAAAACCTTATAGTCAAAGTCTGAAGTAATTTCATATTGATGATCTACATGAAACCAGATTTCCATCGGTATAACATTTATATTTTTGTGACAAGCAATTAATTTACTATGAATTTAATGATTTATAAAGCCATTAAAACTAATTAAATTACTGCAGTAACCACGTACAGTAAAAGTTAGATCTATTCTGATAAGATGATTCTACGTAAAATTATCTTCAATTTGATATATTATACGCAATTTTTGGACGTGGTATGAATTTCTAATGAATTTTGCAAGTTAGATCTATAATATGCAATTTTAAATTCAAACGGAATATTCCAGGGAATATTCCGCTGACTGGACAGGTTGACTTTGCATGCTGACTGGGACTAGATGTTGACCTTACGTTGACGTGGTGTTGATGAGGAAGATGACCGGGATGACGACATGGCACGCACCGGTTTGATTGGATCTCGACCGTCTGGATAGGATCCGGTGGCTAGAAGAAGAGATTGACCCGATTTTGGCTCAGAATAGACAAGAAACAGATCTGTGTTAGAGAGACAAATCCGTAGGTCAAATTGAAAAACTCAGAACATGAAAGTTGTGGGGAATCATTATTCCTACCTTCTCACCAAAGGAATTTGGATTTGAAGCAACGAGCACGAGTACATCTTGGATTTACACCGTAAGATCTGAAATATTGCGATACGAAATTCTCTGGCTGTGGTGGATGAAAAGAGGTGAGGTTTGTCGGGATTGAAAGATTTCGACGATCCCTACAACTTTCGTTTTTTTACCGAAGGCAAACGACGAAGTCTAGATGGGTTAAAATGCGAAATAAGATTCGGGCATGTGTAGATTCGGGATTTCGAGGAGAGAAACTCGTACAGCTATGGATCCACGAGATTATATGGAGGTTTGAGATGGTTTATAGATAGGCCTTGGAGTAGAGAACAAGTAGAAACAAACAGAAGTCAATTCGGAGTTGTAGATCAAAAGATATAAGAGTTTGAATAGAGATAGGTTTAGAAAACTGGTTCCGCACGGCTTTTAAAGCGTCCCACCATCGATCCTGTACGTGGCTGCTCTGGCCGGTTCGGTCGGCCCGGCTGGGCCGGCCCATTAGTTTTTTTTTTCTTTTTCTATTTACTTGTTTCACTCGTATCTTTTGCATACGAACTCCAAATGACACGATTCTTGTTTCTAAATTTTTCTAAAATCGAATAGATCATTATAGAATCAACTTTGTAATCTTTTTACTAGTTTGGAAGTAGTGGATTTATAAATCCTTGTATATTCCATTTTATTTATATCTTTATGTGTTTGTATTTGTTCCATAACTGTTTCATTCTAGCTTCAAATAAGCTCAATTTTGTTTCTAAAATTTTGTAATGTTAATTGGATATTTTTAGGCTATAATTTAGCAATAATCGCTTCCTTAGCAACAGTGGGTTTTATAAGGTCAATTTAATTCCTTTAGAAACATTTGGGCAAATCAACTGTAGGATTTAGATACCAGGATTTGGATTCAGTTTGTGAGAACCTTGCATGGATGAAATGCATATGAATGATTCATGATTTTCATTTTGAAATCTTGCACACCAACTCTACAATCCAAAATCAATCCATGCCCTTTTTCCTATATGGCTACTTAGGTCATAACAAAATAATATAGGATTTGAATTCAAGGTTGAGAGGATTTTCTATTCAAAAAGTTTCTTCTCTTTGAGAATTTTCAACAAAGTCAAACAATCAATCAATCTTATTTATTTATTTCACATTCCAAAATTAGGAGAATTTTGGGATGTGACATGTTAGTGAAAAGAACATGCATGCAATGACACTGGTGGATCCATGTTTGGTCTCTAAAAAGAACACACATTTCAATGACACTAGTGGACCCATATGTGGTATGTGAAAAGAACACACATGCAATGACTCTGGTTGTTTTTACTAAAAAGGACACACATGCAATGACACTGGTGGATCCATAGGTGGTATGTGAAAAGAACACACATTTCACTGACTCTGGTTGTTGTTACTAGAAAGAACACACATGCAATGACACTAGTGGATCCATATGTGGATTGTGAAAAGAGCACACATGTAATGCCACTTGTGGATCCATATGTGGTATGTGAAAAGAACACACATGCAATGACTCTGGTTGTTGTTAGTGAAAAGAACATACATGCAATGACACTGGTGGATCTATAGGTGGATTGTGAAAAGAACACATGCAATGACACTGGTGGATCCATATGTGGTATGTGAAAAAACACATGCAATGACTCTGATGTTGTTGTTATTGAAAAGAACACACAAGCTATGACACTAGTGGATCCATGCGTGGTCTCTAAAACAACACACATTTCAATGACACTGGTGGATCCATATGTGGTATGTGAAAAGAACACACATTACAATTATACTGTTGTTGTTAGTAAAAAGAACACACATGCAATGACACTGGTGGATCCAAAGGTGGATTGTGAAAAGAGCAAACATTTCAATGACTCTGGTTGTTGTTATTAAAAAGAACACATATGCAATAACACTGGTGGATCCATGTGTGGTCTCTGAAGAGAACACACATGCAATGACTCTGGTTATTGTTAGTAAAAAGAGCACACATGCAATGACACTGGTGGATCCATGTGTGGATTGTGAAGAGATCACACATGTGGTGACACTGGTGGATCCATATGTGGTATGTGAGAAGAACAGTCATGAAATGATTCTAGTTGTTGATAGTAAAAGAACACAAATCGATGACCGTGGATCCATAGGTGGATTGTGAAAAGAGCACACATGCAATAACACTTGTGGATCCATATGTGGTATGTGAAAAGAACACACATGCAATGACTCCAATTATTGTTAGTGAAAAGAACATACTCCCTCCGTCCCAAAATAAATGACTTGAGTTTGTCTACATTCGCATGTATCTATATACTAAAACGTGTCTAGATACATCCGAATCTAGAAAACCCACGTCACTTATTTTGGGATGGATAATACATCTAATGACTTGGTGGATCCATGTGTTGTCTCTGAAGAGAACACACATTTCAATGACACTGTTGGATCCATATGTGGTATGTGAAAAGAACACACATGCAATGACTCTGGTTGTTGTTACTAAAAAGAACACACATGCAGTGACACTGGTGGATCCATAGGTGGTATGTGAAAAGAACACATTTCAGTGACTCTGGTTGTTGTTACTAAAAAGAACACACATGCAATGACACTGGTGGATCCATAGGTTTCATGTGAAAAGAACACACATTTCAATGACTCTGGTTGTTGTTACTAAAAAGAACAAACATGCAATGACACTGGTGGATCCATAGGTGGATTGTGAAAAGAGCACACATGCAATGACATTGGTGGATCCATATGTGGTATGTGAAAAGAACAGACATGCAATGACTCCAGTTCTTGTTAGTGAAAAGAACATACATGCAATGACACTAGTGGATCCATAGGTGGATTGTGAAAAGAACACACATGCAATGACACTGGTGGATCCATATGTGGTATGTGAAAAGAACACACATGCAATGACTCTAGTTGTTGTTATTGAAAAGAACACACAAGCTATGACACTGGTGGATCCATGTGTGGTCTCTAAAAAGAACACACATTTCAATGACACTAGTGGATCCATATGTGGTATGTGAAAAGAACACACATTTCAATGACTCAATTGTTGTTAGTAAAAAGAACACACATGCAATGACACTGGTGGATCCAAAGGTGGATTGTGAAAAGAGCACACATTTCAATGACTCTGGTTGTTGTTAGTAAAAAGAACACATATGCAATGACACTGGTGGATCCATGTGTGGTCTCTAAAGAGAACACACATGCAATGACTCTGGTTCTTGTTAGTAAAAAGAGCACACATGCAATGACACTGGTGGATCCATGTGCGGATTGTGAAGAGAACACACATGCAGTGACACTGTTGGATCCATATGTGGTATGTGAGAAGAACAGTCATGAAATGACTCCAGTTGTTGTTAGTAAGAAGAACACACATGCAATGACACTGGTGGATCCATAGGTGGATTGTGAAAAGAGCACATATGCAATGACACTAGTGGATCCATATGTGGTATGTGAAAAGAACAAACATGCAATGACTCCAGTTGTTGTTAGTGAAAAGAACATACATGCAATGACACTGGTGGATCCATAGGTGGATTGTGAAAAGAACACACATGCAATGACACTGGTGGATCCATATGTGGTATGTGAAAAGAACACACGTGCAATGACTACGGTTGTTGTTATTGAAAAGAACACACAAGCTATGACACTGGTGGATCCATGTGTGGTCTCTAAAAAGAACACACATTTCAATGACACTAGTGGATCCATATGTGGTATGTGAAAAGAACACACATTTCAATGACACTGGTGGATCCATAGGTGGTATGTGAAAATAACACACGTTTCAATGACTCTGGTTGTTGTTACTAAAAAGAACACACATGCAGTGACACTGGTGGATCCATAGGTGGTATGTGAAAAGAACACACATTTCAGTGACTCTGGTTGTTGTTACTAAAAAGAACACACATGCAATGACACTGGTGGATCCATAGGTTGTATGTGAAAAGAACACACATTTCAATGACTCTGGTTGTTGTTACTAAAAAGAACACACATGTAATGACACTGGTGGATCCATAGGTGGATTGTGAAAAGAGCACACATGCAATGACATTGGTGGATCCATATGTGGTATGTGAAAAGAACACACATGCAATGACTCCAGTTGTTGTTAGTGAAAAGAACATGCATGCAATGACACTGGTGGATCCATGTTTGGTCTCTAAAAAGAACACACATTTCAATGACACTAGTGGACCCATATGTGGTATGTGAAAAGAACACACATGCAATGACTCTGGTTGTTTTTACTAAAAAGAACACACATGCAATGACACTGGTGGATCCATAGGTGGTATGTGAAAAGAACACACATTTCAATGACTCTGGTTGTTGTTACTAGAAAGAACACACATGCAATGACACTAGTGGATCCATATGTGGATTGTGAAAAGAGCACACATGTAATGCCACCTGTGGATCCATATGTGGAATGTGAAAAGAGCACACATGAAATGACTCTGGTTGTTGTTAGTAAAAAGAACACACATGCAATGGCACTGGTGGATCCAAAGGTGGATTGTGAAAAGAGCACACATTTCAATGACTCTGGTTGTTGTTAGTAAAAAGAACACATATGCAATGACACTTGCGGATCCATGTGTGGTCTCTAAAGAGAACACACATGCGATGACTCTGGTTGTTGTTAGTAAAAAGAGCACACATGCAATGACACTGGTGGATCCATGTGCGGATTGTGAAGAGAACACACATGCAGTGACACTGTTGGATCCATATGTGGTATGTGAGAAGAACAGTCATGAAATGACTCTAGTTGTTGTTAGTAAGAAGAATACACATGCAATGACACTGGTGGATCCATAGGTGGATTGTGAAAAGAGCACATATGCAATGACACTAGTGGATCCATATGTGGTATGTGAAAATAACAAACATGCAATGACTCCAGTTGTTGTTAGTGAAAAGAAAATACATGCAATGACACTGGTGGATCCATAGGTGGATTGTGAAAAGAACACACATGCAATGACACTGGTGGATCCATATGTGGTATGTGAAAAGAACACACGTGCAATGACTACGGTTGTTGTTATTGAAAAGAACACACAAGCTATGACACTGGTGGATCCATGTGTGGTCTCTAAAAAGAACACACATTTCAATGACACTAGTGGATCCATATGTGGTATGTGAAAAGGACACACATTTCAATGACATTGGTGGATCCATATGTGGTATGTGAAAAGAACACACATGTAATGACTCTAGTTGTTGTTACTAAAAAGAACACACATGCAGTGACACTGGTGGATCCATAGCTAGTATGTGAAAAGAACACACATTTCAGTGACTCTGGTTGTTGTTACTAAAAAGAACACACATGCAATGACACTGGTGGATCCATAGGTGTTATGTGAAAAGAACACACATTTCAATGACTCTGGTTGTTGTTACTAAAAAGAACACACATGCAATGACACTGGTGGATCCATAGGTGGATTGTGAAAAGAGCACACATGCAATGACATTGGTGGATCCATATGTGGTATGTGAAAAGAACACACATGCAATGACTCCAGTTGTTGTTAGTGAAAAGAACATGCATGCAATGACACTGGTGGATCCATGTTTGGTCTCTAAAAAGAACACACATTTCAATGACACTAGTGGACCCATATGTGGTATGTGAAAAGAACACACATGCAATGACTCTGGTTGTTTTTACTAAAAAGAACACACATGCAATGACACTGGTGGATCCATAGGTGGTATGTGAAAAGAACACACATTTCAATGACTCTGGTTGTTGTTACTAGAAAGAACACACATGCAATGACACTAGTGGATCCATATGTGGATTGTGAAAAGAGCACACATGTAATGCCACTTGTGGATCCATATGTGGTATGTGAAAAGAACACACATGCAATGACTCTGGTTGTTGTTAGTGAAAAGAACATACATGCAATGACACTGGTGGATCCATAGGTGGATTGTGAAAAGAACACACATGCAATGACACTGGTGGATCCATATGTGGTATGTGAAAAGAACACACATGCAATGACTGTGGTTGTTGTTATTGAAAAGAACACGCAAGCTATGACACTAGTGGATCCATGCGTGGTCTCTAAAAAGAACACACATTTCAATGACACTAGTGGATCCATATGTGGTATGTGAAAATAACACACATTTCAATGACTCAGTTGTTGTTAGTAAAAAGAACACACATGCAATGACACTGGTGGATCCAAAGGTGGATTGTGAAAAGAGCAAACATTTCAATGACTCTGGTTGTTGTTATTAAAAAGAACACATATGCAATGACACTGGTGGATCCATGTGTGGTCTCTGAAGAGAACACACATGCAATGACTCTGGTTATTGTTAGTAAAAAGAGCACACATGCAATGACACTGGTGGATCCATGTGTGGATTGTGAAGAGATCACACATGTAGTGACACTGGTGGATCCATATGTGGTATGTGAGAAGAACAGTCATGAAATGATTCTAGTTGTTGATAGTAAACAGAACACAAATGCGATGACACTGGTGGATCCATAGGTGGATTGTGAAAAGAGCACACATGCAATAACACTTGTGGATCCATATGTGGTATGTGAAAAGAACACACATGCAATGACTCCAATTATTGTTAGTGAAAAGAACATACTACCTCCGTCCCAAAATAAATGACTTGAGTTTGTCTACATTCGCATGTATCTATATACTAAAACGTGTCTAGATACATCCGAATCTAGAAAACCCACGTCACTTATTTTGGGATGGAGTGAGTACATGCAATGACACTGGTGGATCCATGTGTTGTCTCTGAAGAGAACACACATTTCAATGACACTGTTGGATCCATATGTGGTATGTGAAAAGAACACACATGCAATGACTCTGGTTGTTGTTACTAAAAAGAACACACATGCAGTGACACTGGTGGATCCATAGGTGGTATGTGAAAAGAACACACATTTCAGTGACTCTGGTTGTTGTTACTAAAAAGAACACACATGCAATGACACTGGTGGATCCATAGGTTTCATGTGAAAAGAACACACATTTAAATGACTCTGGTTGTTGTTACTAAAAAGAACAAACATGCAATGACACTGGTGGATCCATAGGTGGATTGTGAAAAGAGCACACATGCAATGACATTGGTGGATCCATATGTGGTATGTGAAAAGAACAGACATGCAATGACTCCAGTTCTTGTTAGTGAAAAGAACATACATGCAATGACACTAGTGGATCCATAGGTGGATTGTGAAAAGAACACACATGCAATGACACTGGTGGATCCATATGTGGTATGTGAAAAGAACACACATGCAATGACTCTAGTTGTTGTTATTGAAAAGAACACACAAGCTATGACACTGGTGGATCCATGTGTGGTCTCTAAAAAGAACACACATTTCAATGACACTAGTGGATCCATATGTGGTATGTGAAAAGAACACACATTTCAATGACTCAATTGTTGTTAGTAAAAAGAACACACATGCAATGACACTGGTGGATCCAAAGGTGGATTGTGAAAAGAGCACAAATTTCAATGACTCTGGTTGTTGTTAGTAAAAAGAACACATATGCAATGACACTGGTGGATCCATGTGTGGTCTCTAAAGAGAACACACATGCAATGACTCTGGTTCTTGTTAGTAAAAAGAGCACACATGCAATGACACTGGTGGATCCATGTGCGGATTGTGAAGAGAACACACATGCAGTGACACTGTTGGATCCATATGTGGTATGTGAGAAGAACAGTCATGAAATGACTCCAGTTGTTGTTAGTAAGAAGAACACACATGCAATGACACTGGTGGATCCATAGGTGGATTGTGAAAAGAGCACATATGCAATGACACTAGTGGATCCATATGTGCTATGTGAAAAGAACAAACATGCAATGACTCCAGTTGTTGTTAGTGAAAAGAACATACATGCAATGACACTGGTGGATCCATAGGTGGATTGTGAAAAGAACACACATGCAATGACACTGGTGGATCCATATGTGGTATGTGAAAAGAACACACGTGCAATGACTACGGTTGTTGTTATTGAAAAGAACACACAAGCTATGACACTGGTGGATCCATGTGTGGTCTCTAAAAAGAACACACATTTCAATGACACTAGTGGATCCATATGTGGTATGTGAAAATAACACACATTTCAATGACATTGGTGGATCCATATGTGGTATGTGAAAAGAACACACATGCAATGACTTTGGTTGTTGTTACTAAAAAGAACACACATGCAGTGACACTGGTGGATCCATAGGTGGTATGTGAAAAGAACACACATTTCAGTGACTCTGGTTGTTGTTACTAAAAAGAACACACATGCAATGACACTGGTGGATCCATAGGTGTTATGTGAAAAGAACACACATTTCAATGACTCTGGTTGTTGTTACTAAAAAGAACACACATGTAATGACACTCGTGGATCCATAGGTGGATTGTGAAAAGAGCACACATGCAATGACATTGGTGGATCCATATGTGGTATGTGAAAAGAACACACATGCAATGACTCCAGTTGTTGTTAGTGAAAAGAACATGCATGCAATGACACTGGTGGATCCATGTTTGGTCTCTAAAAAGAACACACATTTCAATGACACTAGTGGACCCATATGTGGTATGTGAAAAGAACACACATGCAATGACTCTGGTTGTTTTTACTAAAAAGAACACACATGCAATGACACTGGTGGATCCATAGGTGGTATGTGAAAAGAACACACATTTCAATGACTCTGGTTGTTGTTACTAGAAAGAACACACATGCAATGACACTGGTGGATCCATATGTGGTATGTGAAAAGAACACACATGCAATGACTGTGGTTGTTGTTATTGAAAAGAACACACAAGCTATGACACTAGTGGATCCATGCGTGGTCTCTAAAAAGAACACACATTTCAATGACACTAGTGGATCCATATGTGGTATGTGAAAATAACACACATTTCAATGACTCAGTTGTTGTTAGTAAAAAGAACACACATGCAATGACACTGGTGGATCCAAAGGTGGATTGTGAAAAGAGCAAACATTTCAATGACTCTGGTTGTTGTTATTAAAAAGAACACATATGCAATGACACTGGTGGATCCATGTGTGGTCTCTGAAGAGAACACACATGCAATGACTCTGGTTATTGTTAGTAAAAAGAGCACACATGCAATGACACTGGTGGATCCATGTGTGGATTGTGAAGAGATCACACATGTAGTGACACTGGTGGATCCATATGTGGTATGTGAGAAGAACAGTCATGAAATGATTCTAGTTGTTGATAGTAAACAGAACACAAATGCGATGACACTGGTGGATCCATAGGTGGATTGTGAAAAGAGCACACATGCAATAACACTTGTGGATCCATATGTGGTATGTGAAAAGAACACACATGCAATGACTCCAATTATTGTTAGTGAAAGAACATACTACCTCCGTCCCAAAATAAATGACTTGAGTTTGTCTACATTCATGTATCTATATACTAAAAGCGTGTCTAGATACATCCAATCTAGAAAACCACGTCACTTATTTTGGGATGGAGATAATACATCTAATGACAACTGGTGGATCCATGTGTTGTCTCTGAAGAGAACACACATTTCAATGACACTGTTGGATCCATATGTGGTATGTGAAAAGAACACACATGCAATGACTCTGGTTGTTGTTACTAAAAAGAACACACATGCAGTGACACTGGTGGATCCATAGGTGGTATGTGAAAAGAACACACATTTCAGTGACTCTGGTTGTTGTTACTAAAAAGAACACACATGCAATGACACTGGTGGATCCATAGGTTTCATGTGAAAAGAACACACATTTCAATGACTCTGGTTGTAGTTACTAAAAGAACAAACATGCAATGACACTGGTGGATCCATAGGTGGATTGTGAAAAGAGCACACATGCAATGACATTGGTGGATCCATATGTGGTATGTGAAAAGAACAGACATGCAATGACTCCAGTTCTTGTTAGTGAAAAGAACATACATGCAATGACACTAGTGGATCCATAGGTGGATTGTGAAAAGAACACACATGCAATGACACTGGTGGATCCATATGTGGTATGTGAAAAGAACACACATGCAATGACTCTAGTTGTTGTTATTGAAAAGAACACACAAGATATGACATTGTTGGATCCATGTGTTGTCTCTAAAAAGAACACACATTTCAATGACACTAGTGGATCCATATGTGGTATGTGAAAAGAACACACATTTCAATGACTCAATTGTTGTTAGTAAAAAGAACACACATGCAATGACACTGGTGGATCCAAAGGTGGATTGTGAAAAGAGCACAAATTTCAATGACTCTGGTTGTTGTTAGTAAAAAGAACACATATGCAATGACACTGGTGGATCCATGTGTGGTCTCTAAAGAGAACACACATGCAATGACTCTGGTTCTTGTTAGTAAAAAGAGCACACATGCAATGACCTTTGGTGGATCCATGTGCGGATTGTGAAGAGAACACACATGCAGTGACACTGTTGGATCCATATGTGGTATGTGAGAAGAACAGTCATGAAATGACTCCAGTTGTTGTTAGTAAGAAGAACACACATGCAATGACACTGGTGGATCCATAGGTGGATTGTGAAAAGAGCACATATGCAATGACACTAGTGGATCCATATGTGCTATGTGAAAAGAACAAACATGCAATGACTCCAGTTGTTGTTAGTGAAAAGAACATACATGCAATGACACTGGTGGATCCATAGGTGGATTGTGAAAAGAACACACATGCAATGACACTGGTGGATCCATATGTGGTATGTGAAAAGAACACACGTGCAATGACTACGGTTGTTGTTATTGAAAAGAACACACAATCTATGACCTTTGGTGGATCCATGTGTGGTCTCTAAAAGAACACACATTTCAATGACACTAGTGGATCCATATGTGGTATGTGAAAATAACACACATTTCAATGACATTGGTGGATCCATATGTGGTATGTGAAAAGAACACACATGCAATGACTTTGGTTGTTGTTACTAAAAAGAACACACATGCAGTGACACTGGTGGATCCATAGGTGGTATGTGAAAGAACACACATTTCGGTGACTCTGGTTGTTGTTACTAAAAGAACACACATGCAATGACTGGTGGATCCATAGGTGTTATGTGAAAAGAACACACATTTCAATGACTCTGGTTGTTGTTACTAAAAGAACACACATGTAATGACACTCGTGGATCCATAGGTGGATTGTGAAAGATCACACACGCAATGACACTGGTGGATCCATATCTGGTATGTGAAAAGAACACACATGCAATGACTCCAGTTGTTGTTTGTGAAAAGAACATACATGCAATGACACTGGTGGATCCATGTGTGGTCTCTGAAGAGACCACACATTTCAATGACATTGGTCGATCCATATGTGGTATGTGAAAAGAACACACATGCAATGACTCGAGTTGTCTTTACTAAAAAAACACACACATGCAATGACACTGGTGGATCCATAGGTGGTATGTGAAAAGAACACACATTTCAATGAATCTAGTTGTTGTTACTAGAAAGAACACACATGCAATGACACTGGTGGATCCATATGTGGTATGTGAAAAGAACACACATGCAATGACTGTGGTTGTTGTTATTGAAAAGAACACACAAGCTATGACACTAGTGGATCCATGCGTGGTCTCTAAAAAGAACACACATTTCAATGACACTAGTGGATCCATATGTGGTATGTGAAAATAACACACATTTCAATGACTCAGTTGTTGTTAGTAAAAAGAACACACATGCAATGACACTGGTGGATCCAAAGGTGGATTGTGAAAAGAGCAAACATTTCAATGACTCTGGTTGTTGTTATTAAAAAGAACACATATGCAATGACACTGGTGGATCCATGTGTGGTCTCTGAAGAGAACACACATGCAATGACTCTGGTTATTGTTAGTAAAAAGAGCACACATGCAATGACACTGGTGGATCCATGTGTGGATTGTGAAGAGATCACACATGTAGTGACACTGGTGGATCCATATGTGGTATGTGAGAAGAACAATCATGAAATGATTCTAGTTGTTGATAGTAAACAGAACACAAATGCGATGACACTGGTGGATCCATAGGTGGATTGTGAAAAGAGCACACATGCAATAACACTTATGGATCCATATGTGGTATGTGAAAAGAACACACATGCAATGACTCCAATTATTGTTAGTGAAAAGAACATACTACCTCCGTCCCAAAATAAATGACTTGAGTTTGTCTACATTCGCATGTATCTATATACTAAAACGTGTCTAGATACATCCGAATCTAGAAAACCCACGTCACTTATTTTGGGATAGATAGTACATGCAATGACATGGTGGATCCATGTGTTGTCTCTGAAGAGAACACACATTTCAATGACATATTGGATCCATATGTGGTATGTGAAAAGAACACACATGCAATGACACTGGTTTTTGTTACTAAAAGAACACATGCAGTGACACTGGTGGATCCATAGGTGGTATGTGAAAGAACACACATTTCAGTGACTCGTTGTTGTTACTAAAAACACACATGCAATGACACTGGTGGATCCATAGGTTTCATGTGAAAAGAACACACATTTAAATGACTCTGGTTGTTGTTACTAAAAAGAACAAACATGCAATGACACTGGTGGATCCATAGGTGGATTGTGAAAAGAGCAAACATGCAATGACATTGGTGGATCCATATGTGGTATGTGAAAGAAACACATGCAATGACTCTAGTTCTTGTTAGTGAAAAGAACATACATGCAATGACACTAGTGGATCCATAGGTGGATTGTGAAAAGAACACACATGCAATGACACTGGTGGATCCATATGTGGTATGTGAAAAGAACACACATGCAATGTCTCTAGTTGTTGTTACTAAAAAGAACACACATGCGATGACACTGGTGGATCCATGTGTGGTCTCTAAAAAGAACACACATTTCAATGACACTAGTGGATCCATATGTGGTATGTGAAAAGAACACACATTTCAATCACTCAATTGTTGTTAGTAAAAAAACACACATGCAATGACACTAGTGGATCCAAAAGTGGATTTCGAAAAGAGCACACATTTCAATGACTCTGGTTGTTGTTACTAAAAAGAACACACACACATATACCTTTGGTGGATCCATGTGTGGTCTCTAAAGAGAACACACATGCAATGACTCTGGTTCTTGTTAGTAAAAAGAGCACACATGCAATGACACTGGTGGATCCATGTGCGGATTGTGAAGAGAACACACATGCAGTGACACTGTTGGATCCATATGTGGTATGTGAGAAGAACAGTCATGAAATGACTCGGTTGTTGTTAGTAAAAATAACACACATGCTATGACACTGGTGGATCCAGAGGTGGATTGTGAAAATAGCACATATGCAATAACACTAGTGGATCCATATGTGCTATGTGAAAAGAACAAACATGCAATGACTCCAGTTGTTGTTAGTGAAAAGAACATACATGCAATGACACTCGTGGATCCATAGGTGGATTGTGAAAAGAACACACATGCAATGACACTGGTGGATCCATATGTGGTATGTGAAAAGAACACACATGCAATGACTAAGGTTGTTGTTACTAAAAAGAACACACATGCAATGACACTGGTGGATCCATAGGTGGTATGTGAAAAGAACACACATTTCAATGACTCTGGTTGTTGTTACTAAAAAGAACACACATGTAATGACACTCGTGGATCCATAGGTGGATTGTGAAAAGAGCACACATGCAATGACATTGGTGGATCCATATGTGGTATGTGAAAAGAACACACATGCAATGACTCCAGTTGTTGTTAGTGAAAAGAACATGCATGCAATGACACTGGTGGATCCATGTTTGGTCTCTAAAAAGAACACACATTTCAATGACACTAGTGGACCCATATGTGGTATGTGAAAAGAACACACATGCAATGACTCTGGTTGTTTTTACTAAAAAGAACACACATGCAATGACACTGGTGGATCCATAGGTGGTATGTGAAAAGAACACACATTTCAATGACTCTGGTTGTTGTTACTAGAAAGAACACACATGCAATGACACTGGTGGATCCATATGTGGTATGTGAAAAGAACACACATGCAATGACTGTGGTTGTTGTTATTGAAAAGAACACACAAGCTATGACACTAGTGGATCCATGCGTGGTCTCTAAAAAGAACACACATTTCAATGACACTAGTGGATCCATATGTGGTATGTGAAAATAACACACATTTCAATGACTCAGTTGTTGTTAGTAAAAAGAACACACATGCAATGACACTGGTGGATCCAAAGGTGGATTGTGAAAAGAGCAAACATTTCAATGACTCTGGTTGTTGTTATTAAAAAGAACACATATGCAATGACACTGGTGGATCCATGTGTGGTCTCTGAAGAGAACACACATGCAATGACTCTGGTTATTGTTAGTAAAAAGAGCAAACATGCAATGACACTGGTGGATCCATGTGTGGATTGTGAAGAGATCACACATGTAGTGACACTGGTGGATCCATATGTGGTATGTGAGAAGAACAGTCATGAAATGATTCTAGTTGTTGATAGTAAACAGAACACAAATGCGATGACACTGGTGGATCCATAGGTGGATTGTGAAAAGAGCACACATGCAATAACACTTGTGGATCCATATGTGGTATGTGAAAAGAACACACATGCAATGACTCCAATTATTGTTAGTGAAAAGAACATACTCCCTCCGTCCCAAAATAAATGACTTGAGTTGGTCTACATTCGCATGTATCTATATACTAAAACGTGTCTAGATACATCGAGATAGAAAACCACGTCACTTATTTTGGGATGGAGTATCATGCAATGACACTGGTGGATCCATGTGTTGTCTGAAGAGAACACACATTTCAATGACACTGTTGGATCCATATGTGGTATGTGAAAAGAACACACATGCAATGACTCTGGTTGTTGTTACTAAAAAGAACACACATGCAGTGACACTGGTGGATCCATAGGTGGTATGTGAAAAGAACACACATTTCAGTGACTCTGGTTGTTGTTACTAAAAAGAACACACATGCAATGACACTGGTGGATCCATAGGTTTCATGTGAAAAGAACACACATTTCAATGACTCTGGTTGTTGTTACTAAAAAGAACAAACATGCAATGACACTGGTGGATCCATAGGTGGATTGTGAAAAGAGCACACATGCAATGACATTGGTGGATCCATATGTGGTATGTGAAAAGAACAGACATGCAATGACTCCAGTTCTTGTTAGTGAAAAGAACATACATGCAATGACACTAGTGGATCCATAGGTGGATTGTGAAAAGAACACACATGCAATGACACTGGTGGATCCATATGTGGTATGTGAAAAGAACACACATGCAATGACTCTAGTTGTTGTTATTGAAAAGAACACACAAGCTATGACACTGGTGGATCCATGTGTGGTCTCTAAAAAGAACACACATTTCAATGACACTAGTGGATCCATATGTGGTATGTGAAAAGAACACACATTTCAATGACTCAATTGTTGTTAGTAAAAAGAACACACATGCAATGACACTGGTGGATCCAAAGGTGGATTGTGAAAAGAGCACAAATTTCAATGACTCTGGTTGTTGTTAGTAAAATGAACACATATGCAATGACACTGGTGGATCCATGTGTGGTCTCTAAAGAGAACACACATGCAATGACTCTGGTTCTTGTTAGTAAAAATAGCACACATGCAATGACACTGGTGGATCCATGCGTGTGTGAAGAGAACACACATGCGGTGACACTTTGTTGGATCCATATGTGGTATGTGAGAAGAACAGTCATGAAATGACTCAGTTGTTGTTAGTAAGAAGAACACACATGCAATGACACTTGGATCCATAGGTGGATTGTGAAAAGAGCACATATGCAATGACACTAGTGGATCCATATGTGGTATGTGAAAAGAACAAACATGCAATGACTCCAGTTGTTGTTAGTGAAAAGAACATACATGCAATGACACTGGTGGATCCATAGGTGGATTGTGAAAAGAACACACATGCAATGACACTGGTGGATCCATATGTGGTATGTGAAAAGAACACACGTGCAATGACTACGGTTGTTGTTATTGAAAAGAACACACAAGCTATGACACTGGTGGATCCATGTGTGGTCTCTAAAAAGAACACACATTTCAATGACACTAGTGGATCCATATGTGGTATGTGAAAAGAACACACATTTCAATGACATTGGTGGATCCATATGTGGTATGTGAAAAGAACACACATGCAATGACTCTGGTTGTTGTTACTAAAAAGAACACACATGCAATGACACTGGTGGATCCATAGGTGGTATGTGAAAAGAACACACATGCAATGACATTGGTGGATCCATATGTGGTATGTGAAAAGAACACACATGCAATGACTCCAGTTGTTGTTAGTGAAAAGAACATGCATGCAATGACACTGGTGGATCCATGTTTGGTCTCTAAAAAGAACACACATTTCAATGACACTAGTGGACCCATATGTGGTATGTGAAAAGAACACACATGCAATGACTCTGGTTGTTTTTACTAAAAAGAACACACATGCAATGACACTGGTGGATCCATAGGTGGTATGTGAAAAGAACACACATTTCAATGACTCTGGTTGTTGTTACTAGAAAGAACACACATGCAATGACACTAGTGGATCCATATGTGGATTGTGAAAAGAGCACACATGTAATGCCACTTGTGGATCCATATGTGGTATGTGAAAAGAACACACATGCAATGACTCTGGTTGTTGTTAGTAAAAAGAACACACATGCAATGGCACTGGTGGATCCAAAGGTGGATTGTGAAAAGAGCACACATTTCAATGACTCTGGTTGTTGTTAGTAAAAAGAACACATATGCAATGACACTTGTGGATCCATGTGTGGTCTCTAAAGAGAACACACATGCAATGACTCTGGTTGTTGTTAGTAAAAAGATCACACATGCAATGACACTGGTGGATCCATGTGCGGATTGTGAAGAGAACACACATGCAGTGACACTGTTGGATCCATATGTGGTATGTGAGAAGAACAGTCATGAAATGACTCTAGTTGTTGTTAGTAAGAAGAACACACATGCAATGACACTGGTGGATCCATAGGTGGATTGTGAAAAGAGCACATATGCAATGACACTAGTGGATCCATATGTGGTATGTGAAAATAACAAACATGCAATGACTCCAGTTGTTGTTAGTGAAAAGAAAATACATGCAATGACACTGGTGGATCCATAGGTGGATTGTGAAAAGAACACACATGCAATGACACTGGTGGATCCATATGTGGTATGTGAAAAGAACACACGTGCAATGACTACGGTTGTTGTTATTGAAAAGAACACACAAGCTATGACACTGGTGGATCCATGTGTGGTCTCTAAAAAGAACACACATTTCAATGACACTAGTGCATCCATATGTGGTATGTGAATAGGACACACATTTCAATGACATTGGTGGATCCATATGTGGTATGTGAAAAGAACACACATGTAATGACTCTGGTTGTTGTTACTAAAAAGAACACACATGCAGTGACACTGGTGGATCCATAGCTAGTATGTGAAAAGAACACACATTTCAGTGACTCTGGTTGTTGTTACTAAAAAGAACACACATACAATGACACTGGTGGATCCATAGGTGTTATGTGAAAAGAACACTCATTTCAATGACTCTGGTTGTTGTTACTAAAAAGAACACACATGCAATGACACTGGTGGATCCATAGGTGGATTGTGAAAAGAGCACACATGCAATGACATTGGTGGATCCATATGTGGTATGTGAAAAGAACACACATGCAATGACTCCAGTTGTTGTTAGTGAAAAGAACATGCATGCAACGACACTGGTGGATCCATGTTTGGTCTCTAAAAAGAACACACATTTCAATGACACTAGTTGACCCATATGTGGTATGTGAAAAGAACACACATGCAATGACTCTGGTTGTTTTTACTAAAAAGAACACACATGCAATGACACTGGTGGATCCATAGGTGGTATGTGAAAAGAACACACATTTCAATGACTCTGGTTGTTGTTACTAGAAAGAACACACATGCAATGACACTAGTGGATCCATATGTGGATTGTGAAAAGAGCACACATGTAATGCCACTTGTGGATCCATATGTGGTATGTGAAAAGAACACACATGCAATGACTCCAGTTGTTGTTAGTGAAAAGAACATACATGCAATGACACTAGTGTATCCATAGGTGGATTGTGAAAAGAACACACATGCAATGACACTGGTGGATCCATATGTGGTATGTGAAAAGAACACACATGCAATGACTCTGGTTGTTGTTATTGAAAAGAACACACAAGCTATGACACTGGTGGATCCATGTGTGGTCTCTAAAAAGAACACACATTTCAATGACACTAGTGGATCCATATGTGGTATGTGAAAAGAACACACATTTCAATGACTCAATTGTTGTTAGTAAAGAGAACACACATGCAATGACACTGGTGGATCCAAAGGTGGATTGTGAAAAGAGCACACATTTCAATGACTCTGGTTGTTGTTAGTAAAAAGAACACATATGCAATGACACTGGTGGATCCATGTGTGGTCTCTGAAGAGAACACACATGCAATGACTCTGGTTATTGTTAGTAAAAAGAGCACACATGCAATGACACTGGTGGATCCATGTGTGGATTGTGAAGAGATCACACATGTAGTGACACTGGTGGATCCATATGTGGTATGTGAGAAGAACAGTCATGAAATGATTCTAGTTGTTGATAGTAAACAGAACACAAATGCAATGACACTTGTGGATCCATAGGTGGATTGTGAAAAGAGCACACATGCAAGGACACTTGTGGATCCATATGTGGTATGTGAAAAGAACACACATGCAATGAATCCAATTATTGTTAGTGAAAAGAACATACTCCCTCCGTCCCAAAATAAATGACTTGAGTTTGTCTACATTTGCATGTATCTATATACTAAAACGTGTCTAGATACATCCGAATCTAGAAAACCCACGTCACTTATTTTGGGATGGAGTGAGTACATCCAATGACACTGGTGGATCCATGTGTGGTCTCTAGAAAGAACACACATTTCAATGACACTAGTGGATCCATATGTGGTATGTGAAAAGTACACACATTTCAATGACTCAGTTGTTGTTAGTAAAAAGAACACACATGCAATGACACTTGTGGATCCAAAGGTGGATTGTGAAAAGAGCACACATTTCAATGACTCTGGTTGTTGTTAGTAAAAAGAACACATATGCAATGACACTGGTGGATCCATGTGTGGTCTCTTAAGAGAACATACATGCAATGCCTCTGGTTATTGTTAGTAAAAAGAGCACACATGCAATGACACTGGTGGATCCATGTGTGGATTGTGAAGAGAACACACATGCAATGACACTGGTGGATCCATATGTGGTATGTGAGAAAAACAGTCATGAAATAACTCCAGTTGTTGTTAGTAAAAAGAACACACATGCAATGACACTGGTGGATCCATAGGTGGATTGTCAAAAGAGCACACATGCAATGACACTGGTGGATCCATATGTGGTATGTGAAAAGAACACACATGCAATGACTCCAGTTGTTGTTAGTGAAAAGAACATACATGCAATGACACTGGTGGATCCATAGGTGGATTGTTAAAAGAACACACATGCAATGACACTGGTGGATCCATATGTGGTATGTGAAAATAACACACATGCAATGACTCTGGTTGTTGTTATTGAAAAGAACACACAAGCTATGACACTGGTGGATCCATGCGTGGTCTCTAAAAAGAACACACATTTCAATGACACTAGTGCATCCATATGTGGTATGTGAAAAGAACACACATTTCAATGACTCAGTTGTTGTTAGTAAAAAGAACACACATGCAATGACACTGGTGGATCCAAAGGTGGATTGTGAAAAGAGCACACATTTCAATGACTCTGGTTGTTGTTAGTAAAAAGAACACATATGCAATGACACTGGTGGATCCATGTGTGGTCTCTGAAGAGAACACACATGCAATGACTCTGGTTATTGTTAGTAAAAAGAGCACACATGCAATGACACTGGTGGATCCATGTGTGGATTGTGAAGAGATCACAAATGTAGTGACACTGGTGGATCCATATGTGGTATGTGAGAAGAACAGTCATGAAATGATTCTAGTTGTTGATAGTAAACAGAACACACATGCAATGACACTGGTGGATCCATAGGTGGATTGTGAAAAGAGCACACATGTAATGACACTTGTGGATCCATATGTGGTATGTGAAAAGAACACACATGCAATGACTCCAATTATTGTTAGTGAAAAGAACATACTCCCTCCGTCCCAAAATAAATGACTTGAGTTTGTCTACATTCGCATGTATCTATATACTAAAACGTGTCTAGATACATCCGAATCTAGAAAACCCACGTCACTTATTTTGGGATGGAATGCTATCTGTGACACTTGGTGGATCCATGTGTTTTCTATGAAGAGAACACACATTTCAATGACACTGGTGGATCCATATGTGGTATGTGAAAAGAACACACATGCAATGACTCTGGTTGTTGTTACTAAAAAGAACACACATGGAGTGACACTGGTGGATCCATAGGTGGTATGTGAAAAGAACACACATTTCAGTGACTCTGGTTGTTGTTACTAAAAAGAACACACATGCAATGACACTGGTGGATCCATAGGTTTCATGTGAAAAGAACACACATTTCAATGACTCTGGTTGTTGTTAGTAAAAAGAACACACATGCAATGACACTGGTGGATCCATAGGTGGATTGTGAAAAGAGCACACATGCAATGACATTGGTGGATCCATATGTGGTATGTGAAAAGAACACACATGCAATGACTCCAGTTGTTGTTAGTTAAAAGAACATACATGCAATGACACTGGTGGATCCATGTGTGGTCTCTAAAAAGAACACACATTTCAATGACACTAGTGGATCCATATGTGGTATGTGAAAAGAACACACATGCAATGACTCTGGTTGTTTTTACTAAAAAGAACACACATGCAATGACACTGGTGGATCCATAGGTGGTATCTGAAAAGAACACACATTTCAATGACTCTAGTTGTTGTTACTAAAAAGAACACACATGCAATGACACTAGTGGATCCGTACGTGGATTGTGAAAAGAGCACACATGTAATGCCACTTGTGGATCCATATGTAGTATGTGAAAAGAACACACATGCAATGACTCTAGTTGTTGTTAGTGAAAAGAACATACATGCAATGACACTGGTGGATCCATAGGTGGATTGCGAAAAGAACACACATGCAATGACACTGGTGGATCCATGTGTGGTATGTGAAAAGAACACACATGCAATGACTCTAGTTGTTGTTATTGAAAAGAACACACAAGCTATGACACTGGTGGATCCATGTGTGGTCTCTAAAAAGAAAACACATTTCAATGACACTAGTGGATCCATATGTGGTATGTGAAAAGAACACACATTTCAATGACTTAGTTGTTGTTAGTAAAAAGAACACACATGCAATGACACTTGTGGATCCAAAGGTGGATTGTGAAAGAGCACATTTCAATGACTCTGGTTGTTGTTAGTAAAAGAACACATATGCAATGACATGGTGGATCCATGTGTGGTCTCTAGAGAACACACATGCAATGACTCTGGTTATTGTTAGTAAAAAGAGCACACATGCAATGACACTGGTGGATCCATGTGTGGATTGTGAAGAGATCACACATGCGGACACTGGTGGATCCATATGTGGTATGTGAGAAGAACAGTCATGAAATGATTCTAGTTGTTGATAGTAAACAGAACACACATGCAATGACACTGGTGGATCCATAGGTGGATTGTGAAAAGAGCACACATGCAATGACACTTGTGGATCCATATGTGGTATGTGAAAAGAACACACATGCAATGACTCCAATTATTGTTAGTGAAAAGAACATACTCCCTCCGTCCCAAAATAAGTGACTTGAGTTTGTCTACATTCGCATGTATCTATATACTAAAGCGTGTCTAGATACATAGGAATCTAGAAAAATCGATGTCACTTATTTTGGGATGGAAGGAAGATGAATCTGTTCTTGGTGGATCAAGTGTTGTTGTCGCTGAAGAGAACACACATTTCAATGACACTGGTGGATCCATATGTGGTATGTGAAAAGAACACACATGCAATGACTCTGGTTATTGTTACTAAAAAGAACACACATGCAGTGACACTGGTGGATCCATAGGTGGTATGTCAAAATAACACACATTTCAGTGACTCTGGTTGTTGTTACTAAAAAGAACACACATGCAATGACACTGGTGGATCCATAGGTGGATTGTGAAAAGAGCACATATGCAACGACATTGGTGGATCCATATGTGGTATGTGAAAGAACACACATGCAATGACTCCAGTTGTTGTTAGTGAAAAGAACATACATGCAATGACACTGGTGGATCCATGTGTGGTCTCTAAAAAGAACACACATTTCAATGACACTAGTGGATACATATGTGGTATGTGAAAAGAACACACATGCAATGACTCTGGTTGTTTTTACTAAAAAGAACACACATGCAATGACACTGGTGGATCCATAGGTGGATTGTGAAAAGAGCACACATGCAATGACATTGGTGGATCCATATGTGGTATGTGAAAAGAACACACATGCAATGACTCCAGTTGTTGTTAGTTAAAAGAACATACATGCAATGACACTGGTGGATCCATGTGTGGTCTCTAAAAAGAACACACATTTCAATGACACTAGTGGATCCATATGTGGTATGTGAAAAGAACACACATGCAATGACTCTGGTTGTTTTTACTAAAAAGAACACACATGCAATGACACTGGTGGATCCATAGGTGGTATCTGAAAAGAACACACATTTCAATGACTCTAGTTGTTGTTACTAAAAAGAACACACATGCAATGACACTAGTGGATCCGTACGTGGATTGTGAAAAGAGCACACATGTAATGCCACTTGTGGATCCATATGTAGTATGTGAAAAGAACACACATGCAATGACTCTAGTTGTTGTTAGTGAAAAGAACATACATGCAATGACACTGGTGGATCCATAGGTGGATTGCGAAAAGAACACACATGCAATGACACTGGTGGATCCATGTGTGGTATGTGAAAAGAACACACATGCAATGACTCTAGTTGTTGTTATTGAAAAGAACACACAAGCTATGACACTGGTGGATCCATGTGTGGTCTCTAAAAAGAAAACACATTTCAATGACACTAGTGGATCCATATGTGGTATGTGAAAAGAACACACATTTCAATGACTTAGTTGTTGTTAGTAAAAAGAACACACATGCAATGACACTTGTGGATCCAAAGGTGGATTGTGAAAAGAGCACACATTTCAATGACTCTGGTTGTTGTTAGTAAAAAGAACACATATGCAATGACACTGGTGGATCCATGTGTGGTCTCTGAAGAGAACACACATGCAATGACTCTGGTTATTGTTAGTAAAAAGAGCACACATGCAATGACACTGGTGGATCCATGTGTGGATTGTGAAGAGATCACACATGCAGTGACACTGGTGGATCCATATGTGGTATGTGAGAAGAACAGTCATGAAATGATTCTAGTTGTTGATAGTAAACAGAACACACATGCAATGACACTGGTGGATCCATAGGTGGATTGTGAAAAGAGCACACATGCAATGACACTTGTGGATCCATATGTGGTATGTGAAAAGAACACACATGCAATGACTCCAATTATTGTTAGTGAAAAGAACATACTCCCTCCGTCCCAAAATAAGTGACTTGAGTTTGTCTACATTCGCATGTATCTATATACTAAAGCGTGTCTAGATACATAGGAATCTAGAAAAATCGATGTCACTTATTTTGGGATGGAGGGAGTAGATGCAATGACACTGGTGGATCCAAGTGTTGTCGCTGAAGAGAACACACATTTCAATGACACTGGTGGATCCATATGTGGTATGTGAAAAGAACACACATGCAATGACTCTGGTTATTGTTACTAAAAAGAACACACATGCAGTGACACTGGTGGATCCATAGGTGGTATGTCAAAATAACACACATTTCAGTGACTCTGGTTGTTGTTACTAAAAAGAACACACATGCAATGACACTGGTGGATCCATAGGTGGATTGTGAAAAGAGCACATATGCAACGACATTGGTGGATCCATATGTGGTATGTGAAAGAACACACATGCAATGACTCCAGTTGTTGTTAGTGAAAAGAACATACATGCAATGACACTGGTGGATCCATGTGTGGTCTCTAAAAAGAACACACATTTCAATGACACTAGTGGATACATATGTGGTATGTGAAAAGAACACACATGCAATGACTCTGGTTGTTTTTACTAAAAAGAACACACATGCAATGACACTGGTGGATCCATAGGTGGTATGTGAAAAGACCACACATTTCAATGACTCTGGTTGTTGTTACTAAAAAGAACACACATGCAATGACACTAGTGGATCCACATGTGGATTATGAAAAGAGCACACATGTAATGCCACTGGTGGATCCATATGTGGTATGTGAAAAGAACACACATGCAATGAGTCTGGTTGTTGTTAGTGAAAAGAACATACATGCAATGACACTGGTGGATCTATAGGTGGATTGTGGAAAGAGCACACATTTCAATGACTCTGGTTGTTGTTAGTAAAAAGAACACTGTAACATCCCTAAAATCATATTTCAAAGCTCATTCATATCATCCTTGCATCCTTCATTCATCTAGAGTTTTTCTCAAAATCATTTAGAAACAGAAGTTTGTGCTATGATTTCATGGGAGCAAATTTAACTCAAATGGCCATCACCCTTTGAGGCTTGAATGTTTAGGAACTTGTTTGCTTTCCTCCTTTGTTGGATAGTTTAGGTGTAGCACTCTAACCAAAGTTTTCAACTTAGAAATAATTTCAAAACCTTTTCAAAACATTTGCAAACTAGAGGCAAAGTCTCTGTTTGAATTAAGCCCAAAGCACAAGCCCTTGCAAAGGTAACCACATGGTTAAATGATCAGATTTAAACAGATTTTGATCCAGATTTCAAATGCCTATAATTGTTTGAATTCGTTGAATTTTGCAAACTTTATACGTTGGATTCAGAAAAAAGACCTTTCTGAATATCCTTTTTGAAATAGTAACCATTAGAATTGACTTTGAATGTAAAGAAACTTGTTTTAAGCCCTTTTTGAGTATAGATTTAGTTTAGTATTTTGTTTTTGGGTTAATAAGTTGTCTTGGCAAGGGTGACTTGTTTATTTCTGTATTCATGCACTTGCTTGGTTGAGTTTTCAAAATCATCACTTAGTAGATTCATGCATTTCATTCATATTATTTTTGTTTGTATATATTTGTGTGTAATTATGCTTTCAACTTTTGTGTAGATTTTGCTAGTGATTGTGATTGTGACGAGTGCTACTCTCCACACTACCAAGGCAAGTGATATCTTCATGAATATTCCATTCCTATATTTTATATATGCATTAGTGATATTTTCTAAAGTAGGACTTGCATGGAATTTTGCTTGCTAAGCTATGCTATGGGAAAACCTAGTGAGATGAAAAAAATTTCCTAAGTATGAAGATTCCTACTATCATGCTTAGCCTAGCTAGAAAATTGGAATATATATTCACTATGGAAAAATTTCTAAGTCTGGACTTGTTTTGTTTTAAAACAACTAAGTGAATGAATCACACAGGTGGAATGGAAGGAATGGTTGTGTTGGTGGTTACAAGGCCAGGACTTGAACCTGTGTATCTCACTTGTGGAGCCACCCAGGAACAAAGATTTGAGATGTCAAATGTTGAGAAGCTTCAAGTGCGACCACTTGGCATTATGGGCTCTGATGATCTTATGATCTTGCAATAACAGTCTGGCGATTGGGTGGTAGATGGGTTGATAGGTTGGAGTCAGCGTCCATTTGACTAAGGAAAGGATCATGTCTTGGGAAACCAAGGCTTGTGGGAAAGTGCACCACCTCTGCAGTGTAAAACCTAAGTACTTAGCCATGTCCACTAAGGACAATTTGAGCATCAAGACATGGAAAATCTCATCACTCCAATTTCTAAAAACTTGTGGGTGAACAAGGGTTAAAGGATCTTGCTTTGATTGGTAGATGCCTTGGGAAAGTTTTCTGCCAAGCAAAAACTTAGTGTTTTCAAATGTTAAGGAAAAATCTATTTTGAGCAAAGCAAGCCAAGCTCCACTTAGCCAAAATGCATATAGTTGTATAGTCCACTTAAAATATACTAAGGTATCACTTGCCAATACTATTCCAAAGTATTGACCCTCTGTGGCTGTAACTTGTAATGTTGCAGGTTACTCCGATGATGAATAGGAGTCATGAGTCTACACTCAACATGCTTGCCTGTGGCACATGAAGATGAAGACTTATGTTTATTTACTTATTCCATAAACTCTTGTATTAGGCCTTTGGCCCTGAGTTGTAAAAGACTATGTTTTATCTCTGGAATGACTGTAATAAACGACCTTTGTATCTGTGTACTTCATCTTAAACTGTGGATGCTAGCATTGATCCAGGGACTAGCATTGCAATCACATGGATCCTTTCCTTTACAAAGGATGGATCTTACAGATGGTATCAGAGCACTGTGTTGCCTGTAGGATTATGACCCTAGGATTGGAAACCACTAAGGAAATTTTTTTAACTACTTCTACACTTGTCTATTCTTCTCGTAAACTTTTCTAATCTTCTCATTCTCATCTCTATTTGTAGATGAACTCCATCAACGAAGCCGTGAAGAGAGGACCACTCATGACCATGACCTTGGAGTGTGAGACTGAGTTTCCCAAGATTCTCAAGGACCTCATGGAGACCATGGAAGTACATGGTGCAGCTGTGTACAAGGGCTTTCCAGTAATGGAGGAAGGAGTGGAGTATTGGTGGGTGCAACTCCACTTGTACAAAAACAAGGAAGACAACCACAAAGAAAGTGGCTTCTGCATGTACACCAACACTTTTATGCACACCACATTCTTTGAGTCAGCAAAAGAAGCAGCTTGGAAGACTATCAAGGAACTAAGTGCTAGAGTCAAGTGCAGGATGCTCAACCTCCAAAGAGACTTAGAGAAGGAGAAGGAACATACCCAAGAGTTGGAAGTCACCAACCAAACCTTAAGGGGAGATATTATAGACTTAGTGATAGAAGCATGTGAACAAGATAGGCTGATTGCCTCTAGGAACATTGTGTTAGCCACTAGATCCAGTGAGATAGGTTTGTAAGCGCACTTCGTTAGTTGGACCACCACCTATCACCTTATTTTCCAAATGATACCTTAAATAAGTTTGAACCTTGGTTGATGTAATGGATTCATGTATGCATGACTTGTGTGATTTTTGTGTTCCAAGAATATGTATGAATGTTTGTCTTGTTTATTTTAATTATGTTGTTCTAACTTTTTCAATCTTATAAATAGATGCCTATTGCCATCAGCACCGTTGAGGAGTTCCAGGTTACCCGTTTTGGTCCTCGTATCGTAGAGCTTACTACCTTGCTCGATCTCCCTCTTCCCACCATTACGGTGCATCCACTCACCAAGTTTGAGAGGAAGGACCTCTGGGGCTTCAAGGTGAACCAGCCGGGGCCTTGATGAGCCTACTACGGAGGCCATCGTCTTCAAGCTTATGCACGATGACATGGAGAGAGGCATGGAGGTTGTCATGCAGGACCTGATAGGACGACTGTTAGGCCGTCACTCTCGACAGGTTAGAGGTACTCACTTCCATGCCTTCGGAAGGCGTGATGATGACGGAGAGTCCATCGACTTTGAGGACGACTCGAGGGTCACAGCAGAGCTGATACGCCTGTACCTCCAGGACTTAGAGACTCTTATTAGGCACGTGGATACTGACAGGACCAACGTCATGCTTAGCAATGACGAGCTCTAGGTGCAGCTTCGCGAGAAGGACAAGCTCTTCGCGCAGCAGGACGAGATAGTCAAGGAGATGGAGGCGAAGTTTGAGGCCCAAGACCGTAAGTTCAAGAGTCAAGAGAAACGTGTCCAGGATAGGAACAAGAGGATTCGGGATATGACCGAGGAACTGCAGTCCAAGGACTTCGAGTTAGAGCAGCAGCAGACAGTGATTGGACCATCCGACATGTGGATGGCTTTCCACTTGTGTGTTTTTACTTTGAAACTTTTTGTTATCTGGTTGTTAAGATTTTATCCTTGTGTTGCATGCTATGTGTTTGCTTGTGTAATGTATTGTGCATAAATCATGTAAGGGTATCTCATTCTTATCTCTATATGAATAAACCACAGATGCCTCCCCGTCGCGCAAACCCCAACCCCAACCCCAACAACATTACGGAATGCAGCGAGATGATGAATCTTGGAACCGACTTATGCAAATGATGACGACATTCATCCAAAACCAGAATAACAACAACAACAACCCTCCGGGTTTTGATATGCTCACCAGATTTCTGCGTCTGAGGCCAGCTAAGTTTTCAGGAACGACTGATCCCATGGTGGCCAATGATTGGCTACGTTCTGTGAACAAAGACTTAGTGACCTGGGCTGCACGAATGCTGAAAAAGTCAGGTTCGCAGCACATCTGTTGGAAGGACCAGCCGCTGCATGGTGGGACAACTTCCAGATCACCACTCCTATTGATGAGGTGACTTGGGCTATCTTTGAGGATGGCTTTCGCACTACTCATATCTCACCAGGAATGATGAGCCTGAAAAAGAAGGAGTTTCACAACCTGAAGCAGCGCCACCATAGCGTGGCTGAATATATTGAAGAGTTCAACAATCTGGCCTGCTATGCACCGGATGAGGTTGACACAGATGCCAAAAGGAAGGAAAAGTTTCTGGAAGGCTTGAATGATGAGCTGAATCTGCAGCTGTCTGTGGCATATGTTCCAACTTATCAGTCGCTGTGTGACAAGGCTGTTATTGTGGAGAATAAAATGAAACAAGTCGAGAGTAGAAAGAGGAAACACTCCGACAAGCACATCTCAGGATCGTCTCATAAACGATCTCATTATGATGATAATGTCAACTCAGGATCCCACAAGCATGGGAAATTTAACAAGCACCACAACCACAACCGTCATGACAACAAGCATCGTCACAGTCATGACAATGATAAGTACAAGAATCACAAGAGTGGACATAAGAGCCACCACAGTGGAAGTGGAAGTAGAAACCAGCCTAAAACGGACATCAGTTAGGTCGAATGCTACAAATGCAAGAAGCTGGGGCATTATGCTAATGAGTGCCCTGAAAAGAAAGTTGAAGGACCTAACAAGCCCAATCCTTTTCAGAAAGGACAGGTTAACCACATCAATGTGGAGGAGGTCTATGAAGAGCACGATCTCTTTGCTGGTAAGTTCAGACTCAATTCCATCTCAGCATTTGTACTCTTTGACACTGGTGCATCTCATTCATTCATATCAAAAGCATTTGTTGATAGAAACGGGTTTGCATCTGAAAAAATTGGGTGTCCGATAAAAGTTAGCTCTCCGGGAGGCGATATGATAGTGAGTCTTCGATGTCGGGATCTAGTCATAGAAATCGGAAAACATAAGTTTCCAGTGAACCTAATAATCCTAAATTCCCAAGGATTGGATGTGAGTTTGGGAATGGATTGGATGGCTAAGTATGAGGGAGTACTAGATTGTGCCAATCGTACAGTTTCACTCACAACCCCTGAAGGTAAGAGGATAAAATTCAAGTCCAATTTTAAATCTAAATGAAGTAAGCTGAATTCTCTTAAGGGGGTTAGCATGGACACTGTGCCAATTGTATGTGAGTATCCGGATGTGTTTCCGGAAGAGTTACCGGGAATGCCACCAGATAGAGATGTAGAGTTTATAATAGATTTGGTACCAGGTTCTGGACCAAGAGCAAAGAGGCCTTATAAAATGTCAGTTGACGAACTTAAGGAACTCAAGAAACAGCTTGGAGAACAATTACAGAAAGGATTCATCCAGCCAAGTTCTTCATCATGGGGAGCCCCAGTATTGTTCGTAGAAAAGAGAGATAGAACTCAAAGATTATGCATAGATTACCGTTCGCTCAACGAGGTAACCATCAAGAACAAATATCCTTTGCCAAGAATCAATGACTTGTTTGATCAGCTAGAAGGAGCATGTGTATTCTCAAAGATTGATCTTCGGTCAGGCTATTTTCAACTCAAGATAAGAGAGCAAGACATACCTAAAACAGCATTCACCACAAGGTATGGATTGTATGAGTACACGGTGATGCCTTTTGGTTTAACCAACGCTCCAGCATACTTCATGAATATGATGAACAAAGTGTTCATGGAATTTCTCGACAAGTTCGTTGTTGTTTTCATCGATGACATCTTAGTCTACTCCAAGAGTAAGGAAGAGCATGAAAGACATCTACGCTTGATACTTGAGAAACTGAGGGAACATAAGCTTTATGCCAAATTCAGCAAGTGTGAGTTTTGGTTAGAGGAAGTTGGATTTCTTGGTCACTTTATGACAAAGGATGGTGTATTAGTAGATCCTGCTAAAGTTTTAGCTGTGACAGAATGGGAATCTCCTAAGAACATAAAAGAGGTTCGTAGTTTCCTTGGTTTAGTAGGTTACTACAGAAGATTCATTGAAATTTTTTCAAAAGTTGCTAAACCAATGACAGAATTGTTAAAGAAAGATAAGAAATTTGCTTGGTCTGAAGGTTGTGAACTCAGCTTTCAAGAATTAAAGAAGAGACTTGTGTCAGCACCAGTTCTGTGCCTACCAGATTTGGAAAAGGATTTCCAAGTGTATTGTGATGCTTCTCATCAAGGATTAGGTGCCGTACTTATGCAAGGCGGAAAAGTTGTGGCATATGCCTCGAGACAACTCAAAACTCATGAAGTAAACTGTCCTACTCATGATTTAGAGTTAGCCGCTGTTGTCCATGCACTCAAAACATGGAGACATTACCTTTTGGGAAAACATTGTGAAGTATTCACCGATCATAAGAGTTTGAAGTATATCTTCACCCAGAAGGAAATCAATATAAGACAAAGGAGATGGCTAGAACATATCAAGGATTACGACTTGAGTTTGCAATACCATCCTGGTAAAGCAAATGTAGTAGCAGATGCTCTAAGTCGTAAGGCGTTTGTAAATGGCCTTACCAAAGGTGAATTGCCAGATGACTTGTGTAAGCAATTCAAGGAACTTAGGTTGGAGATTGTGCCAGAAGGACATCTCATGTCTTTGGATGTTCAACCCACTCTGTTGGATAAGATTAAAGAAGCCCAAAAGACGGATAAAGAAATCGAAGAGATTAAGGAAAGGATTAGCCTAGGGAAAGCTAAAAGTTTCCACATAGACGAACAAGGTACTTTATGGCACGGGAAACGTATTTGTGTTCCACAAGATCCGAATTGAAACTGATTCTACAAGAAGCCCATAACTCTCCGTATTCTATTCACGGGAAACACCAAAATGTACATGGATATGAAAGAAAGATTTTGGTGGAATAACCTCAAAGGGACATCGTGAACACATTGCTTTGTGTGGCGTGTGTAGTAGAGTGAAAGCATCGGAAGCTTGAGCAGGTTTGCTTCAACCAATGCCTATTCCTGAATGGAAGTGGGAAAATATTGGTATGGATTTCATTACCGGATTACCAAGGGCCAGGTCAGGGTATGATTCCATATGGATAGTACTGGATCGCCTAACTAAAGTGGCTCATTTTATACCCGTAAAGACAACTTATACCAGTGCCAAGTTAGCCAAAATCTACATGAGCAGAATTGTATGCCTTCACGGTGTACCTAAGAGTATTGTGTCTGATAGAGGAACTCAGTTCACTTCTCACTTTTGGAGACAGCTTCACGAATCTTTAGGAGCGAGGTTGGAATTCACCGCCTTTCATCCTCAAACGGATGGACAAGCGGAAAGGACTAACCAAATTCTTGAAGACATGTTGAGGGCATGTGCCCTAGACTATGGAGCAAGTTGGGATGAAAAGTGCCTTCTTGAGTTCTCTTACAATAACAGTTATCAATCTAGTATCAGGATGGCACCATTTGAGTTTCTCTACGGAAGGAAGTGTACCACCCCATTGCTATGGAATGGTGTGGGAGAAAGAAGTTTGTTTGGACCAGATCTTATCAAAGACGCCGAAGAAAAGGTCAAATTGGTTAAAGACAGGTTGAAGATAGCACAGTCTCGACAGAAAAGCTACACAGATGCTAAGCGTAGAGAAGTCACCTACGAAGTTGGGCATAGAGCTTATCTTAGAGTATCACCACTTCGTGGAGTGAAAAGATTTGGAGTCAAAGGAAAGTTGGCACCAAGATATGTTGGACCATTCAACATTCTAAGTCGCAAGGGAGAAGCTGCATATGAAATCGAGCGCGACATCTTTATTAGCAGTCCATAATGTTTTTCATGTGAGTCAGCTTAAGAAATGTCACCCGGAGATGGAAGGATCTTCTTTGAAGGATACCATATCTTTGGAAGAAGTTCAACTAGAAAGTGATCTCACCTATGAAGAAAAGCCTGTCAAGATTCTTGAGACCGCAGAAAGAGTCACAAGGACAAAGACTATCAAATTTTGCAAAGTGCAATGGAGTCATCATTCCGAAGAGGAAGCAACATGGTAAAGAGAAGATGATCTTCGGAAAGACCACCCTCACCTATTTGCTAGCCAATCCGAATCTCGAGGGCGAGATTCATCTTAAGGGGGTTAGATTTGTAACATCCCTAAAATCATATTTCAAAGCTCATTCATATCATCCTTGCATCCTTCATTAATCTAGAGTTTTTCTCAAAATCATTTAGAAACAGAAGTTTGTGCTATGATTTCATGTGAGCAAATTTAACTCAAATGGCCATCACCCTTTGAGGCTTGAATGTTTAGGAACTTGTTTGCTTGCCTCCTTTGTTGGATAGTTTAGGTGTAGCACTCTAACCAAAGTTTTCAACTTAGAAATAATTTCAAAACCTTTTCAAAACATTTGCAAACTAGAGGCAAAGTCTCTGTTTGAATTAAGCCCAAGCTTGACCAAGCCCTTGCAAGGTAACCACATGGTTAAATGACTGTATTTGAAACCACAGAACCCTGCAAAAATCCCCAGAATTGTTTGAATTCAAAAGGATTTGAATTCATATCAAAATCTATTCAGAAAATAGAATTATAAAAAGAAAAGAAGCTAACAAAGGAAAAAGGCCGCGCGGCTGAAATCTGGCCCAGCAGTGAAACAGGCCCATCAAGCCCACCCGGGGATTCTCCTTTTCTTCTCTCACGTGGCGCACCACCTGACTCACCGGATGAAGGGACCCACTCACTTTTCTCTCTATCGCTGACAACCGAGGCCCACCTGAGCACTGTCGTCTCCACCCGCACGACCAGTTCATCCCCAAATCAACGCAGTAGTTTTCTGTGTTTAATTCGCGGCTTCAATTCGTATCAATGCCTGAGTGATTCTCGCTCGTGACCAGACTATATAAACCCCCTCTGCCCCCTCTCCCTTCTCCCTCAAACCCCGAACCCAGATCGCAACCAGGCTGCGTGTATTGCTCTCTGTAGCCCCGCCGTCTCCGACGACTGCGCCGGCAAATTCTGGTGAGTTCCGAGCTTTCCTCTGCCTCTCGTTCTTGCTATCTGATTCAGTGAGACTCTGCGCTTCTTATAACACACCCCGTTTACCCTCGTATCAACCGTAGCTCCGGCAACCTCGACGACTGGCCGCCATCGTCTTCTGCACGAACTCCGGCGAGCTCTATTGGTAAGTCCAGACCGCCCCGAACCTTGTCTTTCACGCACGCATGTTCTCCGTGATCTTCTGCATCTAACTACACCTCCCGTTTGCATCCTAGTGATCTACAGCGTCGCCTCCGACCTCGAACCGAACCACCGTTGCCAGATCCAACTCCGGCGAGAAATCTACCATAACCTGGCGCCCTTGCCGAAGACCACCACCGTTGAGCACCCCCACGTCCTTGCGGTCTCGGTGAGTATCTCCCCTATCCTCCTAGCGATCTGTATCGCCGGCGCAGCCATCGTCCGACCGTCGCCGCCGCGCGCAGTCGATAAGCGCCGCCAGATTTTGGCACGATGATTTAGACCATTGGATCTGTATCGTAAGGCTAGGATAGAATTTTAAACGAAGAGGTACGCGTGCGTCTGAGCCGCCAGATCTCATTTAAATCGTGCGGTCCGCAGAGCCGATCTGGTGCGAACCGGTATGCGCAAATCACAACATGACGCGTGGCTAGGATGAATTCAAAAAACAGAATTTAAAACTAGAATTAGATCCAAACTTCAAACTGCTATAACTTTTGAATGCCACGTTAGATTTTTGCAAACTTTATACCGTTGGATTCAGTAAAACAAGACCTTTCTGCCTATCCAATGTGTTTAGCATATAGTAACCATTAGAATGACTTTATTTGTAGAAACTTGTTTAAGGCTAATTTGAGATTGGATTTAGTTTAGTAATTTGTTTTAGGGTTAAATATGTTTAGTGGGCAAACTTGTGACTTGTTAAGTTTCTGTAAACTTGCATATGCTTGGTAGAGTTTTCAAAAATCACCACTTAGTAGATTCTTGCATGCATGCATTCATATTATTGTTTTTTGGTTGTATATAATTGTGAGTATTTGTGTGCTATAATTTTGTGTAGATTTTGCTAGTGATTGTGATTGTGACGAGTGCTACTCTCCACATTACCAAGGGCAAGTGATATTTTCATGAATATTCCATTCCTATATTTTATACTTGCATTAGATATTTTGCTAAGACATGCATGCTACTTTTGTCAAAGGATATGATGGAAAATCCTATGTAGATTAGAATGGAAGAGTTGCTAGGAAAATTCCCTAAGGATAAGTTGCCATGCCATGCTTAGCGTAGCTACTAGAAAACAAGGGTGGTTTATATATTCACACTATGGAAAAATATTCTAAGTCTGAGGACTTGTGTTTTATTTAACAAAACAACTAAGTTAATGAATCACCTGGGTGGAATGGAAGGAATGGTTTGTGTTGAGTGGTTCACAAGGCCATGGACTTGGCTTGTGTATCTCACTTGTGGATGGCCACCCAGGAACAAAGAGATTTGAGATGTCAAATGTTGAGAAGCTTCAAGTGCAACCACTTGGCATTATGGGCTCTGCCATGATCTTAGGTTGCTAGAACTTAGTCTCTTGGACAGTTGGTGGTAGAGGGAATGATAGGTTGGAGCGCGTCCATTTGACTAAGGAAAGGCTTCTGAAGGATTTTGTCTTGGGAAACCAAGTCTTGTGGGGAAAGTGCACCACCTCTGCAGAGTGTAAAACCTAAGTACTTAGCCATGTCCCTGGTAAAGGACAATTTGAGCATCAAGACATGGAAGCTTCAAGAATCTCATCACTCCAATTTCTAAATAAAACTTGTGGGTGAACAAGGGTTAAAAGGATCTTCAGTCTTTGATTGGTAGATGCCCTGAGTGGATCTTCAGTCTTTGATTGGTAGATGCCTTGGGAAAGTTTTCTGCCAAGCAAAAACTTAGTGTTTTCAAATGTTAAGGAAAAATCTATTTTGAGCAAAGCAAGCCAAGCTCCACTTAGCCAAAATGCATATAGTTGTATAGTCCATTTAAAATATACTAAGGTATCACTTGCCAATACTATTCCAAAGTATTGACCCTCTGTGGCTGTAACTTGTAATGTTGCAGGTTACTCCGATGATGAATAGGAGTCATGAGTCTACACTCAACATGCTTGCCCGTGGCACATGAAGATGAAGACGTATGTTTATTTACTTATTCCATAAACTCTTGTATTAGGCCTTTGGCCCTTAGTTGTAAAAGACTATGCTTTATCTCTGGAATGACTGTAATAAACGACCTTTGTATCTGTGTACTTCATCTTAAACTGTGGATGCTAGCATTGATCCAGGGACTAGCATTGCAATCACAGGGATCCTTTCCTTTACAAAGGAGGGATCTTACAAACACATATGCAATGACACTAGTGGATCCATGTGTGGTCTCTGAAGAGAACACACATGCAATGACTCTAGTTGTTGTTAGTAAAAAGAGCACACATGCAATGACACTGGTGGATCCATGTGTGGATTGTGAAGAGACCACACATGCAATGACACTAGTGGATCCATATGTGGTATGTGAGAAGAACAGTCATGAAATGACTCCAGTTGTTGTTAGTAAAAATAACACACATGCAATGACACTGGTGGATCCATAGGTGGATTGTGAAAAGAGCACACATGCAATGACACTGGTGGATCCATATGTGGTATGTGAAAAGAACACACATGCAATGACTCCAGTTGTTATTAGTGAAAAGAACACACATGCAATGACACTGGTGGATCCATGTGTGGTCTCTATAAAGAACACACATTAATGACACTAGTGCATTCATATGTGGTATGTGAAAAGAACACACATGTAATGACTCTGGTTGTTTTTACTAAAAAGAACACACATGCAATGAGACTGGTGGATCCGTAGGTGGTATGTGAAAAGAACACACATTTCAATGACTCAGGTTATGGTTACTAAAAAGAACACACATGCAATGACACCAGTGGATCCATATGTGGATTGTGAAAAGAGCACACATGTAATGCCACTAGTGGATCCATATGTGGTATGTGAAAAGAACACACATGCAATGACACTGGTGGATCCATAGGTGGATTGTGAAAAGAACACACATGCAATGACACTAGTGGATCCATACGTGGTATGTGAAAAGAACACACATACAATGACTCTGGTTGTTGTTATTGAAAAGAACACACAAGCTATGACACTGGTGGATCCATGTGTGGTCTCTAAAAAGAACACACATTTCAATGACACTAGTGGATCCATATGCGGTATGTGAAAAGAACACACATTTCAATGAATCAGTTGTTGTTAGTAAAAAGAACACACATGCAATGACACTGGTGGATCCATAGGTGGATTGTGAAAAGAGCACACATGCAATAACACTGGTGGATCCATATGTGGTATGTGAAAAGAACACACATGCAATGACTCCAGTTGTTGTTAGTGAAAAGAACATACATGCAATGACACTGGTGGATCCATAGGTGGATTGTGAAAAGAACACACATGCAATGACCCTGGTGGATCCATATGTGGCAAGTGAAAAGAACACACATGCAATGACTCTGGTTGTTGTTATTGAAAAGAACACACAAGCTATGACATTGGTGGATCCATGTGTGGTCTCTAAAAAGAACACACATTTCAATGACACTAGTGCATCCATATGTGGTATGTGAAAAGAGCACACATTTCAATGACTCAGTTGTTGTTAGTAAAAAGAACACACATGCAATGACACTGGTGGATCCAAATGTGGATTGTGAAAAGAGCACATATTTCAATGACTCTGGTTGTTGTTAGTAAAAAGAACACATATGTAATGACACTGGTGGATCCATGTGTGGTCTCTGAAGAGAACACACATGCAATGACTCTGGTTGTTGTTAGTAAAAAGAGCACACATGCAATGACACTGGTGGATCCATGTGTGGATTGTGAAGAGAACACACATGCAATGACACGGGTGGATCCATATGTGGTATGTGAGAAGAACAGTCATGAAATGATTCCAGTTGTTGATAGTAAAAAGAACACACGTGCAATGACACAGGTGGATCCATAGGTGGATTGTGAAAAGAGCACACATGCAATGACACTTGTGGATCCATATATGGTATGTGAAAAGAACACACATGCAATGACTCCACTTGTTGTTAGTGAAAAGAACATACTCCCTCAGTCCCAAAATAAGTGACTTGAGTTTGTCTACGTTCGCATGTATCTATATACTAAAACGTGTCTAGATACATACGAATCTAGAAAATCCCACGTCACTTATTTTGGGATGGAGGGAGTAGATGCAATGACACTGGTGGATCCAAGTGTTGTCTCTGAAGAGAACACACATTTCAATGACACTAGTGGATGCATATGTGGTATGTGAAAAGAACACACATGCAATGACTCTGGTTGTTGTTAGTAAAAAGAACACACATGCAGTGACACTGGTGGATCCATAGGTGGTATGTAAAAAGAACACACATTTCAATGACTCTGGTTGTTGTTACTAAAAAGAACACACATGCAATGACACTGGTGGATCCATAGGTGTTATGTCAAAAGAACACACATTTCAATGACTCTAGTTGTTGTTACTAAAAAGAACACACATGCAATGACCCTGGTGGATCCATAGGTGGATTCTGAAAAGAGCACATATGCAAAGACATTGGTGGATTAAATATGTGGTATGTGAAAATAACACACATGCAATGACTCCAGTTGTTGTTAGTGAAAAGAACATACATGCAATGACACTCGTGGATCCATGTGTGGTCTCTGAAAAGAACACTCATTTCAATGACACTAGTGGATACATATGTGGTATGTGAAAAGAACACACATGCAATGACTCTGGTTGTTTTTACTAAAAAGAACACACATGCAATGACACTGGTGGGTCCATAGGTGGTATGCGAAAAAACTACATATTTCAATGACTCTGGTTGTTGTTACTAAAAAGAATGCACATGCAATGACACTAGTGGATCCACATGTGGATTGTGAAAAGAGCACACATGTAATGCCACTGGTAGATCCATATGTGGTATGTGAAAAGAACACACATGCAATGAGTCTGGTTGTTATTAGTGAAAAGAACATACATGCAATGACACTGGTGGATCCATAGGTGGATTGTGAAAAGAACACACATGCAATGACACTGGTGGATCCATATGTGGTATGTGAAAAGAACAAACATGCAATGACTCTGGTTGTTGTTATTGAAAAGAACACACAAGCTATAACACTGGTGGATCCGTGTGTGGTCTCTAAAAAGAACACACATTTCAATGACACTAGTGGATCCATATGTGGTATGTGAAAAGAACACACATTTCAATGACTCAGTTGTTGTTAGTAAAAAGAACACACATGCAATGACACTAGTGGATCCAAAGGTGGATTGTGGAAAGATCACACATTTCAATGACTCTGGTTGTTGTTATTAAAAAGAACACATATGCAATGACACTGGTGGATCCATGTGTGGTCTCTGAAGAGAGCACGCATGCAATGACACTGGTGGATCCATGTGTGGATTGTGAAGAGAACACACATGCAATGACACTGGTGGATCCATATGTGGTATGTGAGAAGAACAGTCATGAAATGACTCCAGTTGTTGTTAGTAAAAATAACACACATGCAATGACACTGGTGGATCCATAGGTGGATTGTGAAAAGAGCACACATGCAATGACACTGGTGGATCCATATGTGGTATGTGAAAAGAACACACATGCAATGACTCCAGTTGTTGTTAGTGAAAAGAACATACATGCAATGACACTGGTGGATCCATGTGTGGTCTCTAAAAAGAACACACATTTCGATGACACTAGTGGATTCATATGTGGTATGTGAAAAGAACACACATGTAATGACTCTGGTTGTTTTTACTAAAAAGAACACACATGCAATGACACTGGTGGATCCATAGGTGGTATGTGAAAAGAACACACATTTCAATGACTCTGGCTGTTGTTACTAAAAAGAACACACATGCAATGACACTAGTGGATCCATATGTGGATTGTGAAAAGAGCACACATGTAATGCCACTGGTGGATCCATATGTGGTATGTGAAAAGAACACACATGCAATGACTCCAGTTGTTGTCAGTGAAAAGAACATACATGCAATGACACTGGTGGATCCATAGGTGGATTGTGAAAAGAACACACATGCAATGACACTGGTGGATCCATATGTGGTATGTGAAAAGAACACACATGCAATGACTCTGGTTGTTGTTATTGAAAAGAACACACAAGCTATGACACGGGTGGATGCATGT
The DNA here is from genome assembly GCA_023614405.1 of Avena insularis. Taxonomy (NCBI): domain Eukaryota; kingdom Viridiplantae; phylum Streptophyta; class Magnoliopsida; order Poales; family Poaceae; genus Avena; species Avena insularis. Next base: position 168,650 of record JAJUPC010000257.1, read on the forward strand.
GTGGTCTATAAAAAGAACACACATTTCAATGACACTAGTGGATCCATATGTGGTATGTGAAAAGAACACACATTTCAATGACTCGGTTGTTGTTAGTAAAAAGAACACACATGCAATGACACTGGTGGGTCCATAGGTGATATGTGAAAAAACCACACATTTCAATGACTCTGGTTGTTGTTACTAAAAAGAACGCACATGCAATGACACTAGTGGATCCACATGTGGATTGTGAAAAGAGCACACATGTAATGCCACCGGTGGATCCATATGTGGTATGCGAAAAGAACACACATGCAATGAGTCTGGTTGTTATTAGTGAAAAGAACATACATGCAATGACACTAGTGGATCCATAGGTGGATTGTGAAAAGAACACACATGCAATGACACTGGTGGATCCATATGTGGTATGTGAAAAGAACACACATGCAATGTAACATCCCTAAATTCATATTTCAAAGCTCATTCATATCATCTTTGCATCCTTCATCATTTAGGGTTTTTCTCAAAAATCATTTCAGAAACAGAAGCTTGTGCTATGATTTAATGAGAGCAAATTTACCTCAAATGGCCATCACCCTTTGAGACTTGAATGTTTAGGAACTTGTTTGCTTGCCTCCATTGTTGGAAAGTTTAGGTGTAGCAATTTAACCAAAGTTTTCAACTTAGAAATAAATTCCAAAACCCTATTTTGTTTTATCAACATTTGCAAACCAGAGGCAAAGTCTCTGTTTGTATTAAGCCCAAGCTTGGCCAAGCCCTTGCAGGGTAACTACTTGTTAAATAACTGGTTTTTGAAACCACAGAACCCTGCAAAGATCCCTAGAATTGTTTGAATTCAAAAAGGATTTGAATTCATATCAAAATCATTTCAGAAAATAGAATTAGAAAAAGAAAAGAGGCATTCAAAGGAAAAAGGCCGCGCGCCAGATTTCTAGCCCAGCAGTGAAACAGGCCCAACTAGCCCACCCGGGTCTTTCCTCTCCCCTTCTCACTCGCAGACGAACCCGCAGAGGCGGGCCAGGACCCCACCACCCCTCTACTCTATTCGCTGACAGGTAGACCCACTGCCACGTCAGACTCATCGTCAATCTCGCGCTGAAGAACTGCTCGTCGTGGCCGTTTCCTCCCCGATGCAAATGTGCTTAATTGGCGTTGAATGCTCGCGAGATTCTCGCACCTGCTCCGCCTATTTAACCCCCACCTCTCTGCGACCATTTCCCCTCACTTAACACCACCTCTCCGCCACCAGGCTGCACCCAATCATCCTCGTGCCGCCGCAGACAGAGCCCACTCCGGCGATCGATTCCGGTAAGCCCCGTGCGCCCCTTCCCCTCTGGTTCAAATGAGCAGATTCGCCATCTCTTTGCGCACCTCCTGACCCCACTAGTTCATCCTGTACTGCCCCAGGTCGCCGTTTCCGCTCAACACCGCAAGCACCAGACGACAACCTCGACTCCGGCGACCAAATTCCGTAAGTCCCGTGCGCCCCTTCACTTCTGACTCACACGAGATTGTTCGCAACGTTCTTGCGCATCACCTAAACCCTCTGGCTCGTGTTAGGGCAATGCGGAACCTCGGCAACGACTCCGACAACGACCACCCGACGCCGTGCACGACTCCGACGAGTTCTCTCAGCCACATCCGAGCGCCCCTTCGCAAACCGACGCTACCTTGAGCTTCAGCAGCTTCCGGCGAACCTAGTATGACCCTTCTCCCTCTCGCCGATCGGAACGCAGCCGCTTAGACCGAACCGCCACGTGACGCCCGCCGGACATGGTTGATTGAACGAGCACCGTTAGATCCAGATCCGAGCGCTAGGATAGAATCATTTAACTGCCGAAGCGATGCAGCGATCTGTTTGATGAATCCTGTGAATCCTACGATCCAACCGCCATCCCATGCCGCCGCGCGAGCCAATCACAACACGACGCGTGGCTAGGGTTAGATCTAAAAACAGATTTAAAATCAGATTTTGATCCAAATTCAAATGCCTATAACTTTTGATTGCCACGTTGGAATTTTGCAAACTTTATACGGTTGGATTCAGTGAAACAAGACCTTTCTGAATATCCAATGTGTTTAATAAATAGTAACCATTAGATTGACTTTGTTTGAAGAAACATGTTTAAGGCTATTTTGAGTATAGATTTAGTTTAGTAATTTGTTTTAGGGTTAAATAAGTTTGTTTTGGCAAATCTTGTGACTTGTTAAGTTTCTGTAAACATGCACTTGCTTGGTAGAGTTTTCAAAATCAACACTTAGTAAATTCATGCATGCATGCATTCATATTATTTTTGATTGTATATATTTGTGTGTAATTGTGTGATACAATTTTGTGTGTAGATTTTGCTAGTGATTGTGACTGTGAAGAGTGCTACTCTCCCCATTACCAAGGCAAGTGATATTTTCATGAATATTCCATTCCTATATTTTATACTAGCATTAGATATTTTGCTAAGACATGCATGCTACTTTTGTCAAATGATATGTTGGGAAATCCTATATAGTTTAGAATGGTAGAGTTGCTAGGATTTTTCCCTAAAGATAAGTTACCATGCCATGCTTAGCCTAGCTAATAGAAAACATGGGAGGAATATATATTCATGCTATGGAAAATTTCTAAGTCTAAGGACTTGTGTTTTGTTTAATAAAACAATTAAGTTAATGAATCCCCTGGGTGGAATGGGACTTGCTTGGTGGTTTTTGGTTGAGTGGTTCACAAGGCCCATGTCTATGGTTTACCTTAGTGTATCTCACTTGTGGATGGCCATCCAGGAACAAAGAGATTTGAGATGTCAAATGTTGAGAAGCTTCAAGTGCAACCACTTGGCAATATGGGCTCTGCCATGATCATATAGGTTGCTAGAACTTATTCTCTTGGACAGTTGGTGGTAGAGGGAATGATAGGTTGGAACGCGTCCATTTGACTAAGGAAAGGCTTCTGAAAGATATTGTCTTGGGAAACCAAGTCTTATGGGGAAAGTGCACCACCTCTGCAGAGTGTAAAATCTAAGTACTTAGCCATGTCCCTGGTAAAGGACAATTTGAGCATCAAGACATGGAAGCTATCAAGAATCTCCTCATCCCAATTTCTAAGTTAAAATCTTGTGGGTGAACAAGGGTTAAAGGATCTTCAGTCTTTGATTGGTAGATGCCTTGGAAAGGATCTTCAGTCTTTGATTGGTAGATGCCTTGGGAAAGATTTTGTCAAGCAAAAACTTGGTGTTTTCTACTAATAGGAAAAACCTATTTTGAGCAAAGCAAGCCAAGCTCCACTTAGCCAAATTGCATATAGTTTTATAGTCCACATTAAAATATACTAAGGTATCACTTGCCAATACTATTCCAAAGTATTGACCCTCTGTGGCTGTAACTTGTAATGTTGCAGGTCACTCCGATGATGAATAGGAGTCATGAGTCTACACTCAACATGCTTGCCTGTGGCACATGAAGATGAAGACTTATGTTTATTTACTTATTCCATAAACTCTTGTATTAGGCCTTTGGCCCTGAGTTGTAAAAGACTATGTTTATCTCTGGAATGAATGTAATAAACGACCTTTGTATCTGTGTACTTCATCTTAAACTGTGGATGCTAGCATTGATCCAGGGACTAGCATTGCAATCACAGGGATCCTTTCCTTTATAAAGGAGGGGTCTGACAGATGGTATCAGAGCACTGTGTTGCCTGTAGGATTATGACCCTAGGATTGGAAACCACTAAGGAAATTTTTTTAACTACTTCTACACTTGTCTATTCTTCTCGTAAACTTTTCTAATCTTCTTATTCTCATCTCTATTTGTAGATGAACTCCATCAACGAAGCAGTGAAGAGAGGACCAGTCATGACCATGACCTTGGAGTGTGAGACTGAGTTTCCCAAGATTCTCAAGGACCTCATGGAGACAATGGAAGCACATGGTGCAGCTGTGTACAAGGGCTTTCCAATGATGGAGGAAGGTGTGGAGTATTGGTGGGTGCAACTTCACTTGTACAAAAACAAGGAAGACAACCACAAATAAAGAGGCTTCTGCATGTACACCAACACTGTGATGCACACCACATTCTTTGAGTCAGCAAGAGAAGCAGCTTGGAGGACCATCAAAGAACTAAGTGCTAGAGTCAAGTGCAGGATGCTCAACCTCCAAAAAGACTTAGAGAAAGAAAAGGAACTTACCCAAGAGTTGGAAGTCACCAACCAAACCTTAAGGGGAGATATTATAGACTTAGTGATAGAAGCATGTGAACAAGATAGGCTGATTGCCTCTAGGAACATTGTGTTAGCCACCAGGTCCAGTGAGATAGGTTTGTAAACGCACTTCGTTAGTTGGACCACCACCTATCACCTTATTTTCCAAATGATACCTTAAATAAGTTTGAACCTTGGTTGATGTAATGGATTCATGTATGCATGACTTGTGTGATTTTTGTGTTCCATGGATATGTATGAATGTTTGTCTTGTTTATTTTAAATTGTGTTGTTCTAACTTTTTCAATCTTATAAATAGATGCCTATTACCATCAAAGGTCTTTGAGGAGTTCAGTTACCCGTTTTGGTCCTCGTATCATAGAGCTTACTACCTTGCTCGATCTCCCTCTTCCCATCATTACGGTGCACCCACTCACCAAGTTTTAGAGGAAGGACCTCTGGGGCTTCAAGGTGAACCAGCCAGGACGCCAGACAGAGCCTACTACGGAGGCCATCGTCTTCAAGCTTATGCACGATGATAGGGAGAGAGGCATGGAGGTTGTCATGCAGGACCTGATAGGACGACTGTTAGGCCGTCACTCCCTACATGTTAGAGGCACTCACTTCCACGCCTTCGGAAGGCGTGATGATGGCGGAGAGTCCATCGACTTTGAGGACGACTCGAGGGCCGCAGCAGAGCCGATACGCCTGTACCTCCAGGACTTAGAGACTCTTATTAGGCACGTGGATACTGACAGGACCAACGTCATGCTTAGCAATGATGAGCTCAGTGCAGCCTTGAGAAGGACAAACTCTTCGCGCAGCAGGACGAGGTAGTCAAGGAGATGGAGGCGAAGTTCGAGACCCAAGACCGTAAGTTCAAAAGTCAAGAGAAACGTGTCCAGGATAGGAACAAGAAGATTCGGGATATGACCGAGGAACTGCAGTCCAAGGACTTCGAGTTAGAGCAGCAGCAGATAGTGATTGAGAGACTTCGTTCCCAGAAGAGGGCTCTCAAGGCCAAGATCGACTCCTTGACCACTACCATCGAGGAGAACAAGACCGCAATGGAGAACGCATGTCTTACCTTTGTCGAGGAGGAGATTGATGCTGACGAGTGGACTTGACTACTCAGTTATCTTTATTTACCGTACTTGTTATTTGTGAACTAATTATTAGACCATCCGACATGTGGATGGCTTGCCACTTGTGTGTTTTTACTTTGAGACTTTTGTTATCTTGTTCTTGAGCTTTTATCCTTGTGTTGCATGCTATGTGTTTGCTTGTGTGATGTATTGTGCATGAATCATGTAAGGGTATCTCATTCTTATCTCTATATGAACAAACCACAGATGCCTCCCGTCACAAGTAAACCCCAATCCCAACAACATTACCCCGGAAATGCAACAGATGATGAATGCACAGAGCTTATGCAAATGATGATGACATTCATCCAAAATCAGAACAACAACAACCCCAATAACAACAATAACAACAACAACAATAACAACCCTCCGGGTTTTGATATGCTCACCAGATTTCTGCGTCTGAGGCCAGCTAAGTTTTCGAACGATCGATCCCATGGTGGCCAATGATTGGCTACGTTCGTGAACAAATACTTAGTGACCGTGAAATTTGCGGATGCTGAAAAAGTCAGGTTCGCAGCACATCTGTTGGAAGGACCAGCCGCCGCATGGTGGGACAACTTCCAGATCACCACTCCTATCGATGAGGTGACTTGGGCTATCTTTGAAGATGGCTTTCGCACTACTCATATCTCACCAGGAATGATGAGCCTGAAAAAGAAGGAGTTTCATAACACAGCGGCGCCACCAGCAGTGGCTGAATATATTGAAGAGTTCAACAATCTGGCGCGCTATGCACCGGATGAGGTTGACACAGATGCCAAAAGAAAGGAAAAGTTTCTGGAAGGCTTAAATGATGAGCTGAATCTGCAGCTGTCTGTGGCATATGTTCCAACTTATCAGTCACTGTGTGACAAGGCTGTTATTGTGGAGAATAAAATGAAGCAAGTCGAGAGTAGAAAGAGGAAACACTCCGACAAGCACAACTCGGGATCGTCTCATAAACGATCTCACTATGATGATAGTGTCAGCTCAGGATCCCACAAGCATGGGAAATTTAACAAGCACCACAACCAAAACCGTCATGACAACAAACATCATCACAGTCATAACAATGATAAGTACAAGAATCAGAAGAGTGGACATAAGAGCCACCATAGTGGAAGTGGAAACCAGCCTAAAAGGGACATCAGTCAGGTTGAATGCTTCAAATGCAAGAAGCTGGGGCATTATGCTAATGAGTGCCCTGAAAAGAAAGTTGAAGGACCTAACAAGCCTAATCCTTTTCAGAAAGGACAGGTCAACCACATCAATGTGGAAGAGGTCTATGAAGAGCCTGATGTTGTTGCTGGTAAGTTCAGACTCAATTCCATCTCAGCATTTGTACTCTTTGACACTGGTGCATCTCATTCATTCATATCAAAAGCATTTGTCGAAAGAAATGAACTACCGATAGAAACCATTGGGTGTCCTATAACAGTAAGTTCTCCTGGTGGAGAAATGTTAGTAAACACAGGATGTCATGACTTAGTCATAGAGTTTGGAAAACATAAGTTTCCAGTGAACCTAATAATCCTGAATTCCCAAGGATTGGATGTGATTTTGGGAATGGATTGGATGGTTAAGTATGAGGGAGTACTAGATTGTGCCAATCGTACAGTTGCACTCACAACCCCTGAAGGTAAGAGGATAAAGTTCAAGTCCAATTTTAAATCTAAAGGAAGTAAGCTGAATTCTCTTAAGGGGGTTAGCATGGACACTGTGCCAATTGTGTGTGAATATCCGGATGTGTTTCCGGAAGAGTTACCGGGAATGCCACCAGATAGAGATGTAGAGTTTATAATAGATTTGGTACCAGGTTCTGGACCAAGAGCAAAGAGGCCTTATAAAATGTCAGTTGACGAACTTAAGGAACTCAAGAAACAACTTGGAGAACAATTGCAGAAAGGATTCATCCAGCCAAGTTCTTCATCTTGGGGAGCTCCAGTTTTATTCGTGGAAAAGAGAGATAGAACTCAAAGATTATGCATAGATTACCGTTCTCTCAACGAGGTAACCATCAAGAACAAATATCCTTTGCCAAGAATCAACGACTTGTTTGATCAGCTAGAAGGAGCATGTGTGTTCTCGAAGATTGATCTTCGGTCAGGCTATTTTCAACTCAAGATAAGAGAGCAAGACATACCTAAAACAACATTCACCACAAGGTATGGATTGTATGAGTACACTGTGATGCCTTTTGGTTTAACCAACGCTCCAGCATACTTCATGAATATGATGAACAAAGTGTTCATGGAATTTCTCGACAAGTTCGTTGTCGTTTTCATCGATGACATCTTAGTCTACTCCAAGAGCAAGGAAGAGCATGAAAGACATCTACGCTTGATACTTGAGAAACTAAGGGAACATAAGCTTTATGCCAAATTCAGCAAGTGTGAGTTTTGGTTAGAGGAAGTTGGATTTCTTGGTCACGTTATGACAAAGGATGGTGTAGCAGTTGATCCTGCTAAAGTTTTAGCTGTGACAGAATGGGAATCTCCTAAGAACGTAAAAGAGGTTCGTAGTTTCCTTGGTTTAGCAGGTTACTACAGAAGATTCATTGAAAATTTTTCAAAGGTTGCTAAACCAATGACAGAATTGTTAAAGAAAGATAAGAAATTTGCTTGGTCCGAAGGTTGTGAACTCAGCTTTCAAGAATTAAAGAAGAGGCTTGTGTCGACATTCAGGTTACGTACCAGACTTGGAAAAGGATTTCCAAGTATATTTTGATGCTTCTCATCAAGGATTAGGTGCCGTACTTATGCAAGGCGGAAAAGTTGTGGCTTATGCCTCGAGACAACTCAAAACTCATGAAGTAAACTATCCTACCCATGATTTAGAGTTAGCCGCTGTTGTCCATGCACTCAAAACATGGAGACACTACCTTTTGGGAAAACGTTGTGAAGTATTCACCGATCATAAGAGTTTGAAGTATATCTTCACCTAGAAGGAAATCAATATGAGACAAAGGAGATGGCTAGAACTTATCAAGGATTACGACTTGAGTTTGCAATACCACCCCGGTAAAGCAAATGTAGTAGCAGATGCTCTAAGTCGTAAGGCGTTTGTAAATGGCCTTACCAAAGGTGAATTGCCAGATGACTTGTGTAAGCAATTCAAGGAACTCAGGTTGGAGATTGTGCCAGAAGGACATCTCATGTCTTTGGATGTTCAACGCACTCTGTTGGATAAAATTAAAGAAGCCCAAAAGACGGATAAAGAAATCGAAGAGATTAAGGAAAGGATTAGCCAAGGGCAAGCTAAAAGTTTCCATATAGATGAACAAGGTACTTTATGGCACGGGAAACGTATTTGTGTTCCACAAGATCCGGAATTGCGGAAACTGATTCTACAAGAAGCCCATAACTCTCCATATTCTATTCACCCGGGAAACACCAAAATGTACATGGATACGAGAGAAAGATTTTGGTGGAACAATCTCAAAAGGGACATCGCCGAACACATTGCTTTGTGTGATGTGTGTAGTAGAGTGAAAGCGGAGTATCAGAAACCAGCAGGTTTGCTTCAACCAATGCCTATTCCGGAATGGAAGTGGGAAAATATTGGTATGGATTTCATTACCGGATTACCAAGGACCAGGTCAGGGTATGATTCCATATGGGTAGTAGTGGATCGCCTAACTAAAGTGGCTCATTTTATACCCGTAAAGACAACTTATACCAGTGCCAAGTTAGCCAAAATATACATGAGCAGAATTGTATGCCTTCACGGTGTGCCTAAAAGTATTATGTCTGATAGAGGAACTCAGTTCACTTCTCACTTTTGGAGACAGCTTCATGAATCTTTAGGAACGAGGTTGGAATTCAGCACTGCTTTTCATCCTCAAACGGATGGACAAACGGAAAGGACTAACCAAATTCTTGAAGACATGTTGAGGGCATGTGCCCTAGACTATGGAGCAAGTTGGGATGAAAGTCTGCCTTACGCAGAGTTCTCTTACAATAACAGTTATCAATCTGGTATCGGGATGGCACCATTTGAGTTTCTCTACGGAAGGAAGTGTACCACCCCATTGCTATGGAATGGTGTGGGAGAAAGAAGTTTGTTTGGACAGATCTTATCAAAGACGCCGAAGAAAAGGTCAAATTGGTTAGGGACAGGTTGAAGATAGCACAGTCTCGACAGAAAAGCTACGCAGATTCTAAGCGTATAGAAGTCACCTACGAAGTTGGGGATAGAGCTTATCTTAGAGTATCACCACTTCGTGGAGTGAAAAGATTTGGAGTCAAAGGGAAGTTGGCACCAAGATATGTTGGACCATTCAACATTCTAAGTCTCATGGGAGAAGTTGCATATGAAATCGAACTGCCAGCATCTTTATTAGCAGTCCATAATGTTTTTCATGTGAGTCAGCTCAAGAAATGTCACCCGGAAATGGAAGAATCTTCTTTGAAGGATACCATATCTTTGGAAGAAATTCAACTAGAAAGTGATCTCACCTATGAAGAAAAGCCTGTCAAGATTCTTGAGACAGCAGAAAGAGTCACAAGGACAAAAACTATCAAGTTTTGCAAAGTGCAATGGAATCATCACTCCGAAGAGGAAGCAACATGGGAAAGAGAAGATGATCTTCGGAAAGACCACCCACACCTATTTGCTAGCCAATCCGAATCTCGAGGGCGAGATTCATCTTAAGGGGGTTAGATTTGTAACATCCCTAAATTCATATTTCAAAGCTCATTCATATCATCTTTGCATCCTTCATCATTTAGGGTTTTTCTCAAAAATCATTTCAGAAACAGAAGCTTGTGCTATGATTTCATGAGAGCAAATTTACCTCAAATGGCCATCACCCTTTGAGACTTGAATGTTTAGGAACTTGTTTTCTTGCCTCCATTGTTGGAAAGTTTAGGTGTAGCAATTTAACCAAAGTTTTCAACTTAGAACTAAATTCCAAAACCCTATTTTGTTTTATCAACATTTGCAAACCAGAGGCAAAGTCTCTGTTTGTATTAAGCCCAAGCTTGACCAAGCCCTTGCAGGGTAAGTACTTGTTAAATAACTGGTTTTTGAAACCACAGAACCCTGCAAAGATCCCCAGAATTGTTTGAATTCAAAAAGGATTTGAATTCATATCAAAATCATTTCAGAAAATAGAATTAGAAAAAGAAAAGAGGCATTCAAAGGAAAAAGGCCGCGCGCCAGATTTCTAGCCCAACAGTGAAACAGGCCCAACTAGCCCACCCGGGTCTTTCCTCTCCCCTTCTCACTCGCAGACGAACCCGCAGAGAGACTGACGCCAGGACCCCACCACCCCTCTACTCTATTCGCTGACAGGTAGACCCACTGCCACGTCAGACTCATCGTCAATCTCGCGCTGAAGAACTGCTCGTCGTGGCCGTTTCCTCCCCGACGCAAATGCGCTTAATTGGCGTTGAATGCTCGCGAGATTCTCGCACCTGCTCCGCCTATTTAACCCCCACCTCTCTGCGACCATTTCCCCTCGCTTAACACCACCTCTCCACCACCAGGCTGCACCCAATCATCCTCGCGCCGCCGTAGACAGAGCCCACTCCGGCGATCGATTCCGGTAAGCCTCGTGCGCCCCTTCCCCTCTGGTTCAAACGAGCAGATTCGCCATCTCTTTGCACACCTCCTGACCCCACTAGTTCATCTCTGTCTTGCCCGTGTCGCCGTTCCGCCGACACCGCAAGCACCGGGCGACAACCTCGACTCCGGCGACCAAATTCCGTAAGTCCCGTCGCCTTCACTTCGACTCACGAGATTGTTATAGCGTTCTTGCGCATCACCTAAACCCTCTGGCTCGTGTTAGGGCGACGCGGAACCTCGGCAACGACTCCGACAACGACCACCCGACGCCGTGTACGACTCTGACGAGTTCTCTCAGCCACATCCGAGCACCCCTTCGCAAACCGACGCTACCTTGAGCTTCAGCAGCTTCCGGCGAACCTGGTATGACCCTTCTCCCTCTCGCGGACGATCTGGAACGCTAGCGCCGCCAGAGTGAACCAGCGCTCACGCTCGGCGACGCCAAGGCCGGGACATGGTTGATTGAACGAGCACCGTTAGATCCAGATCCGAGCGCTAGGATAGAATCATTTAACTGCGAAGCGGTACGCGATCTGGAACGTGCGATCTGTTTAGATCCTGCGGCTGCCAAGCGCGATCCTAACGAAGCGGTACGCGCCAATCACAACACGACGCGTGGCTAGGGTTAGATCTGAAAACAGATTTAAAATCAGATTTTGATCCAAATTCAAATGCCTATAACTTTTGATTGCCACGTTGGAATTTTGCAAACTTTATACCGTTGGATTCAGTGAAACAAGATATTTCTGACTATCCAATGTGTTTAATAAATAGTAACCATTAGATTGACTTTGTTTGAAGAAACATGTTTAAGGCTATTTTGAGTATAGATTTAGTTTAGTAATTTGTTTTAGTGTTAAATAAGTTTGTTTTGGCAAATCTTGTGACTTGTTAAGTTTCTGTAAACATGCACTTGATTGGTAGAGTTTTCAAAATCAACACTTAGTAAATTCATGCATGCATGCATTCATATTATTTTTGATTGTATATATTTGTGTGTAATTGTGTGCTACAATTTTGTGTGTAGATTTTGCTAGTGATTGTGACTGTGAAGAGTGCTACTCTCCCCATTACCAAGGCAAGTGATATTTTCATGAATATTCCATTCCTATATTTTATACTAGCATTAGATATTTTACTAAGACATGCATGCTACTTTTGTCAAATGATATGTTGGGAAATCCTATGTAGTTTAGAATGGTAGAGTTGCTAGGATTTTTCCCTAAAGATAAGTTACCATGCCATTCTTAGCCTAGCTAATAGAAAACATGGGAGGAATATATATTCATGCTATGGAAAATTTCTAAGTCTAAGGACTTGTGTTTTGTTTAATAAAACAATTAAGTTAATGAATCACCTGGGTGGAATGGGACTTGCTTGGTGGTTTTTGGTTGAGTGGTTCACAAGGCCCATGTCTATGGTTTACCTTAGTGTATCTCACTTGTGGATGGCCACCCAGGAACAAAGAGATTTGAGATGTCAAATGTTCAGAAGCTTCAAGTGCAACCACTTGGCAATATGGGCTCTGCCATGATCATATAGGTTGCTAGAACTTAGTCTCTTGGACAGTTGGTGGTAGAGGGAATGATAGGTTGGAACGCGTCCATTTGACTAAGGAAAGGCTTCTGAAAGATCTTGTCTTGGGAAACCAAGTCTTATGGGGAAAGTGCACCACCTCTGCAGAGTGTAAAATCTAAGTACTTAGCCATGTCCCTAGTAAAGGACAATTTGAGCATCAAGACATGGAAGCTATCAAGAATCTCCTCATCCCAATTTCTAAGTTAAAATCTTGTGGGTGAACAAGGGTTAAAGGATCTTCAGTCTTTGATTGGTAGATGCCTTGGAAAGGATCTTCAGTCTTTGATTGGTAGATGCCTTGGGAAAGATTTTGTCAAGCAAAAACTTGGTGTTTTCTACTAATAGGAAAAACCTATTTTGAGCAAAGCAAGCCAAGCTCTACTTAGCCAAATTGCATATAGTATTATAGTCCACATTAAAATATACTAAGGTATCACTTGCCAATACTATTCCAAAGTATTGACCCTCTGTGGCTGTAACTTGTAATGTTGCAGGTCACTCCGATGATGAATAGGAGTCATGAGTCTACACTCAACATGCTTGCCTATGGCACATGAAGATGAAGACTTATGTTTATTTACTTATTCCATAAACTCTTGTATTAGGCCTTTGGCCCTGAGTTGTAAAAGACTATGTTTATCTCTGGAATGAATGTAATAAACGACCTTTGTATCTGTGTACTTCATCTTAAACTGTGGATGCTAGCATTGATCCAGGGACTAGCATTGCAATCACAGGGATCCTTTCCTTTATAAAGGAGGGGTCTGACATGCAATGACTCTGGTTGTTGTTATTGAAAATAACACACAAGCTATGACACTGGTGGATCCGTGTGTGGTCTCTAAAAAGAACACACATTTCAATGACACTAGTGGATCCATATGTGGTATGTGAAAAGAACACACATGCAATGACTCTGGTTGTTTTTACTAAAAAGAACACACATGCAATGACACTGGTGGATCCATAGGTGGTATGTGAAAATACCACACATTTCAATGACTCTAGTTGTTGTTACTAAATAGAACACACATGCAATGACACTGGTGGATCCATAGGTGGATTGTGAAAAGAGCACACATGCAATAACACTGGTGGATCCATATGTGGTATGTGAAAAGAACACACATGCAATGACTCCAGTTGTTGTTAGTGAAAAGAACATACATGCAATGACACTGGTGGATCCATAGGTGGATTGTGAAAAGAACACACATGCAATGACACTGGTGGATCCATATGTGGTATGTGAAAAGAACACACATGCAATGACTCTGGTTGTTGTTATTGAAAAGAACACACAAGCTATGACATGTGTGGATCCATGTGTGGTCTCTAAAAAGAACACACATTTCAATGACACTAGTGCATCCATATGTAGTATGTGAAAAGAACACACATTTCAATGACTCAGTTGTTGTTAGTAAAAAGAACACACATGCAATGACACTGGTGGATCCAAATGTGGATTGTGAAAAGAGCACACATTTCAATGACTCTGGTTATTGTTAGTAAAAAGAACACATATGTAATGACACTGGTGGATCCATGTGTTGTCTCTGAAGAGAACACACATGCAATGACTCTGGTTGTTGTTAGTAAAAAGAGCACACATGCAATGACACTGGTGGATCCATGTGTGGATTGTGAAGAGAACACACATGCAATGACACGGGTGGATCCATATGTGGTATGTGAGAAGAACAGTCATGAAATGATTCCAGTTGTTGATAGTAAAAAGAACACACATGCAATGACACTGGTGGATCCATAGGTGGATTGTGAAAAGAGCACACATGCAATGACACTTGTGGATCCATATATGGTATGTGAAAAGAACACACATGCAATGACTCCAGTTGTTGTTAGTGAAAAGAACATACTCCCTCAGTCCCGAAATAAGTGACTTGAGTTTGTCTACGTTCGCATGTATCTATATACTAAAACATGTCTAGATACATACGAATCTAGAAAAACCCACGTCACTTATTTTGGGATGGAGGGAGTAGATGCAATGACACTGGTGGATCCAAGTGTTGTCTCTGAAGAGAAAACACATTTCAATGACACTAGTGGATGCATATGTGGTATGTGAAAAGAACACACATGCAATGACTCTGGTTGTTGTTAGTAAAAAGAACACACATGCAGTGACACTGGTGGATCCATATGTGGTATGTGAAAAGAACACACATGCAATGACTCTGGTTGTTGTTTCTAAAAAGAACACACATGTAGTGACACTGGTGGATCCATAGGTGGTATGTCAAAAGAACACACATTTCAGTGACTCTGGTTGTTGTTACTAAAAAGAACACACATGCAATGACACTGATGGATCCATAGGTGGATTGTGAAAAGAGCACATATGCAACGACATTGGTGGATCCATATGTGGTATGTGAAAGAACACACATGCAATGACTCCAGTTGTTGTTAGTGAAAAGAACATACATGCACTGACACTGGTGGATCCACGTGTGGTCTCTAAAAAGAACACACATTTCAATGACACTAGTGGATACATATGTGGTATGTGAAAAGAACACGCATGCAATGACTCTGGTTGTTTTTACTAAAAAGAACACACATGCAATGACATTGGTGGGTCCATAGGTGGTATGTGAAAAAACCACACATTTCAATGACTCTGGTTGTTGTTACTAAAAAGAACGCACATGCAATGACACTAGTGGATCCACATGTGGATTGTGAAAAGAGCACACATGTAATGCCACTGGTGGATCCATATGTGGTATGTGAAAAGAACACACATGCAATGACTCCAGTTGTTGTCAGTGAAAAGAACATACATGCAATGACACTGGTGGATCCATAGGTGGATTGTGAAAAGAACACACATGCAATGACACTGGTGGATCCATATGTGGTATGTGAAAAGAACACACATGCAATGACTCTGGTTGTTGTTATTGAAAAGAACACACAAGCTATGACACTGGTGGATCCATTTGTGGTCTATAAAAAGAACACACATTTCAATGACACTAGTGGATCCATATGTGGTATGTGAAAAGAACACACATTTCAATGACTCGGTTGTTGTTAGTAAAAAGAACACACATGCAATGACACTGGTGGGTCCATAGGTGGTATGTGAAAAAACCACACATTTCAATGACTCTGGTTGTTGTTACTAAAAAGAACGCACATGCAATGACACTAGTGGATCCACATGTGGATTGTGAAAAGAGCACACATGTAATGCCACTGGTGGATCCATATGTGGTATGTGAAAAGAACACACATGCAATGACTCCAGTTGTTGTCAGTGAAAAGAACATACATGCAAAGACACTGGTGGATCCATAGGTGGATTGTGAAAAGAACACACATGCAATGACATTGGTGGATCCATATGTGGTATGTGAAAAGAACACACATGCAATGACTCTGGTTGTTGTTATTGAAAAGAACACACAAGCTATGACACTGGTGGATCCATGTGTGGTCTATAAAAAGAACACACATTTCAATGACACTAGTGGATCCATATGTGGTATGTGAAAAGAACAGACATTTCAATGACTCGGTTGTTGTTAGTAAAAAGAACACACATGCAATGACACTGGTGGGTCCATAGGTGGTATGTGAAAAAACCACACATTTCAATGACTCTGGTTGTTGTTACTAAAAAGAACACACATGCAATGACACTAGTGGATCCACATGTGGTATGTGAGAAGAACAGTCATGAAATGATTCCAGTTGTTGATAGTAAAAAGAACACACATGCAATGACACTGGTGGATCCATGTGTGGTCTCTGAAGAGAACACACATGCAATGACTTTGGTTGTTGTTAGTAAAAAGAGCACACATGCAATGACACTAGTGGATCCATGTGTGGATTGTGAAGAGAACACACATGCAATGACACTGGTGGATCCATATGTGGTATGTGAGAAGAACAGTCATGAAATGACTCCAGTTGTTGTTACTAAAAAGAACGCACATGCAATGACACTAGTGGATCCACATGTGGATTGTGAAAAGAGCACACATGTAATGCCACCGGTGGATCCATATGTGGTATGTGAAAAGAACACACATGCAATGAGTCTGGTTGTTATTAGTGAAAAGAACATACATGCAATGACACTGGTGGATCCATAGGTGGATTGTGAAAAGAACACACATGCAATGACACTGGTGGATCCACATGTGGTATGTGAAAAGAACACACATGCAATGACTCTGGTTGTTGTTATTGAAAAGAACACACAAGCTATGACACTTGTGGATCCGTGTGTGGTCTCTAAAAAGAGAACACATTTCAATGACACTAGTGGACCCATATGTGGTATGTGAAAAGAACACTCATTTCAATGACTCAGTTGTTGTTACTAAAAAGAACACACATGCAATGACACTAGTGGATCCAAAGGTGGATTGTGGAAAGAGCACACATTTCAATGACTCTGGTTGTTGTTATTAAAAAGAACACATATGCAATGACACTAGTGGATCCATGTGTGGTCTCTGAAGAGAACACACATGCAATGGATCTGGTTGTTGTTAGTAAAAAGAGCACACATGCAATGACACTGGTGGATCCATGTGTGGATTGTGAAGAGAACACACATGCAATGACACTGGTGGATCCATATGTGGTATGTGAGAAGAACAGTCATGAAATGACTCCAGTTGTTGTTAGTAAAAATAACACACATGCAATGACACTGGTGGATCCATAGGTGGATTGTGAAAAGAGCACACATGCAATGACACTGGTGGATCCATATGTGGTATGTGAAAAGAACACACATGCAATGACTCCAGTTATTGTTAGTGAAAAGAACATACATGCAATGACACTGGTGGATCCATGTGTGGTCTCTAAAAAGAACACACATTTCGATGACACTAGTGGCTTCATATGTGGTATGTGAAAAGAACACACATGTAATGACTCTGGTTGTTTTTACTAAAAAGAACACACATGCAATGACACTGGTGGATCCATAGGTGGTATGTGAAAAGAACACACATTTCAATGACTCTGCTTGTTGTTACTAAAAAGAACACACATGCAATGACACTTGTGGATCCATATGTGGATTGTGAAAAGAGAACACATGTAATGCCACTGGTGGATCCATATGTGGTATGTGAAAAGAACACACATGCAATGACTCGATTTGTTGTCAGTGAAAAGAACATACATGCAATGACACTGGTGGATCCATAGGTGGATTGTGAAAAGAACACACATGCAATGACACTGGTGGATCCATATGTGGTATGTGAAAAGAACACACATGCAATGACTCTGGTTGTTGTTATTGAAAAGAACACACAAGCTATGACACTGGTGGATCCATGTGTGGTCTATAAAAAGAACACACATTTCAATGACACTAGTAGATCCATATGTGGTATGTGAAAAGAACACACATTTCAATGACTCGGTTGTTGTTAGTAAAAAGAACACACATGCAATGACACTGGTGGATCCAAAGGTGGATTGTGGACAGAGCACACATTTCAATGACTCTGGTTGTTGTTTGTAAAAAGAACACATATGCAATGACACTGGTGGATCCATGTGTGGTCTCTAAAGAGAACACACATGCAATGACTCTGGTTGTTGTTAGTAAAAAGAGCACACATGCAATGACACTGGTGGATCCATGTGTGGATTGTGAAGAGAACACACATGCAATGACACTGGTGGATCCATATGTGGTATGTGAGAAGAACAGTCATGAAATGACTCCAGTTGTTGTTAGTAAAAATAACACACATGCAATGACACTAGTGGATCCAAAGGTGGATTGTGGAAAGAGCACACATTTCAATGACTCTGGTTGTTGTTAGTAAAAAGAACACATATGCAATGACACTGGTGGATCCATGTGTGGTCTCTGAAGAGAACACACATGCAATGACTCTGGTTGTTGTTAGTAAAAAGAGCACACATGCAATGACACTGGTGGATCCCTGTGTGGATTGTGAAGAGAACACACATTCAATGACACTGGTCGATCAATATGTGGTATGTGAGAAGAACAGTCATGAAATGACTCCAGTTGTTGTTAGTAAAAATAACACACATGCAATGACACTGGTGGATCCATAGGTGGATTGTGAAAAGAGCACACGTGCAATGACACTTGTGGATCCATATGTGGTATGTGAAAAGAACACACATGCAATGACTCCAGTTGTTGTTAGTGAAAAGAACATACATGCAATGACACTGGTGGATCCATGTGTGGTCTCTAAAAAGAACACACATTTCAATGACACTAGTGGATTCATATGTGGTATGTGAAAAGAACACACATGTAATGACTCTGGTTGTTTTTACTAAAAAGAACACAAATGCAATGACACTGGTGGATCCATAGGTGGTATGTGAAAAGAACACACATTTCAATGACTCTGCTTGTTGTTACTAAAAACAACACACATGCAATGACACTAGTGGATCCATATGTGGATTGTGAAAAGAGCACACATGTAATGCCACTGGTGGATCCATATGTGGTATGTGAAAAGAACACACATGCAATGACTCGAGTTGTTGTTAGTGAAAAGAACATACATGCAATGACACTGGTGGATCCATAGGTGGATTGTGAAAAGAACACACATGCAATGACACTGGTGGATCCATATGTGCTATGTGAAAAGAACACACATGCAATGACTCTGGTTGTTGTTATTGAAAAGAACACACAAGCTATGACACTGGTGGATCCATGTGTGGTCTCTAAAAAGAACACACATTTCAATGACACTAGTGGATCCATATGTGGTATGTGAAAAGAACCCACATTTCAATGACTCAGTAGTTGTTAGTAAAAAGAACACACATGCAATGAAACTGGTGGATCCAAAGGTGGATTGTGAAAAGAGCACACATTTCAATGACTCTGGTTGTTGTTAGTAAAAAGAACACATATGCAATGACACTGCTGGATCCATGTGTGGTCTCTGAAGAGAACACACATGCAATGACTCTGGTTATTGTTAGTAAAAAGAGCACACATGCAATGACACTGGTGGATCCATGTGTGGATTGTGAAGAGATCACACATGCAGTGACACTGGTGGATCCATATGTGGTATGTGAGAAGAACAGTCATGAAATGATTCTAGTTGTTGATAGTAAACAGAACACACATGCAATGACACTGGTGGATCCATAGGTGGATTGTGAAAAGAGCACACATGCAATGACACTTGTGGATCCATATGTGGTATGTGAAAAGAACACACATGCAATGACTCTGGTTGTTGTTATTGAAAAGAACACACAAGCTATGACAAGGTGGATCCATGTGTGGTCTCTAAAAAGAACACACATTTCAATGACACTAGTGCATCCATATGTGGTATGTGAAAAGAACACACATTTCAATGACTCAGTTGTTGTTACTAAAAAGAACACACATGCAATGACACTAGTGGATCCAAAGGTGGATTGTGGAAAGAGCACACATTTCAATGACTCTTGTTGTTGTTATTAAAAAGAACACATATGCAATGACACTGGTGGATCCATGTGTGGTCTCTGAAGAGAACACACATGCAATGGATCTGGTTGTTGTTAGTAAAAAGAGAACACATGCAATGACACTGGTGGATCCATGTGTGGATTGTGAAGAGAACACACATGCAATGACACTGGTGGATCCATATGTGGTATGTGAGAAGAACAGTCATGAAATGACTCCAGTTGTTGTTAGTAAAAATAACACACATGCAATGACACTGGTGGATCCATAGGTGGATTTTGAAAAGAGCACACATGCAATGACACTGGTGGATCCATATGTGGTATGTGAAAAGAACACACATGTAATGACTCCAGTTGTTAGTGAAAAGAACATACATGCAATGACACTGGTGGATCCATGTGTGGTCTCTAAAAAGAACACACATTTCGATGACACTAGTGGATTCATATGTGGTATGTGAAAAGAACACACATGTAATGACTCTGGTTGTTTTTACTAAAAAGAACACACATGCAATGACACTGGTGGATCCATAGGTGGTATGTGAAAAGAACACACATTTCAATGACTCTGGTTGTTGTTACTAAAAAGAACACACATGCAATGACACTAGTGGATCCATATGTGGATTGTGAAAAGAGAACACATGTAATGCCACTGGTGGATCCATATGTGGTATGTGAAAAGAACACACATGCAATGACTCGAGTTGTTGTCAGTGAAAAGAACATACATGTAATGACACTGGTGGATCCATAGGTGGATTGTGAAAAGAACACACATGCAATGACACTGGTGGATCCATATGTGGTATGTGAAAAGAACACACATGCAATGACTCTGGTTGTTGTTATTGAAAAGAAGACACAAGCTATGACACTGGTGGATCCATGTGTGGTCTATAAAAAGAACACACATTTCAATGACACTAGTAGATCCATATGTGGTATGTGAAAAGAACACACATTTCAATGACTCGGTTGTTGTTAGTAAAAAGAACACACATGCAATGACACTGGTGGATCCAAAGGTGGATTGTGGACAGAGCACACATTTCAATGACTCTGGTTGTTGTTTGTAAAAAGAACACATATGCAATGACACTGGTGGATCCATGTGTGGTCTCTAAAGAGAACACACATGCAATGACTCTGGTTGTTGTTAGTAAAAAGGGCACACATGCAATGACACTGGTGGATCCATGTGTGGATTGTGAAGAGAACACACATGCAATGACACTGGTGGATCCATATGTGGTATGTGAGAAGAACAGTCATGAAATGACTCCAGTTGTTGTTAGTAAAAATAACACACATGCAATGACACTAGTGGATCCAAAGGTGGATTGTGGAAAGAGCACACATTTCAATGACTCTGGTTGTTGTTAGTAAAAAGAACACATATGCAATGACACTGGTGGATCCATGTGTGGTCTCTGAAGAGAACACACATGCAATGACTCTGGTTGTTGTTAGTAAAAAGATCACACATGCAATGACACTGGTGGATCCCTGTGTGGATTGTGAAGAGAACACACATTCAATGACACTGGTCGATCAATATGTGGTATGTGAGAAGAACAGTCATGAAATGACTCCAGTTGTTGTTAGTAAAAATAACACACATGCAATGACACTGGTGGATCCATAGGTGGATTGTGAAAAGAGCACGTGCAATGACACTTGTGGATCCATATGTTGTATGTGAAAAGAACACACATGCAATGTCTCGAGTTGTTGTTAGTGAAAAGAACATACATGCAATGACACTGGTGGATCCATGTGTGGTCTCTAAAAAGAACACACATTTCAATGACACTAGTGGATTCATATGTGGTATGTGAAAAGAACACACATGTAATGACTCTGGTTGTTTTTACTAAAAAGAACACACATGCAATGACACTGGTGGATCCATAGGTGGTATGTGAAAAGAACACACATTTCAATGACTCTGCTTGTTGTTACAAAAAACAACACACATGCAATGACACTAGTGGATCCATATGTGGATTGTGAAAAGAGCACACATGTAATGCCACTGGTGGATCCATATGTGGTATGTGAAAAGAACACACATGCAATGACTCCAGTTGTTGTTAGTGAAAAGAACATACATGCAATGACACTGGTGGATCCATAGGTGGATTGTGAAAAGAACACACATGCAATGACACTGGTGGATCCATATGTGCTATGTGAAAAGAACACACATGCAATGACTCTGGTTGTTGTTATTGAAAAGAACACACAAGCTATGACACTGGTGGATCCATGGGTGGTCTCTAAAAAGAACACACATTTCAATGACACTAGTGGATCCATATGTGGTATGTGAAAAGAACACACATTTCAATGACTCAGTAGTTGTTAGTAAAAAGAACACACATGCAATGAAACTGGTGGATCCAAAGGTGGATTGTGAAAAGAGCACACATTTCAATGACTCTGGTTGTTGTTAGTAAAAAGAACACATATGCAATGACACTACTGGATCCATGTGTGGTCTCTGAAGAGAACACACATGCAATGACTCTGGTTATTGTTAGTAAAAAGAGCACACATGCAATGACACTGGTGGATCCATGTGTGGATTGTGAAGAGATCACACATGCAGTGACACTGGTGGATCCATATGTGGTATGTGAGAAGAACAGTCATGAAATGATTCTAGTTGTTGATAGTAAACAGAACACACATGCAATGACACTGGTGGATCCATAGGTGGATTGTGAAAAGAGCACACATGCAATGACACTTGTGGATCCATATGTGGTATGTGAAAAGAACACACATGCAATGACTCTAGTTGTTGTTATTGAAAAGAACACACAAGCTATGACAAGGTGGATCCATGTGTGGTCTCTAAAAAGAACACACATTTCAATGACACTAGTGCATCCATATGTGGTATGTGAAAAGAACACACATTTCAATGACTCAGTTGTTGTTACTAAAAAGAACACACATGCAATGACACTAGTGGATCCAAAGGTGGATTGTGGAAAGAGCACACATTTCAATGACTCTGGTTGTTGTTATTAAAAAGAACACATATGCAATGACACTGGTGGATCCATGTGTAGTCTCTGAAGAGAACACACATGCAATGGATCTGGTTGTTGTTAGTAAAAAGAGCACACATGTAATGACACTGGTGGATCCATGTGTGGATTGTGAAGAGAACACACATGCAATGACACTGGTGGATCCATATGTGGTATGTGAGCAGAACAGTCATGAAATGACTCCAGTTGTTGTTAGTAAAAATAACACACATGCAATGACACTGGTGGATCCATAGGTGGATTGTGAAAAGAGCACACATGCAATGACACTGGTGGATCCATATGTGGTATGTGAAAAGAACACACATGCAATGACTCCAGTTATTGTTAGTGAAAAGAACATACATGCAATGACACTGGTGGATCCATGTGTGGTCTCTAAAAAGAACACACATTTCGATGGCACTAGTGGATTCATATGTGGTATGTGAAAAGAACACACATGTAATGACTCTGGTTGTTTTTACTAAAAAGAACACACATGCAATGACACTGGTGGATCCATGTGCGGATTGTGAAGAGAACACACATGCAGTGACACTGTTGCATCCATATGTGGTATGTGAGAAGAACAGTCATGAAATGACTCCAGTTGTTGTTAGTAAGAAGAACACACCTGGAATGACACTGGTGGCTCCATAGGTGGATTGTGAAAAGAGCACACATGCAATGACACTAGTGGATCCATATGTGGTATGTGAAAAGAACAAACATGCAATGACTCCAGTTTTTGTTAGTGAAAAGAACATACATGCAATGACACTGGTGGATCCATAGGTGGATTGTGAAAAGAACACACATGCAATGACACTGGTGGATCCATATGTGCTATGTGAAAAGAACACACATGCAATGACTCTGGTTGTTGTTATTGAAAAGAACACACAAGCTATGACACTGGTGGATCCATGTGTGGTCTCTAAAAAGAACACACATTTCAATGACACTAGTGGATCCATATGTGGTATGTGAAAAGAACACACATTTCAATGACTCAGTAGTTGTTAGTAAAAAGAACACACATGCAATGAAACTGGTGGATCCAAAGGTGTATTGTGAAAAGAGCACACATTTCAATGACTCTGGTTGTTGTTAGTAAAAAGAACACATATGCAATGACACTGCTGGATCCATGTGTGGTCTCTGAAGAGAACACACATGCAATGACTCTGGTTATTGTTAGTAAAAAGAGCACACATGCAATGACACTGGTGGATCCATGTGTGGATTGTGAAGAGATCACACATGCAGTGACACTGGTGGATCCATATGTGGTATGTGAGAAGAACAGTCATCAAATGATTCTAGTTGTTGATAGTAAACAGAACACACATGCAATGACACTGGTGGATCCATAGGTGGATTGTGAAAAGAGCACACATGCAATGACACTTGTGGATCCATATGTGGTATGTGAAAAGAACACACATGCAATGACTCTGGTTGTTGTTATTGAAAAGAACACACAAGCTATGACAAGGTGGATCCATGTGTGGTCTCTAAAAAGAACACACATTTCAATGACACTAGTGCATCCATATGTGGTATGTGAAAAGAACACACATTTCAATGACTCAGTTGTTGTTACTAAAAAGAACACACATGCAATGACACTAGTGGATCCAAAGGTGGATTGTGGAAAGAGCACACATTTCAATGACTCTGGTTGTTGTTATTAAAAAGAACACATATGCAATGACACTGGTGGATCCATGTGTGGTCTCTGAAGAGAACACACATGCAATGGATCTGGTTGTTGTTAGTAAAAAGAACACACATGTAATGACACTGGTGGATCCATGTGTGGATTGTGAAGAGAACACACATGCAATGACACTGGTGGATCCATATGTGGTATGTGAGAAGAACAGTCATGAAATGACTCCAGTTGTTGTTAGTAAAAATAACACACATGCAATGACACTGGTGGATCCATAGGTGGATTGTGAAAAGAGCACACATGCAATGACACTGGTGGATCCATATGTGGTATGTGAAAAGAACACACATGCAATGACTCCAGTTATTGTTAGTGAAAAGAACATACATGCAATGACACTGGTGGATCCATGTGTGGTCTCTAAAAAGAACACACATTTCGATGACACTAGTGGATTCATATGTGGTATGTGAAAAGAACACACATGTAATGACTCTGGTTGTTTTTACTAAAAAGAACACACATGCAATGAAACTGGTGGATCCATAGGTGGTATGTGAAAAGAACACACATTTCAATGACTCTGGTTGTTGTTACTAAAAAGAACACACATGCAATGACACTAGTGGATCCATATGTGGATTGTGAAAAGAGAACACATGTAATGCCACTGGTGGATCCATATGTGGTATGTGAAAAGAACACACATGCAATGACTCGAGTTGTTGTCAGTGAAAAGAAAATACATGTAATGACACTGGTGGATCCATAGGTGGATTGTGAAAAGAACACACATGCAATGACACTGGTGGATCCATATGTGGTATGTGAAAAGAACACACATGCAATGACTCTGGTTGTTGTTATTGAAAAGAAGACACAAGCTATGACACTGGTGGATCCATGTGTGGTCTATAAAAAGAACACACATTTCAATGACACTAGTAGATCCATATGTGGTATGTGAAAAGAACACACATTTCAATGACTCGGTTGTTGTTAGTAAAAAGAACACACATGCAATGAC
Source organism: Avena insularis (assembly GCA_023614405.1). Classification (NCBI taxonomy): domain Eukaryota; kingdom Viridiplantae; phylum Streptophyta; class Magnoliopsida; order Poales; family Poaceae; genus Avena; species Avena insularis. The sequence goes on from JAJUPC010000257.1 coordinate 194,361, forward strand.
ACTGGTGGATCCAAAGGTGGATTGTGAATGAGCACACATTTCATTGACTCTGGTTGTTGTTTGTAAAAAGAACACATATGCAATGACACTGGTGGATCCATGTGTGGTCTCTAAAGAGAACACACATGCAATGACTCTGGTTGTTGTTAGTAAAAAGGGCACACATGCAATGACACTGGTGGATCCATGTGTGGATTGTGAAGAGAACACACATGCAATGACACTGGTGGATCCATATGTGGTATGTGAGAAGAACAGTCATGAAATGACTCCGGTTGTTGTTAGTAAAAATAACACACATGCAATGACACTGGTGGATCCAAAGGTGGATTGTGGAAAGAGCACACATTTCAATGACTCTGGTTGTTGTTAGTAAAAAGAACACATATGCAATGACACTGGTGGATCCATGTGTGGTCTGAAAATGAACACACATGCAATGACTCTGGTTGTTGTTAGTAAAAAGAGCACACATGCAATGACGCTGGTGGATCCATGTGTGGATTGTGAAGAGAACACACATGCAATGACACTGGTCAATCAATATGTGGTATGTGAGAAGAACAGTCATGAAATGACTCCAGTTGTTGTTAGTAAAAATAACACACATGCAATGACACTAGTGGATCCATAGGTGGATTGTTAAAAGAGCACACATGCAATGACACTGGTGGATCCATATGTGGTATGTGAAAAGAACACACATGCAATGACTCTGGTTGTTGTTATTGAAAAGAACACACATGCAATGACACTGTTGGATCCATGTGTGGTCTCTAAAAATAACACACATTTCAATGACACTAGTGGATTCATATGTGGTATGTGAAAAGAACACACATGTAATGACTCTGGTTGTTTTTACTAAAAAGAACACACATGCAATGACACTGGTGGATCCATAGGTGGTATGTGAAAAGAACACACATTTCAATGACTCTGCTTGTTGTTACTAAAAACAACACACATGCAATGACACTAGTGGATCCATATGTGGATTGTGAAAAGAGCACACATGTAATGCCACTGGTGGATCCATATGTGGTATGTGAAAAGAACACACATGCAATGCCTCCAGTTGTTGTTAGTGAAAAGAACATACATGCAATGACACTGGTGGATCCATAGGTGGATTGTGAAAAGAACACACATGCAATGACACTGGAGGATCCATATGTGCTATGTGAAAAGAACACACATGCAATGACTCTGGTTGTTGTTATTGAAAAGAACACACAAGCTATGACATCAGGATCCATGTGTGGTCTCTAAAAAGAACACACATTTCAATGACACTAGTGGATCCATATGTGGTATGTGAAAAGAACACACATTTCAATGACTCAGTTGTTGTTAGTAAAAAGAACACACATGCAATGAAACTGGTGGATCCAAAGGTGGATTGTGAAAAGAGCACACATTTCAATGACTCTGGTTGTTGTTAGTAAAAAGAACACATATGCAATGACACTGCTGGATCCATGTGTGGTCTCTGAAGAGAACACACATGCAATGCCTCTGGTTATTGTTAGTAAAAAGAGCACACATGCAATGACACTGGTGGATCCATGTGTGGATTGTGAAGAGATCACACATGCAGTGACACTGGTGGATCCATATGTGGTATGTGAGAAGAACAGTCATGAAATGATTCTAGTTGTTGATAGTAAACAGAACACACATGCAATGACACTGGTGGATCCATAGGTGGATTGTGAAAAGAGCACACATGCAATGACACTTGTGGATCCATATGTGGTATGTGAAAAGAACACACATGCACTGACTCTGGTTGTTGTTATTGAAAAGAACACACAAGCTATGACAAGGTGGATCCATGTGTGGTCTCTAAAAAGAACACACATTTCAATGACACTAGTGCATCCATATGTGGTATGTGAAAAGAACACACATTTCAATGACTCAGTTGTTGTTAGTAAAAAGAACACACATGCAATGACACTGGTGGATCCAAATGTGGATTGTGAAAAGAGCACACATTTCACTGACTCTGGTTGTTGTTAGTAAAAAGAACACATATGCAATGACATCAGGATCCATGTGTGGTCTCTGAAGAGAACACACATGCAATGACTCTGGTTGTTGTTAGTAAAAAGAGCACACATGCAATGACACTGGTGGATCCATGTGTGGATTGTGAAGAGAACACACATGCAATGACACGGGTGGATCCATATGTGGTATGTGAGAAGAACAGTCATGAAATGATTCCAGTTGTTGATAGTAAAAAGAACACACATGCAATGACACTGGTGGATCCATAGGTGGATTGTGAAAAGAGCACACATGCAATGACACTTGTGGATCCATATATGGTATGTGAAAAGAACACACATGCAATGACTCCAGTTGTTGCTAGTGAAAAGAACATACTCCCTCAGTCCCAAAATAAGTGACTTGAGTTTGTCTACATTCGCATGTATCTATATACTAAAACGTGTCTAGATACATACGAATCTAGAAAAACCCACGTCACTTATTTTGGGATGGAGGGAGTAGATGCAATGACAAAGGTGGATCCAAGTGTTGTCTCTGAAGAGAACACACATTTCAATGAAACTGGTGGATGCATATGTGGTTTGTGAAAAGAACACACATGCAATGACTATGGTTGTTGTTACTAAAAAGAACACACATGCAGTGACACTGGTGGATCCATAGGTGGTATGTGAAAAGAACACACATTTCAATGACTCTGGTTGTTGTTACTAAAAAGAACACACATGCAATGACACTGGTGGATCCATAGGTGTTATGTGAAAAGAACACACATTTCAATGACTCTGGTTGTTGTTACTAAAAAGAACACACATGCAATGACACTGGTGGATCCATAGGCGGATTGTGAAAAGAGCACATATGCAACGACATTGGTGGATCCATATGTGGTATGTGAAAAGAACACACATGCAATGACTCCAGTTGTTGTTAGTGAAAATAACATACATGCAATGACACCGGTGGATCCATGTGTGGTCTCTAAAAATAACACACATTTCAATGACACTAGTGGATACATATGTGGTATGTGAAAAGAACACACATGCAATGACTCTGGTTGTTTTTACTAAAAAGAACACACATGCAATGACACTGGTGGATCCATAGGTGGTATGTGAAAAGACCACACATCTCAATGACTCTGGTTGTTGTTAGTAAAAAGAGCACACATGCAATGACACTGGTGGATCCATGTGTGGATTGTGAAGAGAACACACATGCAATGACACTGGTGGATCCATATGTGGTATGTGAGAAGAACAGTCATGAAATGACTCCAGTTGTTGTTAGTAAAAATAACACACATGCAATGACACTGGTGGATCCATAGGTGGATTGTGAAAAGAGCACACATGCAATGACACTGGTGGATCCATATGTGGTATGTGAAAAGAACACACATGCAATGACTCCAGTTATTGTTAGTGAAAAGAACATACATGCAATGACACTGGTGGATCCATGTGTGGTCTCTAAAAAGAACACACATTTCGATGACACTAGTGGATTCATATGTGGTATGTGAAAAGAACACACATGTAATGACTCTGGTTGTTTTTACTAAAAAGAACACACATGCAATGACACTGGTGGATCCATAGGTGGTATGTGAAAAGAACACACATTTCAATGACTCTGGTTGTTGTTACTAAAAAGAACACACATGCAATGACACTAGTGGATCCATATGTGGATTGTGAAAAGAGAACACATGTAATGCCACTGGTGGATCCATATGTGGTATGTGAAAAGAACACACATGCAATGACTCGAGTTGTTGTCAGTGAAAAGAACATACATGCAATGACACTGGTGGATCCATATTGTGAAAAGAACACAGATGCAATGACACTGGTGGATCCATATGTGGTATGTGAAAAGAACACACATGCAATGACTCTGGTTGTTGTTATTGAAAAGAACACACAAGCTATGACACTGGTGGATCCATGTGTGGTCTATAAAAAGAACACACATTTCAATGACACTAGTAGATCCATATGTGGTATGTGAAAAGAACACACATTTCAATGACTCGGTTGTTGTTAGTAAAAAGAACACACATGCAATGACACTGGTGGATCCAAAGGTGGATTGTGGACAAAGCACACATTTCAATGACTCTGGTTGTTGTTTGTAAAAAGAACACATATGCAATGACACTGGTGGATCCATGTGTGGTCTCTAAAGAGAACACACATGCAATGACTCTAGTTGTTGTTAGTAAAAAGAGCACACATGCAATGACACTGGTGGATCCATGTGTGGATTGTGAAGAGAACACACATGCAATGACACTGGTGGATCCATATGTGGTATGTGAGAAGAACAGTCATGAAATGACTCCAGTTGTTGTTAGTAAAAATAACACACATGCAATGACACTGGTGGATCCAAAGGTGGATTGTGGAAAGAGCACACATTTCAATGACTCTGGTTGTTGTTAGTAAAAAGAACACATATGCAATGACACTGGTGGATCCATGTGTGGTCTCTGAACAGAACACACATGCAATGACTCTGGTTGTTGTTAGTAAAAAGAGCACACATGCAATGACACTAGTGGATCCATGTGTGGATTGTGAAGAGAACACACATGCAATGACACTGGTCGATCAATATGTGGTATGTGAGAAGAACAGTCATGAAATGACTCCAGTTGTTGTTAGTAAAAATAACACACATGCAATGACACTGGTGGATCCATAGGTGGATTGTGAAAAGAGCACACATGCAATGACACTGGTGGATCCATATGTGGTATGTGAAAAGAACACACATGCAATGACTCTGGTTGTTGTTATTGAAAAGAACACACATGCAATGACACTGTTGGATCCATGTGTGGTCTCTAAAAAGAACACACATTTCAATGACACTAGTGGATTCATATGTGGTATGTGAAAAGAACACACATGTAATGACTCTGGTTGTTTTTACTAAAAAGAACACACATGCAATGACACTGGTGGATCCATAGGTGGTATGTGAAAAGAACACACATTTCAATGACTCTGCTTGTTGTTACTAAAAACAACACACATGCAATGACACTAGTGGATCCATATGTGGATTGTGAAAAGAGCACAGATGTAATGCCACTGGTGGATCCATATGTGGTATGTGAAAAGAACACACATGGAATGAATCCAGTTGTTCTTAGTGAAAAGAACATACATGCAATGACACTGGTGGATCCATAGGTGGATTGTGAAAAGAACACACATGCAATGACACTGGTGGATCCATATGTGCTATGTGAAAAGAACACACATGCAATGACTCTAGTTGTTGTTATTGAAAAGAACACACAAGCTATGACATCAGGATCCATGTGTGGTCTCTAAAAAGAACACACATTTCAATGACACTAGTGGATCCATATGTGGTATGTGAAAAGAACACACATTTCAATGACTCAGTTGTTGTTAGTAAAAAGAACACACATGCAATGAAACTGGTGGATCCAAAGGTGGATTGTGAAAAGAGCACACATTTCAATGACTCTGGTTGTTGTTAGTAAAAAGAACACATATGCAATGACACTGCTGGATCCATGTGTGGTCTCTGAAGAGAACACACATGCAATGACTCTGGTTATTGTTAGTAAAAAGAGCACACATGCAATGACACTGGTGGATCCATGTGTGGATTGTGAAGAGATCACACATGCAGTGACACTGGTGGATCCATATGTGGTATGTGAGAAGAACAGTCATGAAATGATTCTAGTTGTTGATAGTAAACAGAACACACATGCAATGACACTGGTGGATCCATAGGTGGATTGTGAAAAGAGCACACATGCAATGACACTTGTGGATCCATATGTGGTATGTGAAAAGAGCACACATGCAATGACTCTGGTTGTTGTTATTGAAAAGAACACACAAGCTATGACAAGGTGGATCCATGTGTGGTCTCTAAAAAGAACACACATTTCAATGACACTAGTGCATCCATATGTGGTATGTGAAAAGAACACACATTTCAATGACTCAGTTGTTGTTAGTAAAAAGAACACACATGCAATGACACTGGTGGATCCAAATGTGGATTGTGAAAAGAGCACACATTTCACTGACTCTGGTTGTTGTTAGTAAAAAGAACACATATGCAATGACACTGGTGGATCCATGTGTGGTCTCTGAAGAGAACACACATGCAATGACTCTAGTTGTTGTTAGTAAAAAGAGCACACATGCAATGACACTGGTGGATCCATGTGTGGATTGTGAAGAGAACACATGCAATGACACGGGTGGATCCATATGTGGTATGAGAAGAACAACATGAAATGATTCCAGTTGTTGATAGTAAAAAGAACACACATGCAATGACACTGGTGGATCCATAGGTGGATTGTGAAAAGAGCACACATGCAATGACACTTGTGGATCCATATATGGTATGTGAAAAGAACACACATGCAATGACTCCAGTTGTTGCTTGTGAAAAGAACATACGCCCTCAGTCCCAAAATAAGTGACTTGAGTTTGTCTACATTCGCATGTATCTATATACTAAAACGTGTCTATATACATACGAATCTAGAAAAACCCACGTCACTTATTTTGGGATGGAGGGAGTAGATGCAATGACAAAGGTGGATCCAAGTGTTGTCTCTGAAGAGAACACACATTTCAATGAAACTGGTGGATGCATATGTGGTATGTGAAAAGAACACACATGCAATGACTATGGTTGTTGTTACTAAAAAGAACACACATGCAGTGACACTGGTGGATCCATAGGTGGTATGTGAAAAGAACACACATTTCAATGACTCTGGTTGTTGTTACTAAAAAGAACACACATGCAATGACACTGGTGGATCCATAGGTGTTATGTGAAAAGAACACACATTTCAATGACTCTGGTTGTTGTTACTAAAAAGAACACACATGCAATGACACTGGTGGATCCATAGGCGGATTGTGAAAAGAGCACATATGCAACGACATTGGTGGATCCATATGTGGTATGTGAAAAGAACACACATGCAATGACTCCAGTTGTTGTTAGTGAAAATAACATACATGCAATGACACCGGTGGATCCATGTGTGGTCTCTAAAAATAACACACATTTCAATGACACTAGTGGATACATATGTGGTATGTGAAAAGAACACACATGCAATGACTCGTTGTTTTACTAAAAGAACACACATGCAATGACACTGGTGGATCCATAGGTGGTATGTGAAAAGACCACACATTTCAATGACTCTGGTTGTTGTTAGTAAAAAGAGCACACATGCAATGACACTGGTGGATCCATGTGATGATTGTGAAGAGAACACACATGCAATGACACTGGTGGATCCATATGTGGTATGTGAGAAGAACAGTCATGAAATGACTCCAGTTGTTGTTAGTAAAAATAACACACATGCAATGACACTGGTGGATCCATAGGTGGATTGTGAAAAGAGCACACATGCAATGACACTGGTGGATCCATATGTGGTATGTGAAAAGAACACACATGCAATGACTCCAGTTATTGTTAGTGAAAAGAACATACATGCAATGACACTGGTGGATCCATGTGTGGTCTCTAAAAAGAACACACATTTCGATGACACTAGTGGATTCATATGTGGTATGTGAAAAGAACACACATGTAATGACTCTGGTTGTTTTTACTAAAAAGAACACACATGCAATGACACTGGTGGATCCATAGGTGGTATTTGAAAAGAACACACATTTCAATGACTCTGGTTGTTGTTACTAAAAAGAACACACATGCAATGACACTAGTGGATCCATATGTGGATTGTGAAAAGAGAACACATGTAATGCCACTGGTGGATCCATATGTGGTATGTGAAAAGAACACACATGCAATGACTCGAGTTGTTGTTAGTGAAAAGAACATACATGCAATGACACTGGTGGATCCATAGGTGGATTGTGAAAAGAACACACATGCAATGACACTGGTGGATCCATATGTGGTATGTGAAAAGAACACACATGCAATGACTCTGGTTGTTATTGAAAAGAACACACAAGCTATGACACTGGTGGATCCATGTGTGGTCTATAAAAAGAACACACATTTCAATGACACTAGTAGATCCATATGTGGTATGTGAAAAGAACACACATTTCAATGACTCGGTTGTTGTTAGTAAAAAGAACACACATGCAATGACACTGGTGGATCCAAAGGTGGATTGTGGACAGAGCACACATTTCAATGACTCTGGTTGTTGTTTGTAAAAAGAACACATATGCAATGACACTGGTGGATCCATGTGTGGTCTCTAAAGAGAACACACATGCAATGACTCTGGTTGTTGTTAGTAAAAAGAGCACACATGCAATGACACTGGTGGATCCATGTGTGGATTGTGAAGAGAACACACATGCAATGACACTGGTGGATCCATATGTGGTATGTGAGAAGAACAGTCATGAAATGACTCTAGTTGTTGTTAGTAAAAATAACACACATGCAATGACACTGGTGGATCCAAAGGTGGATTGTGGAAAGAGCACACATTTCAATGACTCTGGTTGTTGTTAGTAAAAAGAACACATATGCAATGACACTGGTGGATCCATGTGTGGTCTCTGAACAGAACACACATGCAATGACTCTGGTTGTTGTTAGTAAAAAGAGCACACATGCAATGACACTAGTGGATCCATGTGTGGATTGTGAAGAGAACACACATGCAATGACACTGGTCGATCAATATGTGGTATGTGAGAAGAACAGTCATGAAATGACTCCAGTTGTTGTTAGTAAAAATAACACACATGCAATGACACTGGTGGATCCATAGGTGGATTGTGAAAAGAGCACACATGCAATGACACTGGTGGATCCATATGTGGTATGTGAAAAGAACACACATGCAATGACTCTGGTTGTTGTTATTGAAAAGAACACACATGCAATGACACTGTTGGATCCATGTGTGGTCTCTAAAAAGAACACACATTTCAATGACACTAGTGGATTCATATGTGGTATGTGAAAAGAACACACATGTAATGACTCTGGTTGTTTTTACTAAAAAGAACACACATGCAATGACACTGGTGGATCCATAGGTGGTATGTGAAAAGAACACACATTTCAATGACTCTGCTTGTTGTTACTAAAAACAACACACATGCAATGACACTAGTGGATCCATATGTGGATTGTGAAAAGAGCACAGATGTAATGCCACTGGTGGATCCATATGTGGTATGTGAAAAGAACACACATGCAATGAATCCAGTTGTTCTTAGTGAAAAGAACATACATGCAATGACACTGGTGGATCCATAGGTGGATTGTGAAAAGAACACACATGCAATGACACTGGTGGATCCATATGTGCTATGTGAAAAGAACACACATGCAATGACTCTAGTTGTTGTTATTGAAAAGAACACACAAGCTATGACACTGGTGGATCCATGTGTGGTCTCTAAAAAGAACACACATTTCAATGACACTAGTGCATCCATATGTGGTATGTGAAAAGAACACACATTTCAATGACTCAGTTGTTGTTAGTAAAAAGAACACACATGCAATGACACTGGTGGATCCAAATGTGGATTGTGAAAAGAGCATACATTTCACTGACTCTGGTTGTTGTTAGTAAAAAGAACACATATGCAATGACACTGGTGGATCCATGTGTGGTCTCTGAAGAGAACACACATGCAATGACTCTGGTTGTTGTTAGTAAAAAGAGCACACATGCAATGACACTGGTGGATCCATGTGTGGATTGTGAAGAGAACACACATGCAATGACACGGGTGGATCCATATGTGGTATGTGAGAAGAACAGTCATGAAATGATTCCAGTTGTTGATAGTAAAAAGAACACACATGCAATGACACTGGTGGATCCATAGGTGGATTGTGAAAAGAGCACACATGCAATGACACTTGTGGATCCATATATGGTATGTGAAAAGAACACACATGCAATGACTCCAGTTGTTGCTAGTGAAAAGAACATACTCCCTCAGTCCCAAAATAAGTGACTTGAGTTTGTCTACATTCGCATGTATCTATATACTAAAACGTGTCTAGATACATACGAATCTAGAAAAACCCACGTCACTTATTTTGGGATGGAGGGAGTAGATGCAATGACAAAGGTGGATCCAAGTGTTGTCTCTGAAGAGAACACACATTTCAATGAAACTGGTGGATGCATATGTGGTATGTGAAAAGAACACACATGCAATGACTATGGTTGTTGTTACTAAAAAGAACACACATGCAGTGACACTGGTGGATCCATAGGTGGTATGTGAAAAGAACACTCATTTCAATGACTCTGGTTGTTGTTACTAAAAAGAACACACATGCAATGACACTGGTGGATCCATAGGTGTTATGTGAAAAGAACACACATTTCAATGACTCTGGTTGTTGTTACTAAAAAGAACACACATGCAATGACACTGGTGGATCCATAGGCGGATTTTGAAAAGAGCACATATGCAACGACATTGGTGGATCCATATATGGTATCTGAAAAGAACACACATGCAATGACTCCAGTTGTTGTTAGTGAAAATAACATACATGCAATGACACCGGTGGATCCATGTGTGGTCTCTAAAAATAACACACATTTCAATGACACTAGTGGATACATATGTGGTATGTGAAAAGAACACACATGCAATGACTCTGGTTGTTTTTACTAAAAAGAACACACATGCAATGACACTGGTGGATCCATAGGTGGTATGTGAAAAGACCACACATTTCAATGACTTTGGTTGTTGTTACTAAAAAGAACACACATGCAATGACACTAGTGGATCCACATGTGGATTGTGAAAAGAGCACACATGTAATGCCACTGGTCGATCCATATGTGGTATGTGAAAAGAACACACATGCAATGAGTCTGGTTATTGTTAGTGAAAAGAACATACATGCAATGACACTGGTGGATCCATAGATGGATTGTGAGAAGAACACACATGAAATGACACTGGTGGATCCATATGTGGTATGTGAAAAGAACACACATGCAATGACTCTGTTGTTGTTATTGAAAATAACACACAATCTATGACACTGGTGGATCCATGTGTGGTCTCTAAAAAGAACACACATTTCAATGACACTAGTGGATGCATATGTGGTATGTGAAAAGAACACACATTTCAATGACTCAGTTGTTGTTAGTAAAAAGAACACACATGCAATGACACTGGTGGATCCAAAGGTGGATTGTGGACAGAGCAGACATTTCAAAGACTCTGGTTGTTGTTAGTAAAAAGAGCACATATGCAATGACACTGGTGGATCCATGTGTGGTCTCTGAAGAGAACACACATGCAATGACTCTGGTTGTTGTTAGTAAAAAGAGCACACATGCAATGACACTGGTGGATCCATGTGTGGATTGTGAAGAGAACACACATGCAATGACACTGGTGGATCCATATGTGGTATGTGAGAAGAACAGTCATGAAATGACTCCAGTTGTTGTTAGTAAAAATAACACACATGCAATGACACTGGTGGATCCATAGGTGGATTGTGAAAAGAGCACACATGCAATGACATTGGTGGATCCATATGTGGTAGGTGAAAAGAGCACACATGCAATGACTCCAGTTGTTGCTAGTGAAAAGAACATACATGCAATGGCACTGGTGGATCCATGGGTGGATTGTGAAAACAACACACATGCAATGCCACTGGTGGATCCATATGTGGTATGTGAAAAGAACACTCATGCAATTACTCTGGTTGTTGTTATTGAAAAGAACACTAAAGCTATGACACTAGTGGATCCATGTGTTGTCTCTAAAAAGAACACACATTTCAATGACACTAGTGGATCCAGATGTGGTATGTGAAAAGAACACACATTTCAATGACTCGGTTGTTGTTAGTAAAAAGAACACACATGTAATGACACCGGTGGATCCAATGGTGGATTGTGAAAAGAGCACACATTTCAATGACTCTGGTTGTTGTTAGTAAAAAGAACACACATGCAATGACACTGGTAGATCCATGTGTGGTCTATGAAGATAACACACATGCAATGACTCTGGTTGTTGTTAGTAAAAAGAGCACACATGCAATGACACTGGTGGATCAATGTGTGGATTGTGAAGAGAACACACATGCAATGACACTGGTGGATCCATATGTGGTATGTGAGAAGAACAGTCATGAAATGACTCCAGTTGTTGTTACTAAAAAGAACACACATGCAATGACACTGGTGGATCCATAGGTGGATTGTGAAAAGAGCACACATGCAATGACACTGGTGGATCCATATGTGGTATGTGAAAAGAACACACATGCAATGACTCCAGTTGTTGTTAGTGAAAAGAACATACATGCAATGACACTAGTGGATCCATGTGTGGTCTCTGAAGAGAACACACATTTCAATGACATTGGTGGATCCATATGTGGTATGTGAAAAGAACACACATGCAATGACTCTGGATGTTGTTACTAAAAATAACACACATGCAATGACACTGGTGGATCCATAGGTGGTATGTGAAAAGAACACACATTTCAATAACTCTGGTTGTTGTTAGTAAAAAGAACACACATGCAATGACATTGGTGGATCCATAGGTGGATTGTGAAAAGAGCACACATGCAATGACACTAGTGGATCCATATGTGGTATGTGAAAAGAAAACACATGCAATGACTCCAGTTGTTGTTAGTGAAAATAGCATACATGGAATGACACTTGTGGATCCATAGGTGGATTGTGAAAAGAACACACATGCAATGAAACTGGTGGATCCATATGTGGTATGTGAAAAGAACACACATGCAATGACTCTAGTTGTTGTTATTGAAAAGAACACACAAGCTATGACACTGGTGGATCCATGTGTGGTCTCTAAAAAGAACACACATTTCAATGACACTAGTGGATCCATATGTGGTATGTGAAAAGAACACACATTTCAATGACTCAGTTGTTGTTAGTAAAAATAACACACATGCAATGACACCGGTGGATCCAATGGTGGATTGTGAAAAGAGCACACATTTCAATGACTCTGGTTGTTGTTAGTAAAAAGAACACATATGCAATGACACTGGTGGATCCATAGGCGGATTGTGAAAAGAGCACATATGCAACGACATTGGTGGATCCATATGTGGTATGTGAAAAGAACACACATGCAATGACTCCAGTTGTTGTTAGTGAAAATAACATACATGCAATGACACTGGTGGATCCATGTGTGGTCTCTAAAAATAACACACATTTCAATGACTCCAGGGGTTGTTGTGTTGCTCGTTAACATCAAAGCTTACCTTCAAGATTTGTTTCAATAATTGTTATTTTGATCAGGTATTATGACGACAAAAGGTTGTTCAAATAATTACCGTATTCCATAATAGATGGATGATATACAAGTCTGGTTGGAGAAATAACGACCATAAAACTAATGCTATAATGTCGCAAGACAAATGATTGAAAGATCACTTGCGAAGTGACATCGCCGTTTAAATTATATTGAAAGGGATACATGAAGAAACTCCATGTTGATGGATTTTTGGAGTCTTTGATTTTGATCAAATAACGCTTGTGATACTTTCCTGGAGATAATTAAAACTCCGTTCGTAGGCCAAAATAGAAACGGACGACTAACTGATTGGAATTTGTAGTCGTGGGCGATGGATTTCAACTTCATATGCTTTCTCCGAAGATTTGAGTGAGTATATGTATATACTTACTCAATAAGGAAGAAGTATGAAACATTTGAAAATGTTCAAAGACTTTCAAGATGAAGTGGAAAATCATTGTAACAAGAAAATAAAAAGTTTATGATTGGATCATAAAGAAACATGTTTGAGTTACAAGTTTAGCAAAACACCTAAGATTTGAGGAATTGTTCCATAGATTTGCATTTCCCAAAACACCATATGAGTATGGAGTATTCGAGATATGTAATGAGACCTTGTTTGACATGGTAAGATCAAAGGTGTCATTTATAAAACTGCCATTATATTTTAAAGATTAAAAGCTTTAGTGACTACCGCTTTTACACTGAAAAGAGCTCCATCATGATCCGTTGAAATGACACCATATTATTCATGGTTTGGGATAAAACCCAGGTTGTCCTTTCTTAAATTTTTGGTATGCTAGGCATAAGTAAAGTGTTTACAACCAAAATCGGATGAGCATGTCTTTGTAGGTTATTTCGAATAACCATTGGGTATTCCTCCAAAACACCGAAGACAAAAGTGTTTGTCGCTTGGAACGTCAAGTTTCTTGAGAAGGAATTTTTGGTAAAAAGATTAAGTGGGAGGACAATAGAACTTTGACAAGGTTGTTGAACCTTGGCTAATATGTGCTGAGTTGCGCAGCGTTGGTAAGTGTCCTGGAGGCAGCAACAATGCTCATGGCTCACGTGCCTCAAAGGTTGTGGTCATGGAGATCTAAGTTCCTATTGAACCAAGTAGGTCGGGTAAGTAATCAAATGCCAAGATTTGAGAGTTAAAACATTGTTGTTTGACAATGATGAGCCGACTACATGCAAAGAAGCAATGATGGGCCCTGACTTCGTTAAGTGGCTTGAAGCCATAAAATCCGTGATAATTCCATACACGAGAAATCAAGCTTTGAATTTGAAAGACCCTTTGGAAAGGTGCAAGACCTTACAGTCATATATGGATCTATAAAGAAATAGACATGGATGTTTCACATCTATGAAATAGTCGACATGTCGGAAAGAGTTTACGACAATGTTCAAGGAATTGACTATGGTAAGATTTGATCTTTCATAGCGATATTTAGTCTGTACGGATTAATGTATCAACCACTACATATATTTTGGTATATCGTAGTTGAACAAACAAAACAAGTTCTTCTAATAGAATGGTTACCTAGGACGTGTACATGACACGATCCAAAGGGTTTTGTTAATTCAAAGGATGCTAAAAGAGTATGCAAAACTTCAATGGTTGAAGTAAGCATCGCGGAGTTGGAATCTTCACCGTGATGAAACTGTTAAAAGGTTTAATTTCATTAGAGACGATGAAGATGCTTGCATTTTGCAAGAAATTAAGTGGGAGCGCTAAGACATATTTCTAATACATTATGTGAAAGACATATTGTTGATTAGAAATGATGTATCTTTTATTGACACAGGTTAAGAATTTCATTTCGATGAAAGACTTAGGCATAACTCAAGAATTAGGCATCAATGTCTATATGGATGGATTGAGGCGCTAATATGGTTTTGCCAAATGTACATAGATAAGATGTTGAATGAGTTCAATATGGAAACAACAAGAAAGTTTCTTAACGCACGGAAAGGACTAAATCAAGATTCAAGTGTGTTGACACGAGATTCAAGTGTTTTGACACTTGGTGAAATCACAAGAATATTTTGATCAATCATTCTTTGAGACGTACACATCCAGATATGTCCTATGCTCTAAATGTTATGAGCATATACCAGAATGACTCATAAGATGATCATTGGACAAATAGTAGGGATATTCCTATGATCTTTGGAAGAACTAAGAATATATTACTTATATAGTGGTGACAAATAGTTCATTGTAAATTGTTACATTGATACTAGTTTTGTCACAAATTAAGTTTATCTCAATTTAAACTATGGGTGGCACAATGTAATGGAAAGGAAGTTCCATAACGGATTTGGTTGAGTACCAAAATTAAAACATTGTGACAGATACTACAACAAAAGGCTAAGTATATGACTACTATTGCAGCAGCAAATGAGGGCATTTGCGTCAAGTAGTTTGTTATCAAACTAGGTGTGGTTCATAGCGGGATAATACTATGAAGATACATTGTATGACAATTGTATCAACATGATTTAATCCCAAGGAACTAAAGGTCTCACCAAAGGACCAAATTTATACAATGCCATCTCATTGGAGAATGAGTAATGCGTAGAGACGCAAGGACATGCAAATACACATGGACCTGTAAGTGTCAGATCCGAAGATTATGTTTACCACTAGCAATAGTGTCTATACAACACCAGAAAGCCATAGGTGTTATATGCACAAGTTTTTAGCTAGATTATTGACTCTAGTGCAAGTGGGAGACTGTTGGAGATATGCCCAAGAGGCAATAATAAAGTGGTTATTATTATATCTTTATGTTTATGATGAATGTTTACATCCCATGCTATAATTGTATTAAAAGGAAACTCTAATACATGTGTGTTTTGAAACATAAAAGAGTCCCTAGTAAGCCTCTTGTTAAACTAGCTTGTTGATTAATTGATGATCATGGTTTCCTGATCATGGACATTGGATGTGATAAATAACAAGGTTATATCATTAGGAGAATGATGTGATGGACACACACCCATAGTAAGCGTAGAATAAGATCAAATCATTAAGTTCGTATTGCTGTAAGCTTTCAAATACATAGTAACCTAATCCTTCGACCATGAGGTTATGTTAATCACCATCACCGGATGGGTACTTTGATGACATCAAACACCGCTCAGAATCGGGTGGTTATAAAGGTGTCATTGGGTATTCTGAAAGTATGTGTTGAAGCGCATGGACCAAGATTGGGATTTGTCCATCCATATGACGGATAGATATGCTCTGGGCCCTCTCGGTGGAATGTCATCTAGATAGCTTGCAAGCATGTGACTAGGTCACAAGGGATGACATAACATGGAACGAGTAAAGAGTACTTATCAGTAACGAGGTAGAACTAGGTATGGAGATACCGACGATCAAACCTCGGATAAGTAGAATATCGCATGACAAAGGGAATTGGTTTCGTATGTTAATGGTTCTATCGATCATGAAGTCATCGTTGAGTATGTGGGAGCTGTTATGGATCTCCAGATCCCGCTGATGGTTATTGATAGGAGATGTGTCTTCATCATGTCTGCATATTCACAAACTGTAGGGTGACACACTTAAGGTTCGAAGTTGTTTTAAGTAGATATGGAATATGCGTTGGAGACCGAATGATGTTCGGGGTCTCAAATTGAATCCGGGACATCACGAGGAGATCCGGAATGGTCCGTAGAATAAGATTCATATATTAGGGATCATTTTCTAAGTTAGGAAATGTTCTAGAGTGTTTGTATGGAGATTCTAGAAGGTTTCGGAATGTTCTGGAAGGTTCTAGAAGAGTTCTTGGTGTTTGCTTGAAAACCAAGAAAAGGGTCAAAGGAAACCTTGTGGGGCGAGACACGGATTCGTGGGGGAGGAGGACTCCTCCCCCCTTCCCAACCCGCCGGCCAAGGAGGAGGGGAGTCCTACTAGGAATCCCCCTCCCCAGGCGCGCCTCCCTCCTTTAAATAGAAGGAGGCGCCTCAGCTCTCTCATAACAAGCTCTAGCCGCCGCCTCTCTCCTCTACCTTCGCTCTGCTCCGGCTTAGGCGAAGCCCTGCAGAATTCTCTCCTCCACCACCACCACCACACCGTCGTGCTGCTGGGATTCCGTGGAGAAGATCTACTACCTCCGCTGCTCGCTGGAATAGGGAGAGGAAGGTCTGCTTCGACTCCGCATGTGTGACCGACTACGGAAGCGCTGCCGGAACGCGGCGCCGGAAGGATCGTCCACACGATCTTGAGATCGGCAAGTGATCGACTACATCAACCACGAGATCCAATCTCGTAACGCTTTCGGTTCTACGAGGGTTAGTACCGATCTATCTCGTTGCTCATGTCTAATAGATTAGATCTTGGCTTTTATCTAGATTAGATCTGGGTTTTGTTCGTTCTTGCGGTAGAAATTTTTTGTTTTCCATGCTACGAACCCATCAAAAAGAACACACATGCAATGACTCTGGTTGTTGTTAGTGAAAAGAACACACATGCAATGACAGTGGTGGATCCATGTGTGGTCTCTAAAAAGAACACACATTTCAATGACACTAGTGGATCCATATGTGGTATGTGAAAAGAATACACATTTCAATGACTCAGTTGTTGTTAGTAAAAAGAACACACATGCAATGACACCAGTGGATCAAATGGTGGATTGTGAGAAGAGCACACATTTCAATGACTCTGGTTGTTGTTAGTAAAAAGAACACACATGCAATGACACTGGTGGATCCATGTGTGGTCTCTGAAGAGAACACACATGCAATGACTCTGGTTGTTGTTAGTAAAAAGAGCACACATGCAATGACACTAGTGGATCCATGTGTGGATTGTGAAGAGAACACACATGCAATGACACTGGTGGATCCATATGTGGTATGTGAGAAGAACAGTCATGAAATGACTCAGGTTGTTGTTAGTAAATAGAACTCACATGCAATGACACTGGTGGATCCATAGGTGGATTGTGAAAAGAGCACACATGCAATGACACTGGTGGATCCATATGTGGTATGTGAAAAGAACACACATGCAATGACTCCAGTTGTTGTTAGTGAAAAGAACATACATGCAATGACATCAGGATCCATGTGTGGTCTCTGAAGAGAACACACATATCAATGACACTGGTGGATCCATATGTGGTTTGTGAAAACAACACACATGCAATGACTCTGGTTTTTGTTACTAAAAAGAACACACATGCAATGACACTGGTGGATCCATAGGTAGTATGTGAAAAGAACACACATTTCAATGACTCTGGTTGTTGTTAGTAAAAAGAACACACATGCAATGACACTGGTGGATCCATAGGTGGATTGTGAAAAGATCACACATGCAATGACACTGGTGGATCCATATGTGGTATGTGAAAAAAACACAAATGCAATGACTCCAGTTGTTGTTAGTGAAAAGAACATACATGCAATGACACTGGTGGATCCATATGTGGTATGTGAAAAGAACACACATGCAATGATTGTGGTTGTTGTTACTAAAAAGAACACACATGCAATGACACTGGTGGATCCATAGGTGGTATGTGAAAAGAATACACATTTCAATGACTCTGGTTGTTGTTGCTAAAAAGAACACACATGCAATGACACTGGTGGATCCATAGGTGGTATGTGAAATGAACACACATTTCAATGACTCTGGTTGTTGTTACTAAAAAGAACACACATGCAATGACACTGGTGGATCCATAGGTGGATTGTAAAAAGAACACACATGCAATGACACTGGTGGATCCATAGGTGGTATGTGAAAAGAACACACATTTCAATGACTCAGTTGTTGTTAGTAAAAAGAACACACATGCAATGACACTGGTGGATCCAAAGGTGGATTGTGAAAAGAACGCACATTTCAATGACTCTGGTTGTTGTTAGTAAAAAGAACACATATCCAATGACACTGGTGGATCCATGTGTGGTCTCTGAAGAGAACACACATGCAATGACTCTGGTTGTTGTTAGTAAAAAGAGCACACATGCAATGACACTGGTGGATCCATGTGTGGATTGTGAAGAGAACACACATGCAATGACACTGGTGGATCCATATGTGGTATGTGAGAAGAAAAGACATGAAATGATTCCAGTTGTTGATAGTAAAAAGAACACACATGCAATGACACTGGTGGATCCATAAGTGGATTGTGAAAAAAGCACACATGCAATGACACTTGTGGATCCATATGTGGTATGTGAAAAGAAAACACATGCAATGACTCTTGTTGTTCTAAGTGAAAAGAACATACTCCCTGTCCCCAAAATAAGTGACTTGAGATTGTCTACATTCGCATGTATCTATATACTAAAACGTGTCTAGATACATCTGAATCTAGAAAAACCCATGTCACTTATTTTGGGATGGAGGGAGTACATGCAATGACACTAGTGGATCCAAGTGTTGTCTCTGAAGAGAACACACATTTCAATGACACTGGTGGATCCATATGTGGTATGTGAAAAGAACACAAATTGAAATGACTCTGGTTGTTGTTACTAAAAAGAACACACATGCAGGGACACTGGTGGATCCATAGGTGGTATGTGAAAAGAACACACATTTAAATGACTCTGGTTGTTGTTAGTAAAAAAGAAAACACATGCAATGACACTGGTGGATCCATAGGTGGATTGTGAACGAGCACACATGCAATGACACTGGTGGATCCATATGTGGTATGTGAAAAGAACACAAATGCAATGACTCCAGTTGTTGTTAGTGAAAAGAACATACATGCAATGACACTGGTGGAACCATATGTGGTATGTGAAAAGAACACACACGCAATGATTCTGGTTGTTGTTACTAAAAAGAACACACATGCAATGGCACTGGTGGATCCATAGGGGGTATGTGAAAAGAACACACATTTCAATGACTCTGGTTGTTGTTACTAAAAAGAACACACATGCAATGACACTGGTGGATCCATAGGTGGATTGTGAAAAGAGAAGACATGCAATGACACTGGTGGATCCATATGTGGTATGTGAAAAGAACACACATGCAATGACTCTGGTTGTTGTTATTGAAAAGAACACACAAGCTATAACACTGGTGGATCCATGTGTGGTCTCTAAAACGAACAGACATTTCAATGACACTAGTGGATCCATGTGTGGTCTCTGAAGAGAACACACATGCAATGACTCTGGTTGTTGTTAGTAAAAAGAGCACACATGCAATGACACTGGTGGATCCATGTGTGGATTGTAAAGAGAACACACATGCAATGACACGGGTGGATCCATATGTGGTATGTGAGAAGAACAGTCATGAAATGATTCCAGTTGTTGATAGTAAAAAGAACACACATGCAATGACACTGGTGGATCCATGTGTGGTCTCTGAAGAGAACACACATGAAATGACTCTGGTTGTTGTTAGTAAAAAGAGCACACATGCAATGACACTAGTGGATCCATGTGTGGATTGTGAAGAGAACACACATGCAATGACACTGGTGGATCCATATGTGGTATGTGAGAAGAACAGTCATGAAATGACTCCAATTGTTGTTAGTAAAAAGAACACACATGCAATAACACTGGTGGATCCATAGGTGGATTGTGAAAAGAGCACGCATGCAATGACACTGGTGGATCCATATGTGGTATGTGAAAAGAACACACATGCAATGACTCTAGTTGTTGTTAGTGAAAAGAACATACATGGAATGACACTGGTGGATCCATGTGTGGTCTCTGAAGAGAACACACATATCAATGACACTAGTGGATCCATATGTGGTATGTGAAAACAACACACATGCAATGACTCTGGTTGTTGTTACTAAAAAGAACACACATGCAATGACACTGGTAGATCCATAGGTGGTATGTGAAAAGAACACACATTTCAATGACTCTGGTGGTTGTTAGTAAATAGAACACACATGCAATGACACTGGTGGATCCATAGGTGGATTGTGAAAAGAGCACACATGCAATGACACTGGTGGATCCATATGTGGTATGTGAAAAAAACACAAATGCAATGACTCCAGTTGTTGTTAGTGAAAAGAACATACATGCAATGATACTGGTGGATCCATATGTGGTATGTGAAAAGAACACACATGCAATGATTCGGGTTGTTGTTACCTTAAAGAACACACATGCAATGACACTGGTGGATCCATAGGTGGTATGTGAAAAGAACACACATTTCAATTACTCTGGTTGTTGTTACTAAAAAGAACACACATGCAATGACACTGGTGGATCCATAGGTGGTATGTGAAAAGAACACACATTTCAACGACTCAGTTGTTGTTAGTAAAAAGAACACACATGCAATGACACTGGTGGATCCAAAGGTGGATTGTGAAAAGAACACACATTTCAATGACTCTGGTTGTTGTTAGTAAAAAGAACACATATCCAATGACACTGGTGGATCCATGTGTGGTCTCTGAAGAGAACACACATGCAATGACTCTGGTTGTTGTTAGTAAAAAGAGCACACATGCAATGACACTGGTGGATTCATGTGTGGATTGTGAAGAGAACACACATGCAATGACACTGGTGGATCCATATGTGGTATGTGAGAAGAAAATACATGAAATGATTCTAGTTGTTGATAGTAAAAAGAACACACATGCAATGACACTGGTGGATCCATAGGTGGATTGTGAAAAAAGCACACATGCAATGACACTTGTGGATCCATATGTGGTATGTGAAAAGAAAACACATGCAATGACTCCAGTTGTTGTTAGTGAAAAGAACATACTCCCTCTGTCCCAAAATAAGTGACTTGAGATTGTCTACATTCGCATGTATCTATATACTAAAACGTGTCTAGATACATCTGAATCTAGAAAAACCCATGTCACTTATTTTGGGATGGAGGGAGTACATGCAATGACACTAGTGGATCCAAGTGTTGTCTCTGAAGAGAACACACATTTCAATGACACTGGTGGATCCATATGTGGTATGTGAAAAGAACACAAATTGAAATGACTCTGGTTGTTGTTACTAAAAAGAACACACATGCAGGGACACTGGTGGATCCATAGGTGGTATGTGAAAAGAACACACATTTCAATGACTCTGGTTGTTGTTAGTAAAAAAGAAAACACATGCAATGACACTGGTGGATCCATAGGTGGATTGTGAACGAGCACACATGCAATGACACTGGTGGATCCATATGTGGTATGTGAAAAGAACACAAATGCAATGACTCCAGTTGTTGTTAGTGAAAACAACATACATGCAATGACACTGGTGGATCCATATGTGGTATGTGAAAAGAACACACACGCAATGATTTGGGTTGTTGTACTAAAAAGAACACACATGCAATGACACTGGTGGATCCATAGGGGGTATGTGAAAAGAACACACATTTCAATGACTCTGGTTGTTGTTACTAAAAAGAACACACATGCAATGACACTGGTGGATCCATAGGTGGATTGTGAAAAGAGTAGACATGTAATGACACTGGTGGATCCAGATGTGGTATGTGAAAAGAACACACATGCAATGACTCTGGTTGTTGTTATTGAAAAGAACACACAAGCTATGACACTGGTGGATCCATGTGTGGTCTCTAAAAAGAACACACATTTCAATGACACTAGTGGATCCATGTGTGGTCTCTGAAGAGAACACACATGCAATGACTCTGGTTGTTGTTAGTAAAAAGAGCACACATGCAATGACACTGGTGGATCCATGTGTGGATTGTGAAGAGAACACACATGCAATGACACGGGTGGATCCATATGTGGTATGTGAGAAGAACAGTCATGAAATGATTCCAGTTGTTGATAGTAAAAAGAACACACATGCAATGACACTGGTGGATCCATGTGTGGTCTCTGAAGAGAACACACATGCAATGACTCTGGTTGTTGTTAGTAAAAAGAGCACACATGCAATGACACTAGTGGATCCATGTCTGGATTGTGAAGAGAACACACATGCAATGACACTGGTGGATCCATATGTGGTATGTGAGAAGAACAGTCATGAAATGACTCCAGTTGTTGTTACTAAAAAGAACACACATGCAATGACACTGGTGGATCCATAGGTGGATTGCAAAAGAGCAGACATGCAATGACACTGGTGGATCCATATGTGGTATGTGAAAACAACACACATGCAATGACTCTGGTTGTTGTTATTGAAAAGAACACACAAGCTATGACATTTGTGACACCCCGGTTCTGAAAAGACCGTGGCCTCTATGTGACATGCCAATCCCTGGATCGGTTCATTGGCCCACAATAGAGTAAGATAGATAACATAGCAAAATATCCGTGTATCATAGATAACGAAGATCCAGAGTACCATTATTACAATAAAAGCTTAGCACAAAGCTAGCTCAAATTATTCAGGTAGCAACATAAACGAGATAAATCCTCCATTCTTCAAATTGCCCACAAGTGAACAAGTGCCGAGTGGAGTACCGTGGCCTATAACGATCAATCAGAATCGGAATAACCTGCAGCATAAAACGCAACAGCCCCGAAGGGTCAATACATGGAATGTATGGCAAGTAGAGCTAATAAAGGAGACAATAGTACTAACAACTACATGCATATTTGGCAAGTGGAGCTGTGTCTGGCTTGCATTTGCAAATAACTTTGTCCTACTTTCATAAACAGTTTTGAATTTTCTTTGAAAAGATCCCAATTAAGTTAACCCAACAAGATTAAAACAATTATGAAATTAGAATGAGCGAGAAACATGTCATGGAATCAATATCTAGCAACTCAGATGTCCATAACCGGGGACACGGCTAATCGATTAGATTATACACTCTGCAGAGGTTAGTACACTTTACCCATGTGACTTGGCCAGCCCAACTCGTACCATCACTCTCATTTTGGGTGATGATAGGGAGAAGACCAAGAAGAGACTGTTCGGGAAGTAGCTCCTCAATCCCGACGCGCACCGGTCCAACCTACCAAAATTCTACATCTCTGGATACGCGGGTTCGAGTTACCACAACCTACTAAGTCCAACCAACCGCCCATTCCATTATTGGCACATGGTTGTACACGTAAGCTACACAATAAAGAAGCCAATCATTCTCTCTTGATACCTGGGTGCCTTTCCGCAATGAAACCACCAAAAATTATCAATACCATCACACCTAGGGGATTCATTGATTAAGTTGTTTTAGTTTTCACAAACCAATACTTTGAGAAAACAAGTATCAATGATGTAACCCAGCCCTCGTTCAACATAGCATGGCTAAGCACATCTACAACGGTGGTTCATCTACAAGGAAAGCCCTACCACATAATAGGACATAGCATAGCGGTAGTATCATCCTACACATGCATCTACAAAATACACGACAATGCATTGAAAATAGTAGGACGATATCATGAACAAAGTAGCATCTACTTGCCTTGATTGTAGCGGTCGGAAGAACAATCCAAACACGAGCAAGGGTTGCACTCCACACAATCTACACGACACAATTGCATTCATAAACAAACAATTCACAAACATATGCAACAAAGATGATGCATGAATGCAAGAACGGCAAGTGAATTGGTGCTACAGCTGCACCACATAATACTAATACATATTACTACCGAATACATGCATGGAAAAATAGATTTGGCGCAAGGAAAACTATTAACCAAAAGTAGAGATCTCTACTAGAGCTAGAACTTAAATAATTCACTACCGGCAGTATACTTTTTGTAAAATCTTGGAAAAAAATTCTACCGCATAGGCATCGCTGATAAGAAACAGTACCAATTGGAATTACTCAAAAAGGAGTTATAAAACATCCCGAGTAATTAAAACACTGCAGAAGGCCATTAGACAAATACTGCAGAAGTTTTTACTGTAAGCCTATCTTTTTATTTCACGATGAGATTTCTCTCGTTCATACGAGTTCAGGGACATATCATACGCGATTTTTGGAGCTACGAAACTTTTACTACGAATTTATTACTCCGAAAAGGCCACTAACTAGTTTGATTAAACTGTACTAAACCTGACAGTAAAAGTCTGAACCAAAGCTACAGCGAGATTCTACACGACTCACTGAACGCGTGCATATTTTATTTGCAAATTTTGGCCAAACGATTTAATTTCTACGCAATTTACAAGATTCTACCGAAATCTGCCAACTAATAGGATTAACGAAATTGACCCAGATCAAGCGTAATACGATGATTGAGCACGGCAAGGCGTCGACCAGTCAACGTCTGGAGTGCTGACCAGTCAGCGAGCGATCTAAGCCGCTGATCTGAGATCGGCGGTGGCTGCTGTCTTACGAAGCGGACGGCGAAGCGAACTCCGGCGAGCCGGACGGCGGCAATCGGATCGGTGGCGTGGAAACTCCTGCAAGTACACACACGGTCAACTACGGCTCCGGAATAATAAGCAGCGCGCGTCGTGGCGATCTGCAGAAGCGCGGTTGGCGGCGGCGGATGGAGCGAACGCGGAGCGGAAAGAAGGCGGCGAGGCGAACCCGGCAGCGACGCGGCGACGAAACGGCGACGGAGGGTGGCGGCGGCAGCGAAGCGGCGGCGGCGCTACGTGCACCAGGAGGAGGTCGGCTGGCGAGGAGGTCTGGGCGGGGTAGGTGGGCACGGAAACGAGGCAGCCTTTAAGAAGTCCCACGCCAGCAAAAAAAAAAAAAAAACAGAAACAGATTCGGTCCGCGGTTGGACTATAACTCGGAAATCTGTCCAGATTTTCGGACCGTTTTCCGGCGGTTTACTAAAACGTCCGAGTCTTTTGCATACGAACTCCGATTGGAGCGATTTTCGCGCCTACGGGTTCGTATCGTCGAGGGGCACAACCTTCAGTCAACGGTTGAGCGAAACCTCGAACCTACAGGGGTGGTTGTAGCAAGCCCCTCTGAAGCCTCCCGCAGGAAACTCGAAGCGAAGGAGAAACGGGGTTTTGCAAATAGCGTTTCGTCGATCCTCTCTACTCGACGGTAATGCATGGAAAGATATGATGCGATGCAATGAATGATATGCAAGACCAAATCTAAAATTTGGGATGTGACAAGACTAACCCCCTTAAGATGAATCTCGTCCTCGAGATTCGGTAGCAACTAGCAAATAGGTGTGGGTAGTCCTCTCGGATGTCATCTTCACGCTCCCAAGTAGCTTCCTCTTCGGTGTGGTGACTCCACTGTACTTTGCAAAACTTGATTGTCTTGGTACGGGTAGTCCTGTGATAAAGTCCATTCCCACTCTATCCCATTTCCAATCCGGCACAGGCAACGGCAAAGGCAATCCTCGCTGCTTCGGTGTTCTGCCTTCACTCGCTACATACATCACATAGGGCAATATGCTTGGCGATATCTCCTTCATGTTGTTCCACAAAATCTGCTCTTCAAATCCATATACATCTTTGTGTTGCGGATGTATGGAATATGGCGAGTCATGAGCTTCCTGCAGAATCAACTTCCTTATCTCGGGATCGTTGGGAACACACAAACGATCTCCATACCACAAGGTACCATGCTCATCCTCGCGAATATCCTTTTCCCGGTTCTCCTTCATCTTCTCCTTTATTTCTTCTATTTCCTTGTCTCCCACTTGAGCCTTCTCGATTCTGTCTTGAAGCGTCGGTTGGACTTCCATTGTTGCTAAGTACCCTTCAGATACTACCTCCAGTCTAAGGTCCTTGAATTGCTTGCACAAATCCTCAGGCAATTCACCAATTGTCAATCCATTGGCATAAACCTTCCGGCTCAGAGCATCTGCTACTACATTGGCCTTTCCTGGGTGGTATTGTAGATTCATATCATAATCCTTGATAAGTTCCAACCATCTCCTTTGTCTCATGTTCAGTTCATACGTGTAAATATGTACTTCAGGCTCTTGTGGTGGTGTACACATCACAGTGTTTTCCCATTAAGTAATGCCTCCATACCTTGGCGCATGAACCAGCGACGCTAACTCCAAGTCGTGTGGGGTAATTCCGCTCATGGTGCTTGAGTTGTCATGAGGCATATGACACTACTCTCCCATCTTGCATCAAGACACTCCCAAGTCCACATCGTGAAGCATCACAGTACACTTGGAAATCCTTACAAGATCTGGTAAACACAGGCAATGATTACTAGTCGACGCTTCAGTTCCTGAAAGCTGGCTTCACATACATCTGACCATTCAAACTTCCTCTCCTTCTTCAGAAGTTCAGTCATCGGCTTAGCAATCTTAGAAAAGTTTTCTATGAACCTTCGGTAATATCCAGCAAGTCCCAAAAGCTTGAATCTCTCCGCATTCTTGGGTGCTTCCCACTCTATTCTGCAGTCACTTTGTTTGGATCAACAATTCCTTCTCGACACTCGTGTCCAAGAAACCCAATGATGTTAAGCCAGAATTCACATTTACTGAATTTGGCATACAATGTTCTCTCAGTTTCTCCATAATCAGTCGCAGATGTTTCTCATGCTCAGCATCATCCTTGGAATATATCAGTATGTCATCAATAAACACCACCACGAACTTGTCCAAATACTCCATAAATACCTTGTTCATCATGGTCATGAAATACGCAGGGGCATTCGTTAGTCCAAAGACATAATCAGTATACTCATATAGACCATACCTAGTGGTGAAGGCGGTTTTGGTACATCATCCTTCCGGATCTACAAATGAAAGTAGCCTGATCGCAGATCAATCTTCATGAACACCTTAGCACCTACCATTAGATCAAACAAATCATTAATGTTGGTTTGAGGGTACTTGTTCTTGATGGTTACTTCATTCAGCGAACGATAGTCCACCACTAATCTCTTGGTGCTGTCTTTCTTCTCCACAAATAGAACAGGTGCTCCCCATGACGACGCACTAGGCTGAATGAATCCCTTTTCCAGTTGTTCCTTCAACTGTTTCTTCAATTCCTTCAGCTCATCGACATCCATCTTATATGGTTTCTTTGCTATAGGTCCTGTTCCCGGCATCAGGTCGATAAGAAACTCTACATCTCTGTCAGGTGGCATCCCTAGAAGCTCTTAGGCTCACGTCAGGTAATCCCTAATCAGCAGCACAAGATCCATGCTAACCCCCTTAAGAGAATTCAACTTACACCTTCTTGGTCGTGCGGCTGACTTGAATCTAATCCTCTTACCATCCGGGGTTTTGAGTGAAACAGCTCGCTGTGCACAATCTATGTGTCCCCCATGCATAGACATCCAATCCATACCCAGAATGACATCTAACCCTTGTGAATCCAACACTACCAAATGTGCAATGAAGTTGTGTGTTCCAATCCTCACAGTTAAATTGCGGCATCCCGCGCTAGCTATCATATCTCCTCCAGGTGAACTCACTCTAATAGCCCTTTTCATAGACTCAGTAGGTAACTTATACTTATCCACAAATGCCCTTGATATGAATGAATGCGATGCACCAGTATCGAAAAGTATAAGTGCAGGGTAAGTGTTGATTGGAAACTTACCAATCACAAGGTCAGGCTCGTCTGGAATCTCCTCCACATTCATGTGGTTCACTGTGGCCTTCTCGCCTTTGGTTGGCTTCAGTCCTTTCCTCTCCGGACAGTTGTCAGCATAGTGTCCCTTCTGCTTACATTTGAAGCATGTCACCTCACTCAGATCCTTCTTCACAAAGCTGCGATCACGGTTGCGGTCATGTCCACCGTGTCCTCCAGAGTGGTGAGAGTGTCCTCCCTTGTGGCTGTGGTGACTGCTCCTATGGTTGTCATGATGATGTCCATCGCCTCCATGGTGGTGGCGGTCATGGCTCCCATGGTCACTTCCTCCATGCTTGGAGTATCCATCATATGAAGTGCGAGACTTGTGGTGTGAGCCAGAGTGGTGATTGTTGTTCTTTCTCTTGCGGTTCTCCACTTGCTTGTGCTTCCCTTCCAAGATTCTGGCCTTGTCCATGAGCTCCTGGAAAGTGGGGCAGTAAACCACAAGTAGCTGCACTGAAAGCTCATCACTGAGGCCATCCAGGAATCTCTCCCTCCTTTTTGCATCAGTGTCAACATCCTCAGGTGCATAACGGGACAAGTTGTTGAACTCCTCAATGTACTCGGCCACGGTGCGATTGGTTTGGCGCAAGTTATGAACTCTTTCCTCTTCAGGCTCAGAACTCCTGAAGACACGTGGTCGGTCCTGAAACCTTCCTCAAACATAGCCCAAGTCACGGTATCCAGCGGGTGGGTGATCTGAAATGTGTCCCACCAAGAAGCGGCTGGTCCCTCCAGTAGGTGAGCGGCGAACCTTACCTTCTCAGCATCAGTGCATCCGACAGTTACTAGATCCTTGTTGACTGAACGCAACCAGTCGAGAGCAACCATTGGTTCCGTTGCAGTAGAGAACTTAGCTGGCCTTAACCTCAGAAATCTGGTGAGAGCATCTCCCTGAGGCTGATTGTTTCCATTGTTGTTGTTCTGATTTGCCATGAACTGGGTCATCACTTGGGTCAGCTGTGCTTGAGCTGCCATGAGCTGTTCCAACTCAGTGGGTTGATGGCGGGGAGGCATCTGCGGTTCAGCATAGGTAAGTTTAGAAAGAATCAACTACGACAATAGGATTCTACCCATGCATATGATCAAACAACAACAAACAATAGCAGACAATCACAAGCAAGCAACACATCAACAAACAAGCGATCCAGCAACATCCCAGGTGTTATCCTAGCAGTATATACCTACTGAAATAGTTTTACAAGAGTTGGCAATGGTTAACTAAACAATTGAGCATCAAAACGACAAAACAGCAATTCTGACAGAACAGTTCTGCTGTGTTCGCGAATTTTTCCGCCTGACTTAAACTCGTCAGAAAATTAAGCCAATTTTTGTGCATATAGAACAGGAAGTTCCGCATCAGCCCAATTTTTTTCAGATTTTTCCGAGTTACCAGAAAAATATGAAAAATCGCGCAGTACTGCTGTATCAGCAGAAAAACTGCAGCGAAAACAACACAGATAGTAACCAAATTGCCATAACTCTTTCATATAATTTGCACAAATAATACCTGAGATATTGGAGTACACAAATAAGCATCTAAACACTCTTACACTAACACGAACTAAGTATCACAACGATCGAGAATAAATCTAACGATTTCGCCTAACGAGGACTAATTGGTGGACTTCTATCTATTGCTTGAAGAGTTTGAGGTAGGCCCTTGCGGTCATGCGTTGGCGCTTCGGCTCGCGGTACAACCATGGCAGCGGAGTGTACACCTCTCCTAACCATCACTTGAAACGTCAAACTCCACCTCTTCTGGATCCTCCTCT
This sequence comes from Avena insularis, assembly GCA_023614405.1. Taxonomy (NCBI): domain Eukaryota; kingdom Viridiplantae; phylum Streptophyta; class Magnoliopsida; order Poales; family Poaceae; genus Avena; species Avena insularis. The sequence goes on from JAJUPC010000257.1 coordinate 224,953, forward strand.
TCTTCTTCATCCTCAGCTGCAACTGCAACAGCTTCATCTCCTCCACCATCATCGTCTCCATCATCATCATCCTCATCCTCATCATCATCATCTCCACTGTCATCATCATCCCCATTGTTGCCATCATCTCCATTGTCATCATCAGAGGGTGGATTCAGCTGTGCTTGGAGAGCGGCAATCTGGGCTGTCATAGCTTCAATAGTTTGATCCCTTTCCTGGACTGTCCCTTGCAGTTGCTGTATGTTCTGGGTGTTCTCCTGCACAGTACCATGAAGATGTGCTATGGTTGCATCTCTGGCTATCAGGGCATTCTCCAGAACTCCCACAGCTTCATGCAAAGTGTCAATCTCCTGTCCTTGGACCACCATACCATTGCTAGTAAAATCTGCAATCTCCTTTATCATCCTCACCTTCTCTGCTAGAGCTCCATTCTCCCTTTCCATGTCCTCTATGTGCCTCCGGCTGACATGTTGTTCTGTCGCCGGGGTAACCACAATGTTCCCATCTTCATCACGCCTTCCATAGTCACGGTAGGGTGAATCTGCAGTAGTAGGTGTCGGACTTGATGGCCTTTGGCGAGACAGGGCTTCATGTATGGCCAAGTTGATTCCAAGTCCCGATTCAGTAGGTCTTGGTGTAGATCAAATGCACTTGGGTTTTGGCAAGCGGCATCTCTGAATATGAAGGTAGTGATCTCCCATGCATCCTCTCCATATCCATAGGTGTACAGCCTTCTTCCCTTGAACATGGGCAGTGGCAATCCCAATGACGGCGAGAGCTGAGCTAACTGCCTTGCAAAGGGCCTTGGTGACTCCATGGTGACATACTCAGTCCGACTTCTCCCATCTATCAAGTAAAAGAGGAAAGTGTGAGAATAGCATATGGTAAGAATTTACGAGGGTGAAAGGCATAAGATGAAAGATAGAGTTAATATAGGCTTTAATAAATCTATGGCTTCCTAATCCAATTCTAGGTCACGATCCTACAGTCGACACACGGGCTCTGATACCATCCTGTGACACCCGGTTCGAAAAGACCGTGGCCTCTATGTGACATGCCAATCCCTGGATCGGTTCATTGGCCCACAATAGAGTAAGATAGATAACATAGCAAAATATCCGTGTATCATAGATAGCGAAGATCCAGTACCATTATTACAATAAAAGCTTAGCACAAAGCTAGCTCAAATTATTCAGGTAGCAACATAAAGCAGATAAATCCTCCATTCTTCAAATTGCCCACAAGTGAACAAGTGCAGTGGAGTACCGTGGCCTATAACGATCAATCAGAATCGGAATAACTGCAGCATAAAAGCATAACAGCCCGAAGGGTCAATACATGGAATGTATGGCAAGTAGAGCTAATAAAGGAGACAATAGTACTAACAACTACATGCATATTTGGCAAGTGGAGCTGTGTACGGCTTGCATTTGCAAATAACTTTGTCCTACTTTCATAAACAGTTTTGAATTTTCTTTGAAAAGATCCCAATTAAGTTAACCCAACAAGATTAAAACAATTATGAAATTAGAATGAGCGAGAAACATGTCATGGAATCAATATCTAGCAACTCAGATGTCCATAACCGGGGACACGGCTAATCGATTAGATTATACACTCTGCAGAGGTTAGTACACTTTACCCATGTGACTTGGCCAGCCCAGCTCGTACCATCACTCTCATTTTGGGTGATGATAGGGAGAAGACCAAGAAGAGACTGTTAGGAAGTAGCTCCTCAATCCCGGCCGCACCGGTCCAACCTACCAAAATTCTACATCTCTGGATACGGGTTCGAGTTACCACAACCTACTAAGTCCAACCAACCGCCCATTCCATTATTGGCACATGGTTGTACCGTAAGCTACACAATAAAGCCAATCATTCTCTCTTGATACCTGGGTGCCTTTCCGCAATGAAACCACCAAAAATTATCAATACCATCACACCCAGGGGATTCATTGATTAAGTTGTTTTTAGTTTTCACAAACCAATACTTTGAGAAAACAAGTATCAATGATGTAACCCAGCCCTCGTTCAACATAGCATGGCTAAGCACATCTACAATTGGTTCATCTACAAGGAAAGCCCTACCACATAATAGGACATAGCATAGCGGTAGTATCATCCTACACATGCATCTACAAAATACACGACAATGCATTGAAAATAGTAGGACGATATCATGAACAAAGTAGCATCTACTTGCCTTGATTGTAGCGGTCGGAAGAACAATCCAAACACGAGCAAGGGTTGCACTCCACACAATCTACACGACACAATTGCATTCATAAACAAACAATTCACAAACATATGCAACAAAGATGATGCATGAATGCAAGAACGGCAAGTGAATTGGTGCTACAGCTGCACCACATAATACTAATACATATTACTACCGAATACATGCATGGAAAAATAGATTTGGCGCAAGGAAAACTATTAACCAAAAGTAGAGATCTCTACTAGAGCTAGAACTTAAATAATTCACTACCGGCAGTATACTGTTTGTAAAATCTTGGAAAAAAATTCTACCGCATAGGCATCGCTGATAAGAAACAGTACCAATTGGAATTACTTAAAAAGGAGTTATAAAACATCCCGAGTAATTAAAACACTGCAGAAGGCCATTAGACAAATACTGCAGAAGTTTTTACTGTAAGACTATCTTTTTATTTCACGATGAGATTCCACTCGTTCATACGAGTTCAGGGACATATCATACGCGATTTTTGGAGCTACGAAACTTTTACTACGAATTTATTACTCCGAAAAGGCCACTAACTAGTTTGATTAAACTGTACTAAACCTGACAGTAAAAGTCTGAACCAAAGCTACAGCGAGATTCTACACGACTCACTGAACGCGTGCATATTTTATTTGCAAATTTTGGCCAAACGATTTAATTTCTACGCAATTTACAAGATTCTACCGAAATCTGCCAACTAATAGGATTAACGAAATTGACCCGATCAAGCGTAATCGATGACTGAGCACCGACTGGGCGTCGACCAGTCAACGTCTGAGTGCTGACCAGTCAACGAGCGATCTAAGCCGCTGATCTGAGATCGGCGGTGGCTGCTGTCTTACCGGAAGCAGACGGCGAAAGCGAACTCCGGCGAGCTCGGACGGCGGCAACGATCGGATCGGTGGCGTGGAAACTCCTGCAAGTACACACGGTCAACTTCGGCTCCCGGAATAATAAGCGTGCGCGTCGTGGCGATCTGCGGCAGCGCGATTGGCGGCGGATGGAGACGCGAGCACGGAACGGAAAGAGGCGGCGAGACGAACCCGGCAGCGACGCGGCTAACGGCGACGGAGGGTGGCGGCAGCGAAGCGGCGGCGCGGCTCGTGCACCGGAGGAGGTCGCAGCGGTAGGTCGGGCGGCGGGGTAGGTGGGCACGGAAAACGAGGCAGCCTTTAAGAAGTCCCACGCGTGAAAAAAAAAAAAAAAAAAGAAACAGATTCGGTCCGCGGTTGGACTATAACTCGGAAATCGGTCCAGATTTTCGGACCGTTTTCCGGCGGTTTACTAAAACGTCCGAGTCTTTTGCATACGAACTCCGATTGGAGCGATTTTCGCGCCTACGGGTTCGTATCGTCGAGGGGCACAACCTTCAGTCAACGGTTGAGCGAAACCTCGAACCTACAGGGGTGGTTGTAGCAAGCCCCTCTGAAGCCTCCATGAGGAAACTTCGGGCGAAGGAAACGGGGTTTTGCAAATAGCGTTTCGTCGATCCTCTCTACTCGACGGTAATGCATGGAAAGATATGATGCGATGCAATGAATGATATGCAAGACCAAATCTAAAATTTGGGATGTGACAACATTGGTGGATCCATGTGTGGTCTCTACAAAGAACACACATTTCAATGACACTAGTGGATCCATACGTGGTATGTGAAAAGAACACACATTTCAATGACTCAGTTGTTGTTAGTAAAAAGAACACACATGCAATGACACTGGTGGATCCAAAGCTGGATTGTGAAAAGAGCACACATGTCAATGACTCTGGTTGTTGTTAGTAAAAAGAACACGTATGCAATGACACTGGTGGATCCATGTGTGGTCTCTAAAGAGAACACACATGCAATGACTCTGGTTGTTGTTAGTAAAAAGAGCACACACATGCAATGACACTGGTGGATCCATATGTGGTATGTGAGAAGAACAGTCATGAAATGGTTCCAGTTGTTGATAGTAAAAAGAACACACATGCAATGACACTGGTGGATCCATAGGTGGATTGTGAAAAAAGCACACATGCAATGCCACTTGTGGATCCATATGTGGTATGTGAAAAGAACACACATGCAATGACTCCAGTTGTTGTTAGTGAAAAGAACATACTCCCTCCGTCCCAAAATAAGTGACTTGAGTTTGTCTACATTCGCTTGTATCTATATACTAAAACGTGTCTAGATACATCTGAATCTAGAAAAACCCACGTCACTTATTTTGGGATGGAAAATACATCTAATAAACTGGTGGATCCAAGTGTTGTCTCTGAAGAGAACACACATTTCAATGACACTGGTGGATCCATATGTGGTATGTGAAAAGAATACACATGCAATGACTCTGGTTGTTGTTACTAAAAAGAACACACATGCAGGGACACTGGTGGATCCATAGGTGGTATGTGAAAAGAACACACATTTCAATGACTCTGGTTGTTGTTAGTAAAAAGAACACACATGCAATGATACTGGTGGATCCATAGGTGGTATGTGAAAAGAACAGACATTTCAATGACTCTGATTGTTGTTACTAAAAATAACACACATGCAATGACACTGGTGGATCCATAGGTGGATTGTGAAAAGAGCACACATGCAATGGCATTTGTGGATCCATATGTGGTATGTGAAAAGAACACACATGCAATGACTCCAGTTGTTGTTAGTGAAAAGAACATACATGCAATGACACTAGTGGATCCATGTATGGTCTCTAAAAAGAACACACGTTTCAATGACACTAGTGGATCCATATGTGGTATGTGAAAAGAACACGCATGCAATGACTCTGGTTGTTTTTACTAAAAAGAACACACATGCAATGACACTGGTGGATCCATATGTGGTATGTGAAAAGAACACACATTTCAATGACTCTGGTTGTTGTTACTAAAAAGAACACACATGCAATGACACTAGTGGATCCATATGTGGATTGTGAAAAGAGCACACATGTAATACCACTGGTGGATCCATATGTGGTACGTGAAAAGAACACACATGCAATGACTCTGGTTGTTGTTAGTGAAAAGAACATACATGCAATGGCACTGGTGGATCCATAGGTGGATTGTGAAAAGAACACACATGCAATGACACTGGTGGATCCATATGTGGTATGTGAAAAGAACACACATGCAATGAATCTGGTTGTTGTTGTTGAAAAGAACACACAAGCTATGACACTGGTGGATCCATGTGTGGTCTCTAAAAACAACACACATTTCAATGACACTAGTGGATCCATATGTGAAGAAAAACACATTTCAATGACTCGGTTGTTTTTAGTAAAAAGAACACACATGCAATGACACTGGTGGATCCAAAGGTGGATTGTGAAAAGTGCACACATTTCAATGACTCTGGTTGTTGTTAGTAAAAAGAACACATATGCAATGACACTGGGGGATCCATGTGTGGTCTCTTAAGAGAACACACATGCAATGACTCTGGTTGTTGTTAGTAAAAAGAGCACACATGCAATGACACTAGTGGATCCATGTGTGGATTGTGAAGAGTACACACATGCAATGACACTGGTGGATCTATATGTGGTATGTGAGAAGAACAGTCATGAAATGACTCTAGTTGTTGTTAGTAAAAAGAACACACATGCAATGACACTGGTGGATCCATAGGTGGATTGTGAAAAGAGCACACATGCAATGACACTGGTGGATCCATATGTGGTATGTGAAAAGAACACACATGCAATGACTCCAGTTGTTGTTAGTGAAAAGAACATACATGCAATGACACTGGTGGATCCATAGGTGGATTGTGAAAAGAACACACATGCAATGACACTGGTGGATCCATATGTGGTATGTGAAAAGAACACACATTTCAATGACTCTAGTTGTTGTTACTAAAAAGAACACACATGCAATGACACTGGTGGATCCATATGTGGATTGTGAAAAGAGGAAAGATGCAATGACACTGGTGGATCCATATGTGGTATGTGAAAAGAACACACATGCAATGACTCTAGTTGTTGTTAGTGAAAATTACATACATGCAATGACACTGGTGGATCCATAGGTGGATTGTGAAAAGAACACACAAGCAATGACACTGGTTGATCCATATGTGGTATGTGAAAAGAACACACATGCAATGACTCTGGTTGTTGTTATTGAAAACAACACACATGCAATGACATTGGTGGATCCATGTGGTCTCTAAAAAGAACACCCATTTAATGACACTAGTGGATCCATATGTGGTATGTGAAAAGAACACACATTTCAATGACTCAGTTGTTGTTGTTAGTATAAAGAGGACACATGCAATGACAGTGGTGGATCCATGTGTGGATTGTGAAGAGAACACACATGCAATGACACTGGTGGATCCATATGTGGTATGTGAGAAGAACAGTCATGAAATGATTCCAGTTGTTGTTAGTAAAAAGAACACACATGCAATGACACTGGTGGATCCATAGGTGGATTGTGAAAAGAGCACACATTCATAGACACTGGTGGATCCATATGTGGTATGTGAAAAGAATAGGCATGCAATGACTCTGGTTGTTGTTAGTAAAAAGAACACACATCAACGATACAGGTGGATCCATAGGTGGTATGTGAAAAGAACAGACATTTCAATGACTCTGATTGTTGTTACTAAAAATAACACACATGCAATGACACTGGTGGATCCATAGGTGGATTGTGAAAAGAGCACACATGCAATGGCATTAGTGGATCCATATGTGGTATGTGAAAAGAACACACATGCAATGACTCCAGTTGTTGTTAGTGAAAAGAACATACATGCAATGACACTAGTGGATCCATGTATGGTCTCTAAAAAGAACACACATTTCAATGACACTAGTGGATCCATATGTGGTATGTGAAAAGAACACACATGCAATGCCTCTGGTTATTTTTACTAAAAAGAACACACATGCAATGACACTGGTGGATCCATAGGTGGATTGTGAAAAGAGCACACATGCAATGACACTGGTGGATCCATATGTGGTATGTGAAAAGAACACACATGCAATGACTCCAGTTGTTGTTAGTGAAAAGAACATACATGCAATGACACTGGTGGATCCATAGGTGGATTGTGAAAAGAACACACATGCAATGACACTGGTGGATCCATATGTGGTATGTGAAAAGAACACACATTTCAATGACTCTAGTTGTTGTTACTAAAAAGAACACACATGCAATGACACTGGTGGATCCATATGTGGATTGTGAAAAGAGGAAAGATGCAATGACACTGGTGGATCCATATGTGGTATGTGAAAAGAACACACATGCAATGACTCTAGTTGTTGTTAGTGAAAATTACATACATGCAATGACACTGGTGGATCCATAGGTGGATTGTGAAAAGAACACACAAGCAATGACACTGGTTGATCCATATGTGGTATGTGAAAAGAACACACATGCAATGACTCTGGTTGTTGTTATTGAAAACAACACACATGCAATGACACTGGTGGATCCATGTGTGGTCTCTAAAAAGAACACCCATTTTAATGACACTAGTGGATCCATATGTGGTATGTGAAAAGAACACACATTTCAATGACTCAGTTGTTGTTAGTAAAAAGAACACACATGCAATGACACTGCTGGATCCATGTGTGGTCTCTGAAGAGAACACACATGCAATGTCTCTGGTTGTTATTAGTAAAAAGAGCACACATGCAATGACATTGGTGGATCCATGTGTGGATTATGAAGAGAACACACATGCAATGACACTGGTGGATCCATATGTGGTATGTGAGAAGAACAGTCATGAAATGATTCCAGTTGTTGTTAGTAAAAAGAACACACATGCAATGACACTGGTGGATCCATAGGTGGATTGTGAAAAGAGCACACATTCATAGACACTGGTGGATCCATATGTGGTATGTGAAAAGAATAGGCATGCAATGACTCTGGTTGTTGTTAGTAAAAAGAACACACATCAACGATACAGGTGGATCCATAGGTGGTATGTGAAAAGAACAGACATTTCAATGACTCTGATTGTTGTTACTAAAAATAACACACATGCAATGACACTGGTGGATCCATAGGTGGATTGTGAAAAGAGCACACATGCAATGGCATTAGTGGATCCATATGTGGTATGTGAAAAGAACACACATGCAATGACTCCAGTTGTTGTTAGTGAAAAGAACATACATGCAATGACACTAGTGGATCCATGTATGGTCTCTAAAAAGAACACACATTTCAATGACACTAGTGGATCCATATGTGGTATGTGAAAAGAACACACATGCAATGCCTCTGGTTATTTTTACTAAAAAGAACACACATGCAATGACACTGGTGGATCCATATGTGGTATGTGAAAAGAATACACATTTCAATGACTCTGGTTGTTGTTACTAAAAAGAACACACATGTAATGACACTAGTGGATCCATATGTGGATTGTGAAAAGAACACACATGCAATGACACTGGTGGATCCATATGTGGTATGTGAAAAGAACACACATGCAATGAATCTGGTTGTTGTTGTTGAAAAGAACACACAAGCTATGACACTGGTGGATCCATGTGTGGTCTCTAAAAACAACACACATTTCAATGACACTAGTGGATCCATATGTGAAAAAAAACACATTTCAATGACTCGGTTGTTTTTAGTAAAAAGAACACACATGCAATGACACTGGTGGATCCAAAGGTGGATTGTGAAAAGAGCACACATTTCAATGACTCTGGTTGTTGTTAGTAAAAAGAACACATATGCAATGACACTGGGGGATCCATGTGTGGTCTCTTAAGAGAACACACCTGCAATGACTCTGGTTGTTGTTAGTAAAAAGAGCACACATGCAATGACACTAGTGGATCCACGTGTGGATTGTGAAGAGAACACACATGCAATGAGACTGGTGGATCCATATGTGGTATGTGAGAAGAAAAGTCATGAAATGACTCTAGTTGTTGTTAGTAAAAAGAACACACATGCAATGACACTGGTGGATCCATAGGTGGATTGCTAAAAGAGCACACATGCAATGAAACTGGTGGATCCATATGTGGTATGTGAAAAGAACACACATGCAATGACTCCAGTTGTTGTTAGTGAAAAGAACATACATGCAATGACACTGGTGGATCCATAGGTGGATTGTGAAAAGAACACACATGCAATGACACTGGTGGATCCATATGTGGTATGTGAAAAGAACACACATTTCAATGACTCTGGTTGTTGTTACTAAAAAGAACACACATGCAATGACACTGGTGGATCCATATGTAGATTGTGAAAAGAGGACAGATGCAATGACACTGGTGGATCCATATGTGGTATGTGAAAAGAACACACATGCAATGACTCTAGTTGTTGTTAGTGAAAATTACATACATGCAATGACACTGGTGGATCCATAGGTGGATTGTGAAAAGAACACACAAGCAATGACACTGGTTGATCCATATGTGGTATGTGAAAAGAACACACATGCAATGACTCTGGTTGTTGTTATTGAAAACAACACACATGCAATGACACTGGTGGATCCATGTGTGGTCTCTAAAAAGAACACCCATTTTAATGACACTAGTGGATCCATATGTGTTATGTGAAAAGAACACACATTTCAATGACTCAGTTGTTGTTAGTTAAAAGAACACACATGCAATGACACTGCTGGATCCATGTGTGGTCTCTGAAGAGAACACACATGCAATGTCTCTGGTTGTTGTTAGTAAAAAGAGCACACATGCAATGACATTGGTGGATCCATGTGTGGATTATGAAGAGAACACACATGCAATGACACTGGTGGATCCATATGTGGTATGTGAGAAGAACAGTCATGAAATGATTCCAGTTGTTGTTAGTAAAAAGAACACACATGCAATGACACTGGTGGATCCATAGGTGGATTGTGAAAAGAGCACACATTCATAGAAACTTGTGGATCCATATGTGGTATGTGAAAAGAACACACATGCAATGACTCCAATTGTTGTTAGTGAAAAGAACATACTCCCTCTGTCCCAAAATAAGTGACTTGAGTTTCTCTACATTCGCATGTATCTATATACTAAAACGTGTCTAGATACATCCGAATCTAGAAAAACTCACGTCACTTATTTTGGGATGGAGGGAGTGCATCCAATGACACTGGTGGATCCATGTGTTGTCTCTGAAGAGAACACACATTTCAATGACACTGGTGGATCCATATGTGGTATGTGAAAAGAACACACATGCAATGACTCTGGTTGTTCTTGCTAAAAGAACACACATGCAATGACACTGGTGGATCCATATGTGGTTTGTGAAAAGAACACACATTTCAATGACTCTGGTTGTTGTTACTAAAAAGAACACCCATGCAATGACACTGGTGGATCCATAGGTGGTATGTGAAAAGAACACACATTTCAATGACTCTGGTTGTTGTTACTAAAAAGGACACACATGCAATGACACTGGTGGATCCATATGTGGATTGTGAAAAGAGAACACATGCAATGACACTGGTGGATCCATATGTGGTATGTGAAAAGAACACACATGCAATGACTCCATTTGTTGTTAGTGAAAAGAACATACATGCAATGACACTGGTGGATCCATAGGTGGATTGAGAAAAGAACACACATGCAATGACACTGGTGGATCCATATGTGGTATGTGAAAAGAACACACATGAAATGACTCTGGTTGTTAGTAGTGAAAAGAACACACATGCAATGACACTGGTGGATCCATAGGTGGTATGTGAAAAGAACACACATTTCAATGACTCTGGTTGTTGTTACTTGTAACATCCCTAAAATCATATTTCAAAACTCATTCATATCATCCTTGCAGCCTTCATTCATTTAGGGTTTTTCTCAAAATCATTTAGAGACAGAAGTTTGAGCTATGATTTCATGTGAGCAAATTCAACTCAATTGTCCATCACCCTTTGAGATTGGATTGTTTAGGAACTTGTTTGCTTGCCTCCATGGTTGGAAAGATTAGGTGTAGCATTTTAACCCATGTTTCCAATTTAGAAATAATTTCAAAACCCTATTTCAAACATTTACAAACTAGAGACAAAGTCTCTGTTTGTTTCAAAGCCAAGCTTGACCAGGCCCTTGCAAGGTAACCACATGGTTAATTGACTGATTTTGAAACGACAGTACCCTACAAAAATCCCCAGAATTGTTTGAATTCAAAAAGGATTTGAATTCATATAAAAAATCACTCCAGAAAATAGATTTAGAAAAGAAAAGAAGCTAACAAAGGAAAAAGGCCACGCGGCTGAAATCTGGCCCAGCAGTGAATCAGGCCCATCAAGCCCACCCGGGGTTTTCTTTTCCCTCTCTCACGCGCGAGCGCACGCACTCAGCCGCTGACAGACCTACCCCACACCCCCTTTTGCTTATTACGCTGACCAGCGGGCCCCGCCCACGTCGACCTCGTCTTCCCCAAACCGCGCCCGCGACCACGTCGCCGCTGCAGTCATGGCCGGTAATGGCGCGGCGTAATTGGGCATTAATCAGCGGGCGTTTCCTGTCGAGCCTCTGGCTATAAGACCCTCCCTGCCTCGCGAGCATTTTCCCCCAAACACCTCGCTCACTCCGCCACCAGGCTGCCCTCAATCAACCCCACACCGCCGCAGACAAAGCCCACTCCGGCGATCAATTCCGGTGAGCCTCGTGTACCCCTCTGCCTCTCGCTCTTGCTATCTGTTTTAGTGAATCTTTGCGCACCTCCTGACCCCACTAGTTCATCCTGCACTACCCCAGGTCGCCGTTTCCGCTCGAGACCGCAAGCACCGACGACCACCTCGACTCCGGCGACCAAATTCCGTAAGTTCCGTGCGCCCCTTGCCTTTTCCTTCACACGAGCTTGTTCGCAGTTGCCTTGCACATCTCCTAAACCCTCAGGCTTGTGTTAGGGCGACGCGGAACCTCGGCAACGACTCCGACAACGACCACCCGATGTCTGTCTCTACTCCGACGAGCAATCATCGCCATATCCGAGCGCCCCTCCACAATCCAGTACCACGTCGAGCTTCAGCAGCCTCTTGCGAACCTGGTATGACCCTTCTCCCTCTCGCGGACGATCTGGAACGCAAGCGCCGCGTGAACCGGCGCTCACTTCGCCGCCCGGCGTGTGCGCCGGAACATGGTCGCTTGCTGTGCGCCGTTAGATCTAGATCAAGCGCTAGGATAGATTCACTTATCGGTGACGATACGCGATCTGGGCGTATGATCTGTTTAAATCTTGCGGCTGTAGCGTGGTCCAACAAAGCGATGCAGCGCCAATCACGCAATGACAGCGTGGCTAGGGTTAGAACTGAAAACAGATTTAAAATCAGATTTTGATCCAATTTTCAAATGCTTATAACTTTTGAATGCCACGTTAGAATTTTGCAAACTTTATACCGTTGGATTCAGTGAGACAAGACCTTTCTGAATATCCAATTTGTTTAGCAAATAGTAACCATTAGAATGACTTTATTTGTAGAAACATGTTTAAGGCTAGTTTGAGAATAGTTTTAGTTTAGTAATTTGTTTTAGGGTTAAATATGTTTAGTGGGCAAACTTGTGACTTGTTAAGTTTCTGTAATCATGCACTTGCTTGGTAGAGTTTTCAAAATCACCACTTAGTAAATTCATGCATGCATGCATTCATATTAGTTTTGTTTGTATATATTTGTGTGTAATTGTGTGCTACAACTTTGTGTGTAGATTTTGCTAGTGATTGTGATTATGACGAGTGCTACTCTCCACATTACCAAGGCAAGTGATATCTTCATGAATATTCCATTCCTATATTTTATACTTGCATTAGATATTTTTGCTAAGACTTGCATGCTACTTTTTCAAATGTTGGTGGGAAATCCTATGTAGTTAGAATGGTAGAATTGCTAGGAAATTTCCCCTACGGATAAGTTGCCATGCCATGCTTAGCCTATCTAATAGAAAACAAGGGGGGATTATTTATTCATGCTATGGAAAAATCTCTAAGTCTAAGGACTTGTGTTTTGTTTAATAAAACAACTAAGTTAATGAATCACCTGGGTGGAATGGGACTTGCTTGGTGGTTTTTGGTTGAGTGGTTCACAAGGCCCATGTTTATGGTTTACCTTAGTGTATATCACTTGTGGATGGCCACCCAGGAACAAAGAGATTTGAGATGTCCAATGTTGAGAAGCTTCAAGTGCAACCACTTGGCAATATGGGCTCTGCCATGATCATATAGGTTGCAAGAACTTAGCCATATGGACAGTGGGTGGTAGGGTTTGATAGGTTGGAGCGCGTCCATGATGGTCTAAGGGAAGGCTTCTGAAAGATCTTGTCTTGGGAAACCAAGTCTTGTGGGGAAAGTGCACCACCTCTGCAGAGTGTAAAACCTAAGTACTTAGCCATGTCCCTGGTAAAGGACAATTTGAGCATCAAGACATGGAAGCTTCAAGAATCTCATCACTCCAATTTCAAAATAAAACTTGTGGGTGAACAAGGGTTAAAGGATCTTCAGTCCTTGATTGGTAGATGCCTTGGAAAGGATCTTAAGTCTTTGATTGGTAGATGCCTTGGGAAGGTTTTTGTCAAGAAAAATTTAGTGTTTTCAAATGTTAAGGAAAAATCTATTTTCAGCAAAGCAAGCCAAGCTCCACCTAGCCAAATGCATATAGTATTATAGTCCACTTAATATATACTAAGGTATCACTTGCCAATACTATTCCAAAGTATTGACCCTCTGTGGCTGTAACTTGTAATGTTGTAGGTTACTCCGATGATGAATAGGAGTCATGAGTCTACACTCAGCATGCTTGCCTGTGGCACATGAAGATGAAGACTTATGTTTATTTACTTATTCCATAAACTCTTGTATTAGGCCTTTGGCCCTGAGTTGTAAAAGACTATGTTTATCTCTGGAATGACTGTAATAAACGACCTTTGTTTCTGTGTACTTCATCTTAAACTGTGGATGCTAGCATTGATCCAGGGACTAGCATTGCAATCACAGGGATCCTTTCCTTTACAAAGGAGGGATCTTACAGATGGTATCAGAGCACTGTGTTGCCTGTAGGATTATGACCCTAGGATTGGAAACCACTAAGGAATTTTTTTTATACACTTGTCTATTCTTCTCGTAAACTTTTCTAATCTTCTCATTCTCATCTCTAATTGTAGATGAACTCCATCAACGAAGCCGTGAAGAAAGGACCACTCATGACCATGACCTTGGAGTGTGAGACTGAGTTTCCCAAGATTCTAAAGGACCTCATGGAGACCATGGAAGTACATGGTGCAGCTGTGTACAAGGGCTTTCCAGTGATGGAGGAAGGTGTGGAGTATTGGTGGGTGCAACTTCACTTGTACAAAAACAAGGAAGACAACCACAAAGAAGGAGGCTTCTGCATGTACACCAACACTTTTATGCACACCACATTCTTTGAGTCAGAAAAGAAGCAGCTTGGAAGACTATCAAAGAACTAAGTGCTAGAGTCAAGTGCAGGATGCTCAACCTCCAAAAAGACTTAGAGAAGGAGAAGGAACATACCCAAGAGTTGGAAGTCACAAACCAAACCTTAAGGGGAGATATTATAGACTTAGTGATAGAAGCATGTGAACAAGATAGGCTTATTGCCTCTAGGAACATTGTGTTAGCCACCAGATCCAGTGAGATAGGTTTGTGAACGCACTTCGTTAGTTGGACCACCACCTATCACCTTATTTTCCAAATGATACCTTAAATAAGTTTGAACCTTGGTTGATGTAATGGATTCATGTATGCATGACTTGTGTGATTTTTGTGTTCCAAGATTGTGTATCAATGTTTGACTTGTTTATCTTAAATTGTGTTGTTCTAACTTTTTCAATCTTATAAATAGATGCCTATTGCCATCGACCTTTATTGAGGAGTTCAGGTTACCCGTTTTGGCCCTCGTATCGTAGAGCTTACTACCTTGCTCGATCTCCCTCTTCCCACCATTACGGTGCACCCACTCACCAAGTTTGAGAGGAATGACCTCAGGGCTTCAAGGTGAACCAGCCGGGGCCTTGAAGAGCCTACTCGGAGGCCATCGTCTTCAAGCTTATGCACGATGTGAGGGAGAGGCATGGAGGTTGTCATGCAGGACTGATAGACGGTATTGAGCCGTCACTCTCGACAGGTTAGAGTACTCACTTCCACGCTTGGAAGGCGTGATGATGACGGAGAGTCCATTGACTTTGAGGACAACTCGAGGTCCGCAATGAGCCGTCGCTGTACCTCCAGGACTTAGAGACTCTTATTAGGCACGTGGATCTTGACAGGACCAGCGTCATGCTTAGCAATGACGAGCTCGAGTGCAACTCGAGAAGGACAAGCTCTTGGCCAGCAGGCGAGATAGTCAAGGAGATGGAGGCGAAGTTCGAGACCCAAGACCGTGAGTTCAAGAGTCAAGAAAGCGTGTCGAGATAGGAACAAGAGGATTCGTGACATGATGAGGAACTGCAGTCAAGGACTTGAGTTAGAGCAACAGACAGTGATCGAGAGACTTCGTTCCCAGAATAGGGCCCTCAAGACCAAGATCGACTCCTTGACCACTACTATCGAGGAGAACAAGACCGCAATGGAGAACGCAGGTCTTACCTTTGTCGAGGAGGAGATTGATGCTGACGAGTAGACTTGACTACTCAGTTACCTTTATTTTACCGTACTTGTTATTTGTGAACTTATTATTGGACCATCCGACATGTGGATGGCTTGCCACTTGTGTGTTTTACTTTGAGACTTTTGTTATCTGGTTGTTAAGCTTTTATCCTTGTGTTGCATGCTATGTGTTTGCTTGTATGATGTATTGTGCATGAATCATGTAAGGGTATCTCGTTCTTATCTCTATATGATCAAACCACAGATGCCTCCCCGTCGCGCAAACCCCAACCCCAACCCCAACAACATTACCCCGGAAATGCAACAAATGATGAATGCGCAGACACAGCTTATGCAAATGATGACGATATTCATCCAAAACCAGAACAACAACAACAACAACAACAACCCCAATAACAACAACAACAACAACAACAACCCTCCGGGTTTTGATATGCTCACCAGATTTCTGCGTCTGAGGCCAGCTAAGTTTTCGGGAACGACTGATCCCATGGTGGCCAATGATTGGCTACGTTCGGTGAACAAAGATTTAGTGACCGTGGGCTGCACGGATGCTGAAAAAGTCAGGTTCGCGGCACATCTGTTGGAAGGACCAGCCGCCGCATGGTGGGACAACTTCCAGATCACCACTCCTATTGATGAGGTGACTTGGGCTATCTTTGAAGATGGTTTTCGCACTACTCATATCTCACCAGGAATGATGAGCCTGAAAAAGAAGGAGTTTCACAACCTGAAGCAGCGCCACCACAGCGTGGCTGAATATATAGAAGAGTTCAACAATCTGGCGTGCTATGCACCGGATGAGGTTGACACAGATGCCAAAAGGAAGGAAAAGTTTCGGAAGGCTTGAATGATGAGCTGAATCTGCAGGTATGCATGGCATATGTTCCAACTTATCGGTCATTTGTGTGACAAGGCTGTTATTGTGGAGAATAAAATGAAGCAAGTCGAGAGTAGAAAGAGGAAACACTCCGACAAGCACAGCTCGGGATCGTCTCATAAGCGATCTCACTATGATGATAGTGTCATTTCGGGATCCCACAAGCATGGGAAGTTTAACAAGCACCACAACCACAAATCATGACAACAAGCATCATCGTAGTCATGACAATGATAAGTACAAGAATCACAAGAGTGGACATAAGAGCCACCAGTGGAAGTGGAATTGGAAGTCGACCTAAAAGGGACATCGATCGGGTTGAATGCTTCAAATGCAAGAAGTGGGGCATTATGCTAATGAGTGCCACGAGAAGAAAGTTGAAGGACCTAACAAGCCCAATCCTTTTCAGAAAGGACAGGTTAACCACATCAATGTGGAGGAGGTCTATGAAGAGCACGATGCCGTTCTTTGGTAAGTTCGGACTCAATTCCATCTCAGCATTTGTACTCTTTGACACTGGTGCATCTCATTCATTCATATCAAAAGCATTTGTCGAAAGAAATGAACTACGGTAGAAACCATTGGGTGTCCTATAAGAGTAAGTTCTCTGGTGGAGAAATGATAGTAAACTAATGATTTCATGATTTTGTCATACAGTTTGGAAAACATAAGTTTCCAGTGAACTTAATAATCCTGAATTCCCAAGGATTGGATGTGATTTTGGGAATGGATTGGATGGCTAAGTATGAGGGAGTACTAGATTGTGCCAATCGTACAGTTTCACTCACAACCCCTGAGGGTAAGAGGATAAAATTCAAGTCCAATTTTAAATCTAAAGGAAGTAAGCTGAATTCTCTTAAGGGGGTTAGCATGGACAGTGTGCCAATTGTGTGTGAATATCCGGATGTGTTTCCGGAAGAGTTGCTGGGAATGCCACCAGATAGAGATGTAGAGTTTATAATATATTTGGTACCAGGTTCGGAACCAAGAGCAAAGAGGCCTTATAAAATGTCAGTTGACGAACTTAAGGAACTCAAGAAACAGCTTGGAGAACAATTACAGAAAGGATTCATCCAGCCAAGTTCTTCATCTTGGGGAGCCCCAGTATTGTTAAATGAAAAGAAAGATAGAACTCAAAGATTATGCATAGATTACCGTTCTCTCAACGAGGTAACCATCAAGAACAAATATCCTTTGCCAAGAATCAATGACTTGTTTGATCAGCTAGAAGGATCATGTGTATTCTCGAAGATTGATCTTCGGTCAGGCTATTTTCAACTCAAGATAAGAGAACAAGACATACCTAAAACAGCATTCACCACAAGGTATGGATTGTATGAGTACACTGTGATGCCTTTCGGTTTAACCAACGCTCCAGCATACTTCATGAGTATGATGAACAAAGTGTTCATGGAATTTCTCGACAAGTTCGTTGTCGTTTTCATCGATGACATCTTAGTCTACTCCAAGAGCAAGGAAGAGCATGAAAGACATCTCCGCTTGATACTTGAGAAGCGAGGAACATAAGCTTTATGCCAAATTCAGCAAGTGTGAGTTTTGGTTAGAAGAAGTGGGATTTCTTGGTCACATTATGACAAAGGATGGTGTAGCAGTTGATCCTGCTAAAGTTTCAGCTGTGACAGAATGGGAATCTCCTAAGAACGTAAAAGAGGTTCGTAGTTTCCTTGGTTTAGCAGGATACTACAGAATATTCATTGAAATTTTTTCAAAGGTTGCTAAACCTATGACAGAATTGTTAAAGAAAGATAAGAAATTTGCTTGGTCTGAAGGATGTGAACTCAGCTTTCAAGAATTAAAGAAGAGACTTGTGTCAGCACCAGTTCTGTGCCTACCAGACTTGGAAAGGGATTTCCAAGTGTATTGTGATGCTTCGCATCAAGGATTAGGTGCCGTACTTATGCAAGGTGGAAAAGTTGTGGCTTATGCCTCGAGACAACTCAAAACTCATGAAGTAAACTATCCTACTCATGATTTAGAGTTAGCCGCTGTTGTCCATGCACTCAAAACATGGAGACACTACCTTTTGGGAAAGCGTTGTGAAGTATTCACCGATCATAAGAGTTTGAAGTATATCTTCACCCAGAAGGAAATCAATATGAGACAAAGGAGATGGCTAGAACTTATCAAGGATTACGACTTGAGTTTGTAGTACCACCCCGGTAAAGCAAATGTAGTAGCAGATGCTCTAAGTCTTAAGGCGTTTGTAAATGGCCTTACCAAAGGTGAATTGCCAGATGACTTGTGTAAGCAATTCAAGGAACTCAGGTTGGAGATTGTGCCAGAAGGACATCTCATGTCTTTGGATGTTCAACCCACTCTGTTGGATAAGATTAAAGAAGCCCAAAAGACGGATAAAGAAATCGAAGAGATTAAGGAAAGGATTAGCCAAGGGAAGGCTAAAAGTTTCCATATGGACGAACAAGGTACTTTATGGCAGGAAGCGTATTTGTGTTCCACAAGATCCGGAAATCTGACAACTGATTTTACAAGAAGCCCATAACTCTCCATATTCTATTCACCGAAACACCAAAATGTACATCGATATGAAAGAAAGATTTTGGTGGAACAATCTCAAAAAGGGACATCGCCGAACACATTGCTTTGTGTGATGTGTGTAGTAGAGTGAAAGCAGACATCGAAACCAGCAGGTTTGCTTCAACCAATGCCTATTCCTGAATGGAAGTGGGAAAATATTGGTATGGATTTCATTACCGGATTACCAAGGACCAGGTCAGGGTATGATTCCATATGGGTAGTAGTGGATCGCCTAACTAAAGTGGCTCATTTTATACCCGTAAAGACAACTTATACCAGTGCCAAGTTAGCCAAAATCTACATGAGCAGAATTGTATGCCTTCACGGTGTACCTAAGAGTATTGTGTCTGATAGAGGAACTCAGTTCACTTCTCACTTTTGGAGACAGCTTCATGAATCTTTAGGAACGAGATTGGAATTCAACCTTTGCTTTTCATCCTGAAACCGATGGACAAGCAGAAAGGACTAATCAAATTCTTGAAGACATGTTGAGGGCATGTGCCCTAGACTATGGAGCAAGTTGGGATGAAAGTCGCCTTACAGCGAGTTCTCTTACAACAACAGTAACCAATCTAGCATTGGGATGGCACCGTTTGAGTTTCTCTACGGAAGAAAGTGTACCACCCCATTGCTATGGAATGGTGTGGGAGAAAGCAGTTTGTTTGGACCATATCTTATCAAAGACGCCGAAGAAAAAGTCAAATTGGTTAGGGACAGGTTGAAGATAGCACAGTCTCGACAGAAAAGCTACGCAGATGCTAAGCATAGAGAAGTCACTTACGAAGTTGGGATAGAGCTTATCTTAGAGTATCACCACTTCGTGGAGTGAAAAGATTTGGAGTCAAAGGAAAGTTAGCACCAAGATATGTTGGACCATTCAACATTCTAAGTCGCAATGTAGAAGCTGCATATGAAATCGAGCGCGACATCTTTATTAGTCCATAATGTTTTTCATGTGAGTCAGCTTAAGAAATGTCACCCGGAGATGGAAGGATCTTCTTTGAAGGATACCATATCTTTGGAGGAAGTTCAACTAGAAAGTGATCTCACCTATGAAGAAAAGCCTGTCATGATACTTGAGACCGCAGAAAGAGTCACAAGGACAAAGACTATCAACTTTTGCAAAGTACAATGGAGTCATCACTCCGAAGAGGAAGCAACATGGGAAAGAGAAGATGATCTTCGGAAAGACCACCCTCACCTATTTGCTAGCCAATCCGAATCTCGAGGGCGAGATTCATCTTAAGGGGGTTAGATTTGTAACATCCCTAAAATCATATTTCAAAACTCATTCATATCATCCTTGCATCCTTCATTCATTTAGGGTTTTTCTCAAAATCATTTAGAGACAGAAGTTTGAGCCATGATTTCATGTGAGCAAATTCAACTCAATTGGCCATCACCCTTTGAGATTGGATTGTTTAGGAACTTGTTTGCTTGCCTCCATGGTTGGAAAGATTAGGTGTAGCATTTTAACCCAAGTTTCCAATTTAGAAATAATTTCAAAACCCTATTTCAAACATTTACAAACTAGAGACAAAGTCTCTGTTTGTTTCAAAGCCAAGCTTGACCAGGCCCTTGCAAGATAACCACATGGTTAATTGACTGATTTTGAAACCACAGTACCCTACAAAAATCCCCAGAATTGTTTGAATTCAAAAAGGATTTGAATTCATATCAAAAATCATTCCAGAAAATAGATTTAGAAAAAGAAAAGAAGCTAACAAAGGAAAAAAGGCCGCGCGGCTGAAATCTGGCCCAGCAGTGAATCAGGCCCTTCAAGCCCACCCGGGGTTTTCTTTTCCCTCTCTCACCTGTGGCCGCACTTTACTCGGCCAGCAGACCTACCCCACACCCCCTTTTCCTTATTACGCTGACCAGCGGGCCCCGCCCACGTCGACCTCGTCTTCCCCAAACCGCGCCCGCGACCACGTCGCCGCTGCAGTCATGGCCGGTAATGGCGCGGCGTAATTGGGCATTAATCAGCGGGCGTTTCCTGTCGAGCCTCTGGCTATAAGACCCTCCCTGCCTCGCGAGCATTTTCCCCCAAACACCTCGCTCACTCCGCCACCAGGCTGCCCTCAATCAACCCCACACCGCCGCAGACAAAGCCCACTCCGGCGATCAATTCCGGTGAGCCTCGTGTACCCCTCTGCCTCTCGCTCTTGCTATCTGTTTCAGTGAATCTTTGCGCACCTCCTGACCCCACTAGTTCATCCTGCACTGCCCCAGGTCGCCGTTTCCGCTCGAGACCGCAAGGACCGACGACCACCTCGACTCCGGCGACCAAATTCCGTAAGTTCCGTGCGCCCCTTGCCTTTTCCTTCACACGAGCTTGTTCGCAGTTGCCTTGCACATCTCCTAAACCCTCAGGCTTGTGTTAGGGCGACGCGGAACCTCGGCAACGACTCCGACAACGACCACCCGATGTCTGTCTCTACTCCGACGAGCAATCATCGCCATATCCGAGCGCCCCTCCACAATCCAGTACCACGTCGAGCTTCAGCAGCCTCTTGCGAACCTGGTATGACCCTTCTCCCTCTCGCGGACGATCTGGAACGCAAGCGCCGCCGTAGACCGAGCGCTCCGCCGCTCGCTGACGTCGCGCGCCAGGACATGGTCGCTTGCTTTCGCGTTAGATCTAGATCAAGCGCTAGGATAGATTCACTTATCAGCCGGCGATGCAGCGATCTGGAGCATACGATCTGTTTAAATCCTGCGGCTGCCAAGCGTGGTCCAACCGAAGCGGTACGCGCCAATCACAGCACGACGCGTGGCTAGGGTTAGAACTGAAAACATATTTAAAATCAGATTTTGATCCAATTTTCAAATGCTTATAACTTTTGAATGCCACGTTAGAATTTTGCAAACTTTATACCGTTGGATTCAGTGAGACAAGACCTTTCTGAATATCCAATGTGTTTAGCAAATAGTAACCATTAGAATGACTTTATTTGTAGAAACATGTTTAAGGCTAGTTTGAGAATAGTTTTAGTTTAGTAATTTGTTTTAGGGTTAAATATGTTTAGTGGGCAAACTTGTGACTTGTTAAGTTTCTGTAATCATGCACTTGCTTGGTAGAGTTTTCAAAATCACCACTTAGTAAATTCATGCATGCATGCATTCATATTAGTTTTGTTTGTATATATTTGTGTGTAATTGTGTGCTACAACTTTGTGTGTAGATTTTGCTAGTGATTGTGATTGTGACGAGTGCTACTCTCCACATTACCAAGGCAAGTGATATCTTCATGAATATTCCATTCCTATATTTTATACTTGCATTAGATATTTTTGCTAAGACTTGCATGCTACTTTTTCAAATGTTGGTGGGAAATCCTATGTAGTTAGAATGGTAGAATTGCTAGGAAATTTCCCCTAAGGATAAGTTGCCATGCCATGCTTAGCCTATCTAATAGAAAACAAGGGGGGATTATTTATTCATGCTATGGAAAAATCTCTAAGTCTAAGGACTAGTGTTTTGTTTAATAAAACAACTAAGTTAATGAATCACCTGGGTGGAATGGGACTTGCTTGGTGGTTTTTGGTTGAGTGGTTCACAAGGCCCATGTTTATGGTTTACCTTAGTGTATCTCACTTGTGGATGGCCACCCAGGAACAAAGAGATTTGAGATGTCAAATGTTGAGAAGCTTCAAGTGCAACCACTTGGCAATATGGGCTCTGCCATGATCATATAGGTTGCAAGAACTTAGCCATATGGACAGTGGGTGGTAGGGTTTCAGAGGTTGGAGCGCGTCCATGATGGTCTAAGGGAAGGCTTCTGAAAGATCTTGTCTTGGGAAACCAAGTCTTGTGGGGAAAGTGCACCACCTCTGCAGAGTGTAAAACCTAAGTACTTAGCCATGTCCCTGGTAAAGGACAATTTGAGCATCAAGACATGGAAGCTTCAAGAAGCTCATCACTCCAATTTCTAAATAAAAATTTGTGGGTGAACAAGGGTTAAAGGATCTTCAGTCTTTGATTGATAGATACCTTGGAAAGGATCTTTAGTCTTTGATTGGTAGATGCCTTGGGAAAGATTTTGTCAAGCAAAAACTTAGTGTTTTCAAATGATAAGGAAAAATCTATTTTGAGCAAAGCAAGCCAAGCTCCACTTAGCCAAAATGCATATAGTATTATAGTCCACTTTAAAATATACTAAGGTATCACTTGCCAATACTATTCCAAAGTATTGACCCTCTGTATTGTAACTTGTAATGTTGCAGGTTACTCCGATGATGAATAGGAGTCATGAGTCTACACTCAACATGCTTGCTTGTGGCACATGAAGATGAAGACTTATGTTTATTTACTTATTCCATAAACTCTTGTATTAGGCCTTTGGCCCTGAGTTGTAAAAGACTATGTTTTATCTCTGGAATGGTAATAAAGCGACCTTTGTATCTGTGTACTTCATCTTAAAGCTGTGGATGCTAGCATTGATCCGAGGGACTAGCATTGCAATCACAGGATCCTTTCCTTTACAAAGGAGGGTCTTCTGAGATGGTATCGAGAACCTTTGTGTTGCTGTGGGATTATGACCCTAGGATTGGAAACCACTAAGGAATTTTTTTTTACTACTTCTACACTTGTCTATTCTTCTCGTAAACTTTTCTAATCTTCTCATTCTCATCTCTATTTGTAGATGAACTCCATCAACGAAGCCGTGAAGAAAGGACCACTCATGACCATGACCTTGGAGTGTGAAACTGAGTTTCCCAAGATTCTCAAGGACCTCATGGAGACAATGGAAGCACATGGTGCAGCTGTGTACAAGGGCTTTCCAGTGATGGATGAAGGAGTGGAGTATTGGTGGGTGCAACTTCACTTGTACAAAAACAAGGAAGACAACCACAAAGAAAGAGGCTTCTTCATGTACACCAACACTTTTATGCACACCACATTCTTTGAGTCAGCAAAAGAAGCAGCTTGGAAGACTATCAAAGAACTAAGTGCTAGAGTCAAGTGCAGGATGCTCAACCTCCAAAAAGACTTAGAGAAGGAGAAGGAACATACCCAAGAGTTGGAAGTCACCAACCAAACCTTAAGGGGAGACATTATAGACTTAGTGATAGAAGCATGTGAACAAGATAGGCTGATTGCCTCTAGGAACATTGTGTTAGCCACCAAATCCAGTGAGATAGGTTTGTAAACGCACTTCGTTAGTTGGACCACCACCTATCACCTTATTTTCCAAATGATACCTTAAATAAGTTTGAACCTTGGTTGATGTAATGGATTCATGTATGCATGACTTGTGTGATTTTTGTTTTCCCAAGAATGTGTATGAATGTTTGACTTGTTTATCTTAAATTGTGTTGTTCTAACTTTTTCAATCTTATAAATAGATGCCTATTGCCATCAGCACCGTTGAGGAGTTCCAGGTTACCCGTTTTGGTCCTCGTATCATAGAGCTTACTACCTTGCTCGATCTCCCTCTTCCCACCATTACGGTGCACCCACTCACCAAGTTTGAGAGGAAGGACCTCTGGGGCTTCAAGGTAAACCAGCCAGGGGCCTTGAGCCAGGCCTACTACGGAGGCCATCGTCTTCAAGCTTATGCGATGACAGGGAGAGAGGCATGGAGGTTTTCATGCAGGACTGATAGGGACGGTATTAGGCCGTCACTCTCGACAGGTTAGAGGCACTCACTTCACGCCTTCTAAGGCGTGATGATGACGGGAGTCCATCGACTTTGAGGGCGACTCGAGGGCCACCAGAGCCGATATGCCTGTACCTCCGGGACTTAGAGACTCTTATTAGGCGCGTGGATGCAGCAGGACCAACGTCATGCTTAGCAATGACGAGCTCGAGTGCAACTTTGCGAGAAGGACAAGCTCTTCGCGATGGGGCGAGGTAGTCAAGGAGATGGAGGCGAGTTCGAGACTCAAGACCGTAAGTTCAAGAGTCAAGAAAGCGTGTCCAGGATAGGAACAAGAGGATTCGGGACATGACCAGGAACTGCAGTCAAGGACTTGAGTTAGAGCAGCGAGCGGTGATTGAGAGGCTTCGTTCCCAGAATACGGCTCTCAAGGCCAAGATCGACTCCTTGACCACTACTATCGAGGAGAACAAGACCACAATGGAGAACGTAGGTCTTACCTTTGTCGAGGAGGAGATTGATGCTGACGAGTAGACTTGACTACTCAGTTATCTTTATTTACCGTACTTGTTATTTGTGATCTTATTATTGGACCATCCGACATGTGGATGGCTTGCCACTTGTGTGTTTTTACTTTGAGACTTTTGTTATCTTGTTGTTGAGCTTTTATCCTTGTGTTGCATGCTTTGTGTTTGCTTGTGTAATGTATTGTGCATGAATCATGTAAGGGTATCTCATTCTTATCTCTATAGGAATAAACCACAGATGCCTCCCCGTCGCGCAAACCCCAACCCCAACAACATTACTCCAGAAATGCAGCAGATGATGAATGCGCAGACACAGCTTATGCAAATGATGAGGACATTCATCCAAAACCAGAACAACAACAACCCCAATAACAACAACAATAACAACAACAATAACAACAACAACAACAACAACAACCCTCCGGGTTTTGATATGCTCACCAGATTTCTGCGTATGAGGCCAGCTAACTTTTCAGGAACGACTGATCCCATGGTGGCCAATGATTGGCTACGTTCTGTGAACAAAGACTTAGTGACCGTGGGTTGCACGGATGCTGAAAAAGTAAGGTTCGCGGCACATCTGTTGGAAGGACCAGCCGCAGCATGGTGGGACAACGCCCAGATCACCACACCTATTGATGAGGTGACTTGGGCTATCTTTGAAATTGGTTTTCGCACTACCCATATCTCACCAGGAATGATGAGCCTGAAAAAGAAGGAGTTTCACAACCTGAAGCAGCGCCACCATAGCGTGGCTGAATATATAGAAGAGTTCAACAATCTGGCGTGCTATGCACCGGATGAGGTTGACACAGATGCCAAAAGGAAGGAAAAGTTTCTGGAAGGCTTGAATGATGAGCTGAATCTGCGGTATGCATGGCATATGTTCCAACTTATCAGTCGCTGTGTGACAAGGCTGTTATTGTGGAGAATAAAATGAAGCAAGTCGAGAGTAGAAAGAGGAAACACTCCGACAAGCACAGCTCGGGATCGTCTCATAAACGATCTCACTATGATGATAGTGTCAGCTCAGGATCCCACAAGCATGGGAAGTTTAACAAGCACCACAACCACAACCGTCATGACAACAAGCATCATCGTAGTCATGACAATGATAAGTACAAGAATCACAAGAGTGGACATAAGAGCCACCACAGTGGAAGTGGAATTGGAAGTCAGCCTAAAAGGGACATAAGTCAGGTTGAATGCTTCAAATGCAAGAAGCTGGGGCATTATGCTAATGAGTGCCCTGAAAAGAAAGTTGAAGGACCTAACAAGCCCAATCCTTTTCAGAAAGGACAGGTCAACCACATCAATGTGGAGGAGGTCTATGAAGAGCCTGATCTTTATGTTGGTAAGTTCAGACTCAATTCCATCTCAGCATTTGTACTCTTTGACCTTTGGTGCATCTCATTCATTCATATCAAAAGCATTTGTTGATAGAAAGCAGGTTTGCATCTAAAAACATTGGGTGTCCGATAAAGTTAGCTCTCGGGAGAATATGATAGTGAGTCTTGGATGTCGGGATCTAGTCATAGAGATCGGAAAACATAAGTTTCCAGTGAACCTAATAATCCTAAATTCCCAAGGATTGGATGTGATTTTGGGAATGGATTGGATGGCTAAGTATGAGGGATAGATTGTGCCAATCGTACAGTTTCACTCACAACCCCTGAAGGTAAGAGGATAAAATTCAAGTCCAATTTTAAATCTAAAGGAAGTAAGCTGAATTCTCTTAAGGGGGTTAGCATGGACACTGTGCCAATTGTATGTAGTATCCGGATGTGTTTCCGGCAGAGTTACCGGGAATGCCACCAGATAGAGATGTAGAGTTTATAATAGATTTGGTACCAGGTTTTGGACCAAGAGCAAAGAGGCCTTATAAAATGTCAGTTGACGAACTAAAGGAACTCAAGAAACAACTTGGAGAACAATTGCAGAAAGTATTCGTCCAGCCAAGTTCTTCATCTTGGGGAGCCCCAGTATTGTTCGTAGAAAAGAAAGATAGAACTCAAAGATTATGCATAGATTACCGTTCTCTCAACGAGGTAACCATCAAGAACAAATATCCTTTGCCAAGAATCAATGACTTGTTTGATCAGCTAGAAGGAGCATGTGTATTCTCGAAGATTGATCTTCGGTCAGGCTATTTTCAACTCAAGATAAGAGAGCAAGACATACCTAAAACAGCATTCACCACAAGGTATGGATTGTATGAGTACACTGTGATGCCTTTTGGTTTAACCAACGCTCCAGCATACTTCATGAATATGATGAACAAAGTGTTCATGGAATTTCTCGATAAGTTCGTTGTCGTTTTCATCGATGACATCTTAGTCTACTCCAAGAGCAAGGAAGAGCATGAAAGACATCTACGCTTGATACTTGAGAAACTGAGGGAACATAAGCTTTATGCCAAATTCAGCAAGTGTGAGTTTTGGTTAGAGGAAGTTGGATTTCTTGGTCACGTTATGACAAAGGATGGTGTAGCAGTTGATCCTACTAAAGTTTTAGCTGTGACAGATTGGGAGTCACCTAAGAACGTAAAAGAGGTTCATAGTTTCCTTGGTTTACAGGCTACTATAGAAGATTCATTGAAAAAATTTCAAAGGTTGCTAAACTAATGACAGAATTGTTAAAGAAAGATAAGAAATTTGCTTGGTCTGAAGGTTGTGAACTCAGCTTTCAAGAATTAAAGAAGAGGCTTGTGTCAGCACCAGTTCTGTGCCTACCAGACTTGGAAAAGGATTTCCAAGTGTATTGTGATGCTTCTCATCAAGGATTAGGTTTCGTACTTATGCAAGGCGGAAAAGTTGTGGCTTATGCCTCCAGACAACTCAAAACTCATGAAGTAAATTATCCTACTCGTGATTTAGAGTTAGCCGCTGTTGTCCATGCACTCAAAACATGGAGACATTACCTTTTGGGAAAACGTTGTGAAGTATTCACCGATCATAAGAGTTTGAAGTATATTTTCACCTAGAAGGAAATCAATATGAGACAAAGGAGATGGCTAGAACTTATCAAGGATTACGACTTGAGTTTGCAGTACCACCCCGGTAAAGCAAATGTAGTAGCAGATGCTCTAAGTCGTAAGGCGTTTGTAAATGGCCTTACCAAAGGTGAATTGCCAGATGACTTGTGTAAGCAATTCAAGGAACTCAGGTTGGAGATTTTGCCAGAAGGACATCTCATGTCTTTGGATGTTCAACCCACTCTGTTGGATAAAATTAAAGAAGCCCAAAAGACGGATAAAGAAATCGAAGAGATTAAGGAAAGGATTAGCCAAGGGAAAGCTAAAAGTTTCCACATAGACGAACAAGGTACTTTATGGCACGGGAAACGTATTTGTGTTCCACAAGATCCGAATTGAAACTGATTCTACAAGAAGCCCATAACTCTCCGTATTCTATTCACCCGGGAAACACCAAAATGTACATGGATATGAAAGAAAGATTTTGGTGGAACAATCTCAAAAGGGACATCGCCGAACACATTGCTTTGTGTGACGTGTGTAGTAGAGTGAAAGCGGAGCATCAGAAGCCAGCAGGTTTGCTTCAACCAATGCCTATTCCTGAATGGAAGTGGGAAAATATTGGTATGGATTTCATTACCGGATTACCAAGGACCAGGTCAGGGTATGATTCCATATGGGTAGTAGTGGATCGCCTAACTAAAGTGGCTCATTTTATACCCATAAAGACAACTTATACTAGTGCCAAGTTAGCCAAAATCTACATGAGCAGAATTGTATGCCTTCACGGTGTGCCTAAGAGTATTGTGTCTGATAGAGGAACTCAGTTCACTTCTCATTTTTGGAGACAGCTTCATGAATCTTTGGGAACGAGGTTGGAATTCAGCACTGCTTTTCATCCTCAAACTGATGGACAAACGGAAAGGACTAACCAAATTCTTGAAGACATGTTGAGGGCATGTGCCCTAGACTATGGAGAAAGTTGGGATGAAAGTCTGCCTTATGCAGAGTTCTCTTACAATAACTGTTATCAATCTAGTATCGGGATGGCACCATTCGAGTTTCTCTACGGAAGGAAGTGTACCACCCCATTGCTATGGAATGGTGTGGGAGAAAGAAGTTTGTTTGGACCAGATCTTATCAAAGACGCCGAAGAAAAGGTCAAATTGGTTAGGGACAGATTGAAGATAGCACAGTCTCGACAGAAAAACTACACAGATTCTAAGCGTAGAGAAGTCACCTACGAAGTTGGAGATAGAGCCTATCTTAGAGTATCACCACTTCGTGGAGTGAAAAGATTTGGAGTCAAAGGAAAGTTGGCACCAAGATATGTTGGACCATTCAACATTCTAAGTCGCAAGGGAGAAGTTGCATATGAAATCGAACTGCCAGCATCTCTATTAGCAGTCCATAATGTTTTTCATGTGAGTCAGCTTAAGAAATGTCACCCGGAAATGGAAGGATCTTCTTTGAAGGATACCATATCTTTGGAAGAAGTTCAACTAGAAAGTGATCTCACCTATGAAGAAAAGCCTGTCAAGATTCTTGAGACCGCAGAAAGAGTCACAAGGACAAAGACTATCAAGTTTTGCAAAGTGCAATGGAGTCATCATTCCAAAGAGGAAGCAACATGGGAAAGAGAAGATGATCTTCGGAAAGACCACCCTCACCTATTTGCTAGCCAATCCGAATCTCGAGGGCGAGATTCATCTTAAGGGGGTTAGATTTGTAACATCCCTAAAATCATATTTCAAAATTCATTCATATCATCCTTGCATCCTTCATTCATTTAGGATTTTTATCAAAATCATTTAGAAGCAGAAGCTTGTGCTATGATTTCATGTGAGCAAATTTAACTCAAATGGCCATCACCCTTTGAGACTTGATTATTTAGGAACTTGTTTGCTTGCCTCCATTGTTGGAAAGTTTAGGTGTAGCAATTTAACCAAAGTTTTCAACTTGGAAATAATTTCAAAACCCCTATTTCAAACATTTGCAAATTAGAAGCAAAGGCTCTGTTTGTATTATTCCCAAGCTTGACCAAGCCCTTGCAGGGTAACTACTTGTTAAATAACTGGTTTTTGAAACCACAGAACCCTGCAAAAATCCCTAGATTTGTTTGAATTCAAAAGGGATTTGAATTCATATCAAAATCGTTCTAGAAAATAGAATTAGAAAAAGAAAAGAGTTAAACAAAGGAAAAAGGCCGAGCGCCCAGTAGTGAATCAAGCCCAGCAGTGAATCAAGCCCAACTAGCCCACCCGGGGTTTTCTTTTCCCTCTCACTGTGGCGCACACCCATCGGCAGCCAGACCCCACCTACACCTCGCACACTTCGGCGGCGGGCCAGTCCACGTCGTCCTCATCTTCCCCAAACACGCGTCTGCGATCATTACCCGGTAATGGCGGCGGCGTAATTGCGGCGAAGCATTTCCTGTCAAGCCTCTGGCTATAAGACCCTCTCTGCCCCGCGACCATTTTCCCCCAAACACCTCGCTCACTCCGCCACCAGGCTGCCCTCAATCAACCCCACACCGCCGCAGACAGAGCCCACTCCGGCGATCAATTCCGGTGAGCCTCGTGTTCCCCTCTGCCTCTCACTCTTGCTATCTGATCCAGTGAGTCTTTGCGCACCTCCTGACCCCACTAGTTCATCCTGTACTACCCCAGGTCGCCGGTTCCACTCGACACCGCAAGCACCGACGACAGACACGACTCCGGCGAACTCTAGTGGTAAGTCCAGACCGCCCTGAACCTTGTCATTCACGCACGCATGTTCTCCGTGATCTTCTACATCTGACCACACCTTCCGTTTGCATCCTAGTGATCTACAACATCGTCTCCGACCTCGAACAGAACCACCTGCCGCCTGTCTCTACTCCGACGAGCAATCCTCGCCGTGACAGCACGCCCCTCCGCAAACCAACGCTACCTTGAGCTTCAGCAGCTTCTCGCGAACCTGGTATGACCCTTCTCCCTCTCGCGGACGATCTGGAACGCTAGCGCCGCCGTAGACCGAGCGCTCCGCCGCTCGCCGACGCAGCGCGCCGCCAGGACTTGGTCGCTTGCTCGCGCGTCGTTAGATCTAGATCCAAGCGCTAGGATAGATTCACTTATCGGCGAAGCGGTACGCGATCTGGAGCGTACGATCTGTTTAAATCCTACGGCTATGGAGCTCGATCCAGTGCGAACCGGTACGCGCCAATGAGGTTGCGACGCGTGGCTAGGATGAATTCAAAAACAGAATTTAAACCAGAATTAGATCCAAACTTGAAACTGCCATAACTTTTGATTGCCACGTTGGAATTTTGCAAATTTATACCGTTGGATTCAGTGAAACAAGACCTTTTTGCCTATCCAATGTGTTTAGCAAATAGTAACCATTAGAATGACTTTATTTGTAGAAACTTGTTTAAGGCTAATTTGAGATTGGATTTAGTTTAGTATTTTGTTTTAGGGTTAAATAAGTTTGTTTTGGCAAATTTGGTGTCTTGATAAGTTTTTGTATTCATGCACTTGCTTGGCAATGTTTTCAAAATGCCCACTTAGTAAATTCATGCATGCATGCATCCATATTATTTTTGATTGTATTTAAATTGTGTGTAATTGTATGCTACAATTTTGTGTGTAGATTTTACTAGTGATTGTGATTGTGATTGTGATTGTGAAGAGTGATACTCTCCTCATTACCAAGGCAAGTGATGCTTCATATCTTTTGGTCCCATTACTTTCACTATGCATTAGTGTTTTTGCCAAGTAAAACTTGCATGGAATTTTGCTAAGTATAGACCTTGCTATGGGAAATCCTAGTAGATGAAACCTTAGTAGAAATTCCAAAGTTAAGATTCCTATTACTATCATGCTTAGCCTAGCTAATAGAAAACAAGGGTGGATTATTATTCATGCTATGGAAAAAAATTTCTAAGTCTGAGGACTTGTGTTTTGTGTAATAAAACAACTAAGTGAATGAATCACCTGGGTGGAATGGAAGGAATGGTTTGTGTTGAGTGGTTCACAAGGCCATGGACATGGCTTGTGTATCTCACTTGTGGATGGCCACCCAGGAACAAAGAGATTTGAGATGTCAAATGTTGAGAAGCTTCAAGTGCAACCACTTGGCAATATGGGCTCTGCCATGATCATATAGGTTGCAAGAACTTAGCCATATGGACAGTGGGTGGTAGGGTTTGATAGGTTGGAGCGCGTCCATGATGGTCTAAGGGAAGGCTTCTGAAAGATCTTGTCTTGGGAAAACAAGTCTTGTGGGGAAAGTGCACCACCTCTGCAGAGTGTAAAACCTAAGTACTTAGCCATGTCCCTGGTACAGGACAATTTGAGCATCAAGACATGGAAGCTTCAAGAATCTCATCACTCCAATTTCTAAATAAAAATTTGTGGGTGAACAAGGGTTAAAGGATCTTCAGTCTTTGATTGGTAGATACCTTGGAAAGGATCTTCAGTCTTTGATTGGTAGATGCCTTGGGAAAGATTTTGTCAAGCAAAAACTTAGTGTTTTCAAATGATAAGGAAAAATCTATTTTGAGCAAAGCAAGCCAAGCTCCACTTAGCCAAAATGCATATAGTATTATAGTCCACTTTAAAATATACTAAGGTATCACTTGCCAATACTATTCCAAAGTATTGACCCTCTGTGGCTGTAACTTGTAATGTTGCAGGTTACTCCGATGATGAATAGGAGTCATGAGTCTACACTCAACATGCTTGCCTGTGGCACATGAAGATGAAGACTTATGTTTATTTACTTATTCCATAAACTATTGTATTAGGCCTTTGGCCCTGAGTTGTAAAAGACTATGTTTTATCTCTGGAATGACTGTAATAAACGACCTTTGTATCTGTGTAGTTCATCTTAAACTGTGGATGCTAGCATTGATCCAGGGACTAGCATTGCAATCACAGGGATCCTTTCCTTTACAAAGGAGGGGTCTTACATGGATCCATATGTGGTATGTGAAAAGAACACACATGCAATGACTCTGGTTGTTGTTCGTGAAAATTACATACATGCAATGACATTGGTGGATCCATAGGTGGATTGTGAAAAGAACACACAAGCAATGACACTGGTTGATCCATATGTGGTATGTGAAAATAACACACATGCAATGACTCTGGTTCTTGTTATTGAAAACAACACACATGCAATGACACTGGTGGATCCATGTGTGGTCTCTAAAAAGAACACCCATTTTAATGACACTAGTGGATCCATATGTGGTATGTGAAAAGAACACACATTTCAATGACTCTGGTTGTTAGTAGTGAAAAGAACACACATGCAATGACACTGGTGGATCCATAGGTGGTATGTGAAAAGAACACACGTTTCAATGACTCTGGTTGTTGTTACTAAAAAGAACACACATGCAATGACACTAGTGGATCCATAGGTGGATTGTGAAATGAGCACACATGCAATGACACTGGTGGATCCATATGTGGTATGTGAAAAGAACACACATGCAATGACTCCAGTTGTTGTTAGTGAAAAGAAAATACATGCAATGACACTGGTGGATCCATGTGTGGTCTCTGAAGAGAACACACATGCAATGACTCTGGTTGTGAGTAAAAAGAGCACACATGCAATGACACTGGTGGATCCATGTGTGGATTGTGGAGAGCACACATGCAATGACACTAGTGGATCCATAGGTGGTATGTGAGAAGAACAGTCATGAAATGACTCTGGTTGTTGTTAGTAAAAAGAACACACATGCAATGACACTGGTGGATCCATAGGTGGATTGTGAAAAGAGCACACATGCAATGACACTGGTGGATCCATATGTGGTATGTGAAAAGAACACACATGCAATGACTCTAGTTGTTGTTAGTGAAAAGAACATACATGCAATGACACTGGTGGATCCATAGGTGGATTGTGAAAAGACCACACATGCAATGACACTGGTGGATCCATATGTGGTATGTGAAAAGAACACACATTTCAATAACTCTGGTTGTTGTGACTAAAAAGAACACACATGCAATGACACTGGTGGATCCATATGTGGATTGTGAAAAGAGGACAGATGCAATGACACTGGTGGATCCATATGTGGTATGTGAAAACAACACACATGCAATGACTCTGGTTGTTAGTGAAAATTACATACATGCAATGACACTGGTGGATCCATAGGTGGATTGTGAAAAGAACACACAAGCAATGACACTGGTTGATCCATATGTGGTATGTGAAAAGAACACACATGCAATGACTCTGGTTGTTGTTATTGAAAACAACACACATGCAATGACACTGGTGGATCCATGTGTGGTCTCTAAAAAGAACACCCATTTTAATGACACTAGTGGATCCATATGTGGTATGTGAAAAGAACACACATTTCAATGACTCAGTTGTTGTTAGTAAAAAGAACACACATGCAATGACACTGCTGGATCCATGTGTGGTCTCTGAAGAGAACACACATGCAATGTCTCTGGTTGTTGTTAGTAAAAAGAGCACACATGCAATGACATTGGTGGATCCATGTGTGGATTATGAAGATAACACACATGCAATGACACTGGTGGATCCATATGTGGTATGTGAGAAGAACAGTCATGAAATGATTCCAGTTGTTGTTAGTAAAAAGAACACACATGCAATGACACTGGTGGATCCATAGGTGGATTGTTAAAAGAGCACACATTAATAGACACTTCTGGATCCATATGTGGTATGTGAAAAGAACACACATGCAATGACTCCAGTTGTTCTTAGTGAAAAGAACATACTCCCTCCGTCCCAAAATAAGTGACTTGAGTTTCTCTACATTCGCATGTATCTATATACTAAAACATGTCTAGATACATCCGAATCTAGAAAAACTCACGTCACTTATTTTGGGATGGAGGGAGTGCATCCAATGACACTGGTGGATCCATGTGTTGTCTCTGAAGAGAACACACATTTCAATGACACTGGTGGATCCATATGTGGTATGTGAAAAGAACACACATGCAATGACTCTGGTTGTTGTTACTAAAAGAACACGTATGCAATGACACTGGTGGATCCATATGTGGTATGTGAAAAGAACACACATTTCAATGACTCTGGTTGTTGTTACTAAAAAGAACACCCATGCAATGACACTGGTGGATCCATAGGTGGTATGTGAAAAGAACACACATTTAAATGACTCTGGTTGTTGTTACTAAAAAGGACACACATGCAATGACACTGGTGGATCCATATATGGATTGTGAAAAGAGAACACATGCAATGACACTGGTGGATCCATATGTGGTATGTGAAAAGAACACACATGCAATGACTCCAGTTGTTGTTAGTGAAAAGAACATACATGCAATGACACTGGTGGATCCATAGGTGGATTGAGAAAAGAACACACATGCAATGACACTGGTGGATCCATATGTGGTATGTGAAAAGGACACACATGAAATGACTCTGGTTGTTAGTAGTGAAAAGACCACACATGCAATGACACTGGTGGATCCATAGGTGGTATGTGAAAAGAACACACGTTTCAATGACTCTGGTTGTTGTTACTAAAAAGAACACACATGCAATGACACTGGTGGATCCATATGTGGATTGTGAAATGTGCACACATGCAATGACACTGGTGGATCCATATGTGGTATGTGAAAAGAACACACATGCAATGACTCAGTTGTTAGTGAAAAGAAAATACATACAATGACACTGGTGGATCCATGTGTGATCTCGAAAAAGAACACACATTTCAATGACACTAGTGGATCCATATGTGGTATGTGAAAAGAACACACATTCAATGACTCTTGTTGTTGTTACTAAAAAGAACACACATGCAATGACACTGGTGGATCCATAGGTGGTATGTGAAAAGAACACACATTTCAATGACTACGGTTGTTGTTAGTAAAAGAACACATATGCAACGACACTGGTGGATCCATGTGTGGTCTTTGAAGAGAACACACATGCAATGACTCTGGTTGTTGTTAGTAAAAAGAGCACACAAACAATGACACTGGTGGATCCATGTGTGGATTGTGAAGAGAACACACATGCAATGACACTGGTGGATCCATATGTGGTATGTGAAAACAACACACATGCAATGACTCTGGTTGTTGTTAGTGAAAATTACATACATGCAATGACACTGGTGGATCCATAGGTGGATTGTGAAAAGAACACACAAGCAATGACACTGGTTGATCCATATGTGGTATGTGAAAAGAACACTCATGCAATGACTCTGGTTGTTGTTATTGAAAACAACACACATGCAATGACACTGGTGGATCCATGTGTGGTCTCTAAAAAGAACACCCATTTTAATGACACTAGTGGATCCATATGTGGTATGTGAAAAGAACACACATTTCAATGACTCAGTTGTTGTTAGTAAAAAGAACACACATGCAATGACACTGCTGGATCCATGTGTGGTCTCTGAAGAGAACACACATGCAATGTCTCTGGTTGTTGTTAGTAAAAAGAGCACACATGCAATGACATTGGTGGATCCATGTGTGGATTATGAAGATAACACACATGCAATGACACTGGTGGATCCATATGTGGTATGTGAGAAGAACAGTCATGAAATGATTCCAGTTGTTGTTAGTAAAAAGAACACACATGCAATGACACTGGTGGATCCATAGGTGGATTGTGAAAAGAGCACACATTCATAGACACTTGTGGATCCATATGTGGTATGTGAAAAGAACACACATGCAATGACTCCAGTTGTTCTTAGTGAAAAGAACATACTCCCTCCGTCCCAAAATAAGTGACTTGAGTTTCTCTACATTCGCATGTATCTATATACTAAAACATGTCTAGATACATCCGAATCTAGAAAAACTCACGTCACTTATTTTGGGATGGAGGGAGTGCATCCAATGACACTGGTGGATCCATGTGTTGTCTCTGAAGAGAACACACATTTCAATGACACTGGTGGATCCATATGTGGTATGTGAAAAGAACACACATGCAATGACTCTGGTTGTTGTTACTAAAAGAACACGCATGCAATGACACTGGTGGATCCATATGTGGTATGTGAAAAGAACACACATTTCAATGACTCTGGTTGTTGTTACTAAAAAGAACACCCATGCAATGACACTGGTGGATCCATAGGTGGTATGTGAAAAGAACACACATTTCAATGACTCTGGTTGTTGTTACTAAAAAGGACACACATGCAATGACACTGGTGGATCCATATATGGATTGTGAAAAGAGAACACATGCAATGACACTGGTGGATCCATATGTGGTATGTGAAAAGAACACACATGCAATGACTCCAGTTGTTGTTAGTGAAAAGAACATACATGCAATGACACTGGTGGATCCATAGGTGGATTGAGAAAAGAACACACATGCAATGACACTGGTGGATCCATATGTGGTATGTGAAAAGGACACACATGAAATGACTCTGGTTGTTAGTAGTGAAAAGACCACACATGCAATGACACTGGTGGATCCATAGGTGGTATGTGAAAAGAACACACGTTTCAATGACTCTGGTTGTTGTTACTAAAAAGAACACACATGCAATGACACTGGTGGATCCATATGTGGATTGTGAAATGTGCACACATGCAATGACACTGGTGGATCCATATGTGGTATGTGAAAAGAACACACATGCAATGACTCCAGTTGTTGTTAGTGAAAAGAAAATACATACAATGACACTAGTGGATCCATGTGTGATCTCGAAAAAGAACACACATTTCAATGACACTAGTGGATCCATATGTGGTATGTGAAAAGAACACACATTCAATGACTCTTGTTGTTGTTACTAAAAAGAACACACATGCAATGACACTGGTGGATCCATAGGTGGTATGTGAAAAGAACACACATTTCAATGACTCTGGTTGTTGTTAGTAAAAAGAACACATATGCAACGACACTGGTGGATCCATGTGTGGTCTTTGAAGAGAACACACATGCAATGACTCTGGTTGTTGTTAGTAAAAAGAGCACACAAACAATGACACTGGTGGATCCATGTGTGGATTGTGAAGAGAACACACATGCAATGACACTGGTGGATCCATATGTGGTATGTGAAAACAACACACATGCAATGACTCTGGTTGTTGTTAGTGAAAATTACATACATGCAATGACACTGGTGGATCCATAGGTGGATTGTGAAAAGAACACACAAGCAATGACACTGGTTGATCCATATGTGGTATGTGAAAAGAACACTCATGCAATGACTCTGGTTGTTGTTATTGAAAACAACACACATGCAATGACACTGGTGGATCCATGTGTGGTCTCTAAAAAGAACACCCATTTTAATGACACTAGTGGATCCATATGTGGTATGTGAAAAGAACACACATTTCAATGACTCAGTTGTTGTTAGTAAAAAGAACACACATGCAATGACACTGCTGGATCCATGTGTGGTCTCTGAAGAGAACACACATGCAATGTCTCTGGTTGTTGTTAGTAAAAAGAGCACACATGCAATGACATTGGTGGATCCATGTGTGGATTATGAAGATAACACACATGCAATGAAACTGGTGGATCCATATGTGGTATGTGAGAAGAACAGTCATGAAATGATTCTAGTTGTTGTTAGTAAAAAGAACACACATGCAATGACACTGGTGGATCCATAGGTGGATTGTGAAAAGAGCACACATTCATAGACACTTGTGGATCCATATGTGGTATGTGAAAAGAACACACATGCAATGACTCCAGTTGTTCTCAGTGAAAAGAACATACTCCCTCCGTCCCAAAATAAGTGACTTGAGTTTCTCTACATTCACATGTATCTACATACTAAAACGTGTCTAGATACATCCGAATCTAGAAAAACTCACGTCACTTATTTTGGGATGGAGGGAGTGCATCCAATGACACTGGTGGATCCATGTGTTGTCTCTGAAGAGAACACACATTTCAATGACACTGGTGGATCCATATGTGGTATGTGAAAAGAACACACATGCAATGACTCTGGTTGTTGTTACTAAAAGAACACGTATGCAATGACACTGGTGGATCCATATGTGGTATGTGAAAAGAACACACATTTCAATGACTCTGGTTGTTGTTACTAAAAAGAACACCCATGCAATGACACTGGTGGATCCATAGGTGGTATGTGAAAAGAACACACATTTCAATGACTCTGGTTGTTGTTACTAAAAAGGACACACATGCAATGACACTGGCGGATCCATATGTGGATTGTGAAAAGAGAACACATGCAATGACACTGGTGGATCCATATGTGGTATGTGAAAAGAACACACATGCAATGACTCCAGTTGTTAGTGAAAAGAACATACATGCAATGACACGGTGGATCCATAGGTGGATTGAGAAAGAACACACATGCAATGACACTGGTGGATCCATATGTGGTATGTGAAAAGGACACACATGAAATGACTCTGGTTGTTAGTAGTGAAAAGACCACACATGCAATGACACTGGTGGATCCATAGGTGGTATGTGAAAAGAACACGTTTCAATGACTCTGGTTGTTGTTACTAAAAAGAACACACATGCAATGACACTGGTGGATCCATATGTGGATTGTGAAATGTGCACACATGCAATGACACTGGTGGATCCATATGTGGTATGTGAAAAGAACACACATGCAATGACTCCAGTTGTTGTTAGTGAAAAGAAAATACATACAATGACACTGGTGGATCCATGTGTGATCTCGAAAAAGAACACACATTTCAATGACACTAGTGGATCCATATGTGGTATGTGAAAAGAACACACATTCAATGACTCTTGTTGTTGTTACTAAAAAGAACACACATGCAATGACACTGGTGGATCCATAGGTGGTATGTGAAAAGAACACACATTTCAATGACTCTGGTTGTTGTTAGTAAAAAGAACACATATGCAACGACACTGGTGGATCCATGTGTGGTCTTTGAAGAGAACACACATGCACTGACTCTGGTTGTTGTTAGTAAAAAGAGCACACAAACAATGACACTGGTGGATCCATGTGTGGATTGTGAAGAGAACACACATGCAATGACACTGGTGGATCCATATGTGGTATGTGAGAAGAACAGTCATGAAATGGTTCCAGTTGTTGATAGTAAAAACAACACACATGCAATGACACTGGTGGATCCATAGGTGGATTGTGAAAAGAGCACACATTCATAGACACTTGTGGATCCATATGTGGTATGTGAAAAGAACACACATGCAATGACTCCAGTTATTGTTAGTAAAAAGAACACACATGCAATGACACTGGTGGATCCAAAGGTGGATTGTGAAAAGAGCACACATTTCAATGACTCTGGTTGTTGTTAGTAAAAAGAACACATATGCTATGACACTGGGGGATCCATGTGTGGTCACTT
Organism: Avena insularis; assembly: GCA_023614405.1. Classification (NCBI taxonomy): domain Eukaryota; kingdom Viridiplantae; phylum Streptophyta; class Magnoliopsida; order Poales; family Poaceae; genus Avena; species Avena insularis. Next base: position 265,752 of record JAJUPC010000257.1, read on the forward strand.
AAGAGAACACACATGCAATGACTCTGGTTGTTGTTAGTAAAAAGAGCACACATGCAATGGCACTGGTGGATCCATGTGTGGATTGTGAAGAGAACACACATGCAATGACACTGGTGGATCCATATGTGGTATGTGAGAAGAACAGTCATGAAATGACTCTAGTTGTTTGTTAGTAAAAAGAACACACATGCAATGAAACTGGTGGATCCATAGGTGGATTGTGAAAAGAGCACACATGCAATGACACTGGTGGATCCATATGTGGTATGTGAAAAGAACACACATGCAATGACTCCAGTTGTTGTTAGTGAAAAGAACATACATGCAATGACACTGGTGGATCCATAGGTGGATTGTGAAAAGAACACACATGCAATGACACTGGTGGATCCATATGTGGTATGTGAAAAGAACACACATTTCAATGACTCTGGTTGTTGTTACTAAAAAGAACACACATGCAATGACACTGGTGGATCCATATGTGGATTGTGAAAAGAGGACAGATGCAATGACACTGGTGGATCCATATGTGGTATGTGAAAAGAACACACATGCAATGACTCTGGTTGTTGTTAGTGAAAATTACATACATGCAATGACACTGGTGGATCCATAGGTGGATTGTGAAAAGAACACACAAGCAATGACACTGGTTGATCCATATGTGGTATGTGAAAAGAACACACATGCAATGACTCTGGTTGTTGTTATTGGAAACAACACACATGCAATGACACTGGTGGATCCATGTGTGGTCTCTAAAAAGAACACCCATTTTAATGACACTAGTGGATCCATATGTGGTATGTGAAAAGAACACACATTTCAATGACTCAGTTATTGTTAGTAAAAATAACACACATGCAATGACACTGCTGGATCCATGTGTGGTCTCTAAAGAGAACACACATGAAATGTCTCTGGTTGTTGTTAGTAAAAAGAGCACACATGCAATGACATTGGTGGATCCATGTGTGGATTATGAAGAGAACACACATGCAATGACACTGGTGGATCCATATGTGGTATGTGAGAAGAACAATCATGAAATGATTCCAGTTGTTGTTAGTAAAAAGAACACACATGCAATGACACTGGTGGATCCATAGGTGGATTGTGAAAAGAGCACACATTCATAGACATACGGATCCATATGTGGTATGTGAAAGAACACACATGCAATGACTCCAGTTGTTCTTAGTGAAAAGAACATACCCTCGTCCCAAAATAAGTGACTTGAGTTTTCTCTACATTCGCATGTATCTATATACTAAAACGTGTCTAGATACATCCGATCTAGAAAACTCACGTCACTTATTTTGAGATGGAAAGAATGCATCCAATGACACTGGTGGATCCATGTGTTGTCTCTGAAGAGAACACACATTTCAATGACACTGGTGGATCCATATGTGGTATGTGAAAAGAACACACATGCAATGACTCTGGTTGTTGTTACTAAAAGAACACGCATGCAATGACACTGGTGGATCCATATGTGGTATGTGAAAAGAACACACATTTCAATGACTCTGGTTGTTGTTACTAAAAAGAACACCCATGCAATGACACTGGTGGATCCATAGGTGGTATGTGAAAAGAACACACATTTCAATGACTCTGGTTGTTGTTACTAAAAAGGACACACATGCAATGACACTGGTGGATCCATATGTGGTATGTGAAAAGAACACACATGCAATGACTCTGGTTGTTGTTACTAAAAGAACACGCATGCAATGACACTGGTGGATCCATATGTGGTATGTGAAAGAACACATTTCAATGACTCTGGTTGATGTTACTAAAAAGAACACCCATGCAATGACACTGGTGGATCCATAGGTGGTATGTGAAAAGAACACACATTTCAATGACTCTGGTTGTTGTTACTAAAAAGGACACACATGCAATGACACTGGTGGATCCATATGTGGATTGTGAAAACAGAACACATGCAATGACACTGGTGGATCCATATGTGGTATGTGAAAAGAACACACATGCAATGACTCCAGTTGTTGTTAGTGAAAAGAACATACATGCAATGACACTGGTGGATCCATAGGTGGATTGAGAAAAGAACACACATGCAATGACACTGGTGGATCCATATGTGGTATGTGAAAAGAACACACATGAAATGACTCTGGTTGTTAGTAGTGAAAAGAACACACATGTAATGACACTGGTGGATCCATAGGTGGTATGTGAAAAGAACACACGTTTCAATGACTCTGGTTTTTGTTACTAAAAAGAACACACATGCAATGACACTGGTGGATCCATAGGTGGATTGTGAAATGAGCACACATCCAATGACACTGGTGGATCCATATGTGGTATGTGAAAAGAACACACATGCAATGACTCCAGTTGATGTTAGTGAAAAGAAAATACATGCAATGACACTGGTGGATCCATGTGTGATCTCGAAAAAGAACACACATTTCAATGACACTAGTGGATCCATATGTGGTATGTGAAAAGAACACACATTCAATGACTCTAGTTGTTGTTACTAAAAAGAACACACATGCAATGACACTGGTGGATCCATAGGTGGTATGTGAAAAGAACACACATTTCAATGACTCTGGTTGTTGTTACTAAAAAGAACACCCATGCAATGACACTGGTGGATCCATAGGTGGTATGTGAAAAGAACACACATTTCAATGACTCTGGTTGTTGTTACTAAAAAGGACACACATGCAATGACACTGGTGGATCCATATGTGGTATGTGAAAAGAACACACATGCAATGACACTGGTGGATCCATATGTGGTATGTGAGAAGAACAGTCATGAAATGGTTCCAGTTGTTGATAGTAAAAAGAACACACATGCAATGACACTGGTGGATCCATAGGTGGATTGTGAAAAAAGCACACATGCAATGCCACTTGTTGTAGCGTCCCCAATCTTTAATAAGATTGAGTCCCCTGTGTTTACAATGCTAGTCCCTGGATCAATAGCTAGCATCCACAGTTCAGATGTAATATCGAGAAACAAAGGTCATAATACAACTTTATAACCAGGAATAACATAATTTTATTACATCAAACATAGCTCATTAGGCTATTACATTACATTGCAGCGGAATAACTATAAGCATTGGGTCCTTCATCTTCAAAGTGCCACAGGCAGATGTTGGTTGTAGACTTTGTAATCCTAATCAATCAATCTTCACTAAAAACAATCAAACCTGCAACATAATAAGTTACAGCCACAAGGGTCAATACATTTGAATTGTATTGGCAAGTTTCACTTCTATGTGTAATATAGGTGGATCCTATCACTACATGCATATTTGGCTAAGTAGAGTTTAAGGCTCATTTGCATAAAGCAATATTTTATCCTATCTTTTCAAAATAGTTTTTGATCTTTTATCAAATCTTTCTGAACTTCTTGGAAACTCCAAGTGCTTCAAAATCCCTTGTTGTCACCATCAAGTTTTACTTTGAGAAATTGGAATGTCGAGATCTTCCATAGCTTCAGGCCTTAGTTGCTCAGTATTGTCCATAACCGGGGACACGGCTAAGTACTTAGATTTTATTATCTTCTGCAGAAGTTGTACACTTTACCCACATGACACAATCTCGTCTTGATGCCACCAGTGGCCGCTGGATAAGTACTCACCAAAATGGAGTACCGGCAGATCGAGAATGTGACAAAGTCTTTCCATAGGAGTCCTCCCAATACACAATGCTAGCTTGTCTACCAGGCACAATTGTAGGGTTACTCCCTTACACAAATCTAGTTAACTGGAGATGCCAATGCATGGGTCTTACACTATGTAGTTGACTAAGCGAGCCCATTTAGCATGTGGTTGCACACGGAAGCCACTTTGTCACGAGAAACATGTTCGATCTCTAAGTCCACAGGTGGTTTTCTTTTAGTGCACAACAAAGAGATAGCCATATAAACATGGTTCCTTTTGTTGCCACCTTGTCCATCCTTGAGTATCCTTGTCCACCCAGGTGGTTCATTGAGTACTTGTTTTATTATATAAAACATAAGTCTTTTAAATACTTCATATAATCATAACATGTATCCCATCCCAAAATATATAGCAGGGCTAAGCATACTACAACTACAATGTTTTCACTAAGGAGGATATAAGGATATCCTATTAGGATTTAGCATAGCATAAGTATAGAAATTATTTTCATGCATGTTTTCAAAATCCACTAAGTATAAAGAAAATAGTAGGACTTTTGTATGATAGTGTAACTTGCCTTTTGGGTAGGGAATGATGGTTCACTCCTTGATCTTGCTAGTCTCACACTTCACTACAAGTCAATCAAGCAAACACCAATCAACTAACATTCCATACCAAGAATCACTCAAACAAATTCACACACAAGACAATGGGAGCTAAGTCATGCATAAGCATGCAAAGGATGGTCCTATTGTAAGGATGGTCTCCACTAGGCTTCTAAACTTTGTAAGTTCCAAATTGGTCATTTACCAAAATGGCAAAGTCATTGGTTAGAGGTTTTGCTCAAAACTATTTTTAAATCCATCCATCATTTGATGTGGTGGAAAATAATTCTATCAAGGCAAAACTTTATGTTTTTCACCAAATGAGTTGCTATTGCAAAACTTGGTGTTTTGGGTCAGTAGGTTTGGTCCAAAACATTTCCTCAAAGTTTTCTTTATGAAAGCATTTTCATAAACAAAATAATGGTTTTTAATTGGCTAGAAATGGATTAAACTAATTAATCCATTCTAAACTTTTCCAAAATCATTTTTAACTCCATGGGTTGGTTCCTAGGGTCAGCAAGGTTACAACAAACCATTTTGCAAAGGTTTTAACCTAAAAATCATTTTTAAATGATTTTTCTAATCTAAACAAGCAATCAAAAGTTTCTGCAAAGTTAAACAAGCTAACAGTTACTATATGCTAAACTAAGGGTAGGGTTGGTTAGATCTTGTCTTGCTGATTCCAACGACATCAAATTTGTAAAATTTGGACGTGTGGATCAAAAGATACATGGGTTTGAAGTTTGCAAGAAATTCTGTTTTCAAATTCTGTTTTAAACCTAACAGGCAACACGCGGCGCTATCTCATTGGCTGATACCGGTTCGGTGTGGATCACGCTGCGGTGCGTTAGATCTAATTAGATCGTATGCGGTGCGAGCATACCCATTCGCGTTTAAGTGGTTCTATCTAGTGCGTACGATCCAGATCCAACGGCTGTTATCGCCTGGACAAGAACTAGCGGCGCTGACGGTGGCGGCTGTCGCCGGGCGGAGCTGTCGGCATAGGAGGTGAGGAGAAAGAGGAGATGCTCACCAGGCTCGGAGGTCACTGGCGATGCTCAAGGTACTCATGGTTCGACGAGGCGCAACGCAGGATGGATTGCTCGTCATTCTGCGGCGGTGCTCTCGGGTTGTCGTCGTCGTTGGCGTCGTGAGGATCACCTCGAAGTGAAATGAGCGGCAGTTAGATCTCGCAGGACTCGAGCAAATCTGTGTGTTTGAGCGAGAGGTGAAGGGGTGGTCTAGTCTCACGGTGGGACTCGTCGGAGAGGAGGCGACGGCGGTGCTCACTTGTCGACAGCAGGCGAGGTTCTACAGTGCACCCAGCAGCTGGCTCTGGCGGTGCGTCAGAGAGTGGTGAAGCTGCTAGCGTACTCAGGGAGGCTCGGGGCGGTGAGGTTTCGTCAGAATCGTCACCGGACCATGTCGGAGCAGAGGGTGCTCGGGGAGAAAATTGGAGGCGATGCAGGCGTCTGGCCTTGAGTGTCGAGAGGAGCGAGAGAGGAATCATGGCGTTTAAAGGGGCAGGGTTATTGCGAGAATCAGCGGCGTTATGGCGAATTAAGCGGAGTTATTACTGCAACGGCCGTGCGACGGGGTCTCGTTGAGGACGATGAACAGTGAAGGGTGGGTCCCGGCTGTCTGCGAGAGAGGAAGAAAGGGAGTTGGGTCCACCGATTAGTGACTGTGTGGGTTCGTTATTTGGTTCGAAACGTTTTCTCTGCGGGAGGAATCTTTGGGCTAGGTGGGCTGTTGTTGGGCCCTCTTGGGCTTTTTGGCTGGGCCTGAGCTAGTTTCTTTCCCTTTTTTACATCTGTTTGTTTTATTCTTTTCTAATTCTTTTTCTGTTTGGAATTTCAAACAATTATTCAAACAAAGTCCAAATCAAATCAAACAAACACCAAACCTTGCACTAAGAATTTGGTTCTGTTTATTAACATAAACCAAATTCCAAAGTGAAATAATATTTTTATTTATTTTTAGGATCCATTTAATAATTAAATAAAATGGATCTTTAGTTTATTAATAGGGTTTTGATTTATTTAATAAAATTTCCATTTGAAACCCAATTATTTTCAAAACCAAACCAGTAGGTTTTATTTTGAAAATAAGCAATACTTGGAAACTTATTTAAATAAATAAGTTTTGGTGTTTAATTAAAATGGGAAAGCCTTTACTTAAATAAAATTGGATATTTAAATCCTTATTATTTTATTTAAATAATCCTTTACTCATTTTAATCAAAGCAAAACTTTTTAATAAAAGATTTCAAAGTAGTAATAAAATACTTGGTGTTCATTTAAAATGGGAAAAGCCTTTACTTAAATAAAATTGGATATTTAAATCCTCATTATTTTATTTAAATAAACCTTTGCTCATTTTATCAAAACAAAATATTTTATTACAAAAGCTTGGCCAAAATTAATTTGGCTCACCTTTTCATTTTCAAAACAAAGTCTTTTATTAAAAGATCTAAATTAGTATTTCCAAAACAATTTATTTTCCTTTGATAAATGTTTATCTTTATAAATCCCTTTAGGATTAATTGTTCACCATATGGTATGGGCTTTTTGGGTAAGGGCTTTATTAGCTTTGGAAATTCAATTTCCTTATCTTTTTATATTCATAAGGTTTTGTCCATGGTTCCAAACTAAGTGAAACCAATCTCTAAGGACTTTCTTGATCCTTTGGGAAAATTTGTTGATCAACTTTGGTATGGATCAAATCCATAGATTTGGAGATACTTTGGAAATGATTTCCTTCCACTAGGGTTTTAGGATTTGGATTTATTTTCCAAATGTTTAAATTTCCAGATACATTCATTGAGGAATGCATTTCCCTTGATTTGGATTTTTGTTGAATTCAAACTTTAGCCAAAGTTTGTTCAAGATGGGATTTCAAGTCTCCTTTTAGAAACAAAAGTTTCTTTTCACCCTGATTTTCAACAAAAATTTATTTTGTTTATTTATTTTTCACATTACAAGATTTGGAAAATCTTGGGATGTGACAAATTCTACCCTTAAAAGAAATCTCGTCCCGAGATTTGGGAAGGCTAGGGTTACAAGTTGGCTTGAAGGCAACTAGGGTACTACCACCCTTAAAAGTAAAGTCTCAAAAGGGTTACATTGATGGTTCTCTTGACTATAGGTTCAACACTTGATATTCAGACAAGTAATCCTTATTTGACTCAACTGAGTTATCTAATCCACTTCTTCTATCTCTTCAACGTTTCCATCCATGTCAATGTGGTTCACATGTCCTTTCTGGGTCACATTGGAGTCATTTCCATTGGCTCTTCTAGCAGCCTTTTTCTTTTTCTTCTCAGGACAGTTTGATGCATAGTGTCCAAGTTCCTTGCAGTTATAGAACTGCAACTGGCTAATGTCCTTCTTCCTGTAAGTGTTATGTTGGTTCTGACCAAGATCATCTCCATTGTCAGTATCATTTCCATTATTCTCACTTCCATTGTTATTGTGGTGATACTGATGTGTTTTAGAATCTTCATTGCTCTTTTTGGATGAATGCTTCTTCTTTGATGATCCTGAATGATTTTTGAGTTTATGCTTCCTCTTTTTATTCTCAACTTGATTCATCTTCTTTTCCAAAATGATGGCTTTGTCACAGAGTGATTGATAAGTTGGGACATAGGCAACAATTAGCTGTAGGTTCAACTCATCATTAAGTCCTTCAAGAAATTTTTCTTTTCTCTTAGCATCTGTATCAACTTCGTCCGGCATAGCGTGCGGTTGAATTCTTCAATGTACTCAGCCACACTAAGGTGATGTTGTTTCAGATTGTGAAACTCCTTTTTCTTCAAGTACATTACTCCAGGTGAGATGTGAGTGGTTCTGAATCCATCCTCAAAAATAGCCCAAGTTACATCTTCAAGGGGAGTGGTGATTTGAAAGTTGTCCCACCATGTTGCTGCTGGTCCTTCAAGTAAAAATGCTGCAAACCTAACTTTTCTCCATCGGTGCAATGCGATCACTAAGTCTTTGTTCACTGAACGTAACCAATCATCAGCTTCCATTGGATCAGTTGTTCCAGAGAACCTTGCAGGCCTAAGTTTCAGAAACTTGGTGAGCATGTCAAGTGCTGGAGGATTATTCTGATCGTTGTTGTTGTTGTTATTGTTGTTGTTATTGTTGTTGTTGTTCTGATTCTGGATGAGTGTGGTCATCATCTGCATCAGTTGCGTCTGAGCTGTCATCATCTGCTGCATCTCAGGAGTGATGTTGTTGTTTCGGTTGGGGTTGGCACGGGGAGGCATCTGTTGGTTTGATAGGGATAAGTATTGGTGGATAGGTTTTTAAGAAGTCCTAACACACAACTCAAAACAATCAAGTTCAATCAAACAATCAAACCATCAAACATTCAACAAGCAACCAATCACTTAACAACTTATGAGCTTAACTCATGAGTTGAAGTAAACAACAAGTTTCAAGCATATTTTTAGGCAACCAAAAATATTTTTGTTACACCACATAAGTTGGTGGGTTTGACTTAAACTAAATATGGTGGTCCATCTATATGGTTCACTTGAAATCTTTCCATCCTTCTTAGTTGATTCTTCTTGAATGAGATCATGGTTTCCTTGGAAAATTCTTGTGTCTTGGTCACAAATCTTCAAAAGTGTTCATGGTTTCTTCTAAGTTGTGTTTCCTTAGTCTCCAAATCTTGAGCAAGATTTCTTGGCTCACTTTTCCTTAGTGATATCCAAGGTTGAAGTCTTTAGTGAACATGTTGAAGATGTTGAAGTCATTGGAGTTGAAGAAGTTGAAGAAGTCCTTTGCACATGGTGAAGTCTTTGGTCATGGGGTAGGCTTTCCATCAAGTTTTGAAGTAGAAGAAGTAGAGTTGAAACCAAAATGATTGAGGAAAGAGTTTACAAGATTTGTTTTTTTTCTAAATAAGTTTTGGAATAAGACAACTCCTATTTTTCTAAAGGGGTTTTGTCCAATCCTAGGGTTACAAATCCTACAGGCAACACAATGCTCTGATACCATCTATAGCGTCCCCAATCTTTAATAAGATTGAGTCCCCTATGTTTACAATGCTAGTCCCTGGATCAATAGCTAGCATCCACAGTTCAGATGTAATATCGAGAAACAAAGGTCATAATACAACTTTATAACCAGGAATAACATAATTTTATTACATCAAACATAGCTCATTAGGCTATTACATTACATTGCAGCGGAATAACTATAAGCATTGGGTCCTTCATCTTCAAAGTGCCACAGGCAGATGTTGGTTGTAGACTTTGTAATCCTAATCAATCAATCTTCACTAAAAACAATCAAACCTGCAACATAATAAGTTACAGCCACAAGGGTCAATACATTTGAATTGTATTGGCAAGTTTCACTTCTATGTGTAATATAGGTGGATCCTATCACTACATGCATATTTGGCTAAGTAGAGTTTAAGGCTCATTTGCATAAAGCAATATTTTATCCTATCTTTTCAAAATAGTTTTTGATCTTTTATCAAATCTTTCTGAACTTCTTGGAAACTCCAAGTGCTTCAAAATCCCTTGTTGTCACCATCAAGTTTTACTTTGAGAAATTGGAATGTCGAGATCTTCCATAGCTTCAGGCCTTAGTTGCTCAGTATTGTCCATAACCGGGGACACGGCTAAGTACTTAGATTTTATTATCTTCTGCAGAAGTTGTACACTTTACCCACATGACACAATCTCGTCTTGACGCCACTAGTGGCCGCTGGATAAGTACTCACCAAAATGGAGTACCGGCAGATCGAGAATGTGACAAAGTCTTTCCATAGGAGTCCTCCCAATACACAATGCTAGCTTGTCTACCAGGCACAATTGTAGGGTTACTCCCTTACACAAATCTAGTTAACCTGGAGATGCCAATGCATGGGTCTTCCACTATGTAGTTGACTAAGCCAGAGCCCATTTAGCATGTGGTTGCACACGGAAGCCACTGTACGAGAAACATGTTCGATCTCTAAGTCCCTGGGTGGTTTTCTTTTAGTGCACAACAAAAGAGATAGCCATATAAACATGGTTCCTTTTGTTGCCACCTTGTCCATCCTTGAGTATCCTTGTCCACCCAGGTGGTTCATTGAGTACTTGTTTTATTATATAAAACATAAGTCTTTTAAATACTTCATATAATCATAACATGTATCCCATCCCAAAATATATAGCAGGGCTAAGCATACTACAACTACAATGTTTTCACTAAGGAGGATATAAGGATATCCTATTAGGATTTAGCATAGCATAAGTATAGAAATTATTTTCATGCATGTTTTCAAAATCCACTAAGTATAAAGAAAATAGTAGGACTTTTGTATGATAGTGTAACTTGCCTTTTTGGGTAGGGAATGATGGTTCACTCCTTGATCTTGCTAGTCTCACACTTCACTACAAGTCAATCAAGCAAACACCAATCAACTAACATTCCATACCAAGAATCACTCAAACAAATTCACACACAAGACAATGGGAGCTAAGTCATGCATAAGCATGCAAAGGATGGTCCTATTGTAAGGATGGTCTCCACTAGGCTTCTAAATTTGTAAGTTCCAAATTGGTCATTTACCAAAATGGCAAAGTCATTGGTTAGAGGGTTTTGCTCAAAAACTATTTTTAAATCCATCCATCATTTGATGTGGTGGAAAATAATTCTATCAAGGCAAAACTTTATGTTTTTCACCAAATGAGTTGCTATTGCAAAACTTGGTGTTTTGGGTCAGTAGGTTTGGTCCAAAACATTTCCTCAAAGTTTTCTTTATGAAAGCATTTTCATAAACAAAATAATGGTTTTTAATTGGCTAGAAATGGATTAAACTAATTAATCCATTCTAAACTTTTCCAAAATCATTTTTAACTCCATGGGTTGGTTCCTAGGGTCAGCAAGGTCACAACAAACCATTTTGCAAAGGTTTTAACCTAAAAATCATTTTTAAATGATTTTTCTAATCTAAACAAGCAATCAAAAGTTTCTGCAAAGTTAAACAAGCTAACAGTTACTATATGCTAAACTAAGGGTAGGGTTGGTTAGAGCTTGTCTTGCTGATTCCAACGACATCAAATTTGTAAAATTTGGACGTGTGGATCAAAAGATACATGGGTTTGAAGTTTGCAAGAAATTCTGTTTTCAAATTCTGTTTTAAACCTAACAGGCGACACGCGGCGCTATCTCATTGGCTGATACCGGTTCGGTGTGGATCACGCTGCGGTGCGTTAGATCTAATTAGATCATGCGGTGCAGAGCATACCCATTCGCGTTTAAGTGGTTCTATCTAGTGCGTACGATCCAGATCCAACGGCATCGCTGGACAAGCTGACGGTGGCTAGCGGCGGCGGAGCTGTCGGTCGACGACTGGGGTGACGCTACAGGAGGTGAGGGAGAAAGAGGAGATGCTCACCAGGCTCAGGGGGTCACGGCGATGCTCAAGGTACTCGCGGTTCGACGAAGCGCCTTGCACGGATGGATTGCTCGTCGGAGTTCTCGCGCGGTGCTCTCGGTTGTCGTCGTTAGCGTCGTGGGGATCACCTCGAAGTGAAATGACGACGCGGTTAGATGCGCAGGACTCGAGCAAATCTGTGTGTTTGAGCGAGAGGTGAAGGGGTCTGGTCTCACCGGTGGGACTACGTCGGAGAGGAGGCGACGGCGGTGCTCACCGTCGGCAACGGAGGCGAGGTTCGTGCACCAGCGGCGAAGCCGAGGCTGCGTCGGCCGAGAGTGGTGAAGCTGCCAGCGTACTCAGGGAGGCTCGGGGCGGTGAGGTTTCGTCGGAATCGTCACCGGACCATGTCGGAGCAGAGGGTGCTCGGGGAGAAAATTGGAGGCGGTCTGGGGCGTGCGAGCGCGAGGTGTCAGAGGGGAACGAGAGAGGAATCACTGGCGTTTAAAGGGGCAGGGTTATTGCGAGGAATCAACGCGGCGTTATGGCGAATTAAGCCGGAGTTATTCTGCAACGTGGCCGGACGGGTCTCGTTGAGGGCGATGAAAGTGAAGGTGGGTCCCGGCTGTCTGCGAGAGAGGAAGAAAGGGAGTTGGGTCCACCGATTAGTGACTGTGTGGGTTCGTTATTTGGTTCGAAACGTTTTCTCTGCGGGGAGGGAATACTGGGCTAGGTGGGCTGTTGTTGGGCCTACTGGGCTGGCCGGCTGGGCTGGTTTCTTTCCCTTTTTTTTCTGTCTGTTTGTTTTATTCTTTTCTAATTCTTTTTCTGTTTGGAATTTCAAACAATTATTCAAACAAAGTCCAAATCAAATCAAACAAACACCAAACCTTGCACTAAGAATTTGGTTCTGTTTATTAACATAACTCAAATTCCAAAGTGAAATAATATTTTTATTTATTTTTAGGATCCATTTAATAATTAAATAAAATGGATCTTTAGTTTATTAATAGGGTTTTGATTTATTTAATAAAATTTCCATTTGAAACCCAATTATTTTCAAAACCAAACCAGTAGGTTTTATTTTGAAAATAAGGAATACTTGGAAACTTATTTAAATAAATAAGTTTTGGTGTTTAATTAAAATGGGAAAGCCTTTACTTAAATAAAATTGGATATTTAAATCCTTATTATTTTATTTAAATAATCCTTTACTCATTTTAATCAAAGCAAAACCTTTTAATAAAAGATTTCAAAGTAGTAATAAAATACTTGGTGTTCATTTAAAATGGGAAAAGCCTTTACTTAAATAAAATTGGATATTTAAATCCTCATTATTTTATTTAAATAAACCTTTGCTCATTTTATCAAAACAAAATATTTTATTACAAAAGCTTGGCCAAAATTAATTTGGCTCACCTTTTCATTTGAAAACAAAGTCTTTTATTAAAAGATCTAAATTAGTATTTCCAAAACAATTTATTTTCCTTTGATAAATGTTTATCTTTATAAATCCCTTTAGGATTAATTGTTCACCAAATGGTATGGGCTTTTTGGGTAAGGGCTTTATTAGCTTTGGAAATTCAATTTCCTTATCTTTTTATATTCATAAGGTTTTGTCCATGGTTCCAAACTAAGTGAAACCAATCTCTAAGGACTTTCTTGATCCTTTGGGAAAATTTGTTGATCAACTTTGGTATGGATCAAATCCATAGATTTGGAGATACTTTGGAAATGATTTCCTTCCACTAGGGTTTTAGGATTTGGATTTATTTTCCAAATGTTTAAATTTCCAGATACATTCATTGAGGAATGCATTTCCCTTGATTTGGATTTTTGTTGAATTCAAACTTTAGCCAAAGTTTGTTCAAGATGGGATTTCAAGTCTCCTTTTAGAAACAAAAGTTTCTTTTCACCCTGATTTTCAACAAAAATTTATTTTGTTTATTTATTTTTCACATTACAAGATTTGGAAAATCCTGGGATGTGACACTTGTGGATCCATATGTGGTATGTGAAAAGAACCTACATGCAATGACTCCAGTTGTTGTTAGTGAAAAGAACATACTCCCTCCGTCCCAAAATAAGTGACTTGAGTTTGTCTACATTCGCTTGTATCTATATACTAAAACGTGTCTCGATACATCTGAATCTAGAAAAACCCACGTCACTTATTTTGGGATGGAGGGAGTACATGCAATGAAACTGGTGGATCCAAGTGTTGTCTCTTAAGAGAACACACATTTCAATGACACTGTTGGATCCATATGTGGTATGTGAAAAGAACACACATTTCAATGACTCTGGTTGTTGTTACTAAAAAGAACACCCATGCAATGACACTGGTGGATCCATAGGTGGTATGTGAAAAGAACACACATTTCAATGACTCTGGTTGTTGTTACTAAAAAGGACACACATGCAATGACACTGGTGGATCCGTATGTGGATTGTGAAAAGAGAACACATGCAATGACACTGGTGGATCCATATGTGGTATGTGAAAAGAACACACATGCAATGACTCCAGTTGTTGTTAGTGAAAAGAACATACATGCAATGACACTGGTGGATCCATAGGTGGATTGAGAAAAGAACACACATGCAATGACACTGGTGGATCCATATGTGGTATGTGAAAAGAACACACATGAAATGACTCTGGTTGTTAGTAGTGAAAAGAACACACATGCAATGACACTGGTGGATCCATAGGTGGTATGTGAAAAGAACACACGTTTCAATGACTCTGGTTGTTGTTACTAAAAAGAACACACATGCAATGACACTGGTGGATCCGTAGGTGGATTGTGAAATGAGAACACATGCAATGACACTGGTGGATCCATATGTGGTATGTGAAAAGAACACACATGCAATGACTCCAGTTGTTGTTAGTGAAAAGAAAATACATGCAATGAGACTGGTGGATCCATGTGTGATCTCGAAAAAGAACACACATTTCAATGACACTAGTGGATCCATATGTGTTATGTGAAAAGAACACACATTCAATGACTCTGGTTGTTGTTACTAAAAAGAACACACATGCAATGACACTGGTGGATCCATAGGTGGTATGTGAAAAGAACACACATTTCAATGACTCTGGTTGTTGTTAGTAAAAAGAACACATATGCAATGACACTGGTGGATCCATGTGTGGTCTTTGAAGAGAACACACATGCAATGACTCTAGTTGTTGTTAGTAAAAAGAGCACACAAACAATGACACTTGTGGATCCATGTGTGGATTGTGAAGAGAACACACATGCAATGACACTGGTGGATCCATATGTGGTATGTGAGAAGAACAGTCATGAAATGGTTCCAGTTGTTGACAGTAAAAAGAACACACATGCAATGAAACTGGTGGATCCATAGGTGGATTGTGAAAAAAGCACACATGCAATGCCACTTGTGGATCCATATGTGGTATGTGAAAAGAACACACATGCAATGACTCCAGTTGTTGTTAGTGAAAAGAACATACTCCCTCCGTCCCAAAATAAGTGACTTGAGTTTGTCTACATTCGCTTGTATCTATATACTAAAACGTGTCTAGATACATCCGAATCTAGAAAAACCCACGTCACTTATTTTGGGATGGAGGGAGTACATGCAATGAAACTGGTGGATCCAAGTGTTGTCTCTGAAGAGAACACACATTTCAATGACACTGGTGGATCCACATGTGGTATGTGAAAAGAATACACATGCAATGACTCTGGTTGTTGTTACTAAAAAGAACACACATGCAGGGACACTGGTGGATCCATAGGTGGTATGTGAAAAGAACACACATTTCAATGACTCTGGTTGTTGTTACTAAAAAGAACACACATGCAATGACACTGGTGGATCCATAGGTGGTATGTGAAAAGAACAGACATTTCAATGACTCTGATTGTTGTTACTAAAAATAACACACATGCAATGACACTGGTGGATCCATAGGTGGATTGTGAAAAGAGCACACATGCAATGGCATTAGTGGATCCATATGTGGTATGTGAAAAGAACACACATGCAATGACTCTAGTTGTTGTTAGTGAAAAGAACATACATGCAATGACACTGGTGGATCCATGCATGGTCTCTAAAAAGAACACACGTTTCAATGACACTAGTGGATCCATATGTGGTATGTGAAAAGAACACACATTCAATGACTCTGGTTGTTGTTACTAAAAAGAACACACATGCAATGACACTGGTGGATCCATAGGTGGTATGTGAAAAGAACACACATTTCAATGACTCTGGTTGTTGTTAGTAAAAAGAACACATATGCAATGACACTGGTGGATCCATGTGTGGATTGTGAAAAGAGAACACATGCAATGACACTGGTGGATCCATATGTGGTATGTGAAAAGAACACACATCCAATGACTCCAGTTGTTATTAGTGAAAAGAACATACATGCAATGACACTGGTGGATCCATAGGTGGATTGAGAAAAGAACACACATGCAATGACACTGGTGGATCCATATGTGGTATGTGAAAAGAACAAACATGAAATGACTCTGGTTGTTAGTAGTGAAAAGAACACACATGCAATGACACTGGTGGATCCATAGGTGGTATGTGAAAAGAACACACGTTTCAATGACTCTGGTTTTTGTTACTAAAAAGAACACACATGCAATGACACTGGTGGATCCATAGGTGGATTGTGAAATGAGCACACATGCAATGACACTGGTGGATCCATATGTGGTATGTGAAAAGAATACACATGCAATGACTCCAGTTGATGTTAGTGAAAAGAAAATACATGCAATGACACTGGTGGATCCATGTGTGATCTCGAAAAAGAACACACATTTCAATGACACTAGTGGATCCATATGTGGTATGTGAAAAGAATACACATTCAATGACTCTGGTTGTTGTTACTAAAAAGAACACACATGCAATGACACTGGTGGATCCATAGGTGGTATGTGAAAAGAACACACATTTCAATGACTCTGGTTGTTGTTAGTAAAAAGAACACATATGCAATGACACTGGTGGATCCATGTGTGGTCTTTGAAGAGAACACACATGCAATGACTCTGGTTGTTGTTAGTAAAAAGAGCACACAAACAATGACACTGGTGGATCCATGTGATGATTGTGAAGAGAACACACATGCAATGACACTGGTGGATCCATATGTGGTATGTGAGAATATGATCATGAAATGGTTCCAGTTGTTGATAGTAAAAGAACACACACATGCAATGACACTGGTGGATCCATAGGTGGATTGTGAAAAAAGCACACATGCAATGCCACTTGTGGATCCATATGTGGTATGTGAAAAGAACCTACATGCAATGACTCCAGTTGTTGTTAGTGAAAAGAACATACTCCCTCCGTCCCAAAATAAGTGACTTGAGTTTGTCTACATTCGCTTGTATCTATATACTAAAACGTGTCTCGATACATCTGAATCTAGAAAAACCCACGTCACTTATTTTGGGATGGAGGGAGTACATGCAATGAAACTGGTGGATCCAAGTGTTGTCTCTTAAGAGAACACACATTTCAATGACACTGGTGGATCCATATGTGGTATGTGAAAAGAACACACATTTCAATGACTCTGGCTGTTGTTACTAAAAAGAACACACATGCAATGACACTAGTGGATCCATATGTGGTATGTGAGAAGAACAGTCATGAAATGATTCCAGTTGTTGTTAGTAAAAACAACACACATGCAATGACACTGGTGGATCCATAGGTGGATTGTGAAAAGAGCACACATTAATAGACACTTGTGGATCCATATGTGGTATGTGAAAAGAACACAAATGCAATGACTCCAGTTATTGTTAGTAAAAAGAACACACATGCAATGACACTGGTGGATCCAAAGGTGGATTGTGAAAAGAGCACACATTTCAATGACTCTGGTTGTTGTTAGTAAAAAGAACACATATGCTATGAAACTGGGGGATCCATGTGTGGTCCCTTAAGAGAACACACATGCAATGACTCTGGTTGTTGTTAGTAAAAAGAGCACACATGCAATGGCACTGGTGGATCCATGTGTGGATTGTGAAGAGAACACACATGCAATGACACTAGTGGATCCATATGTGGTATGTGAGAAGAACAGTCATGAAATGACTCTAGTTGTTTGTTAGTAAAAAGAACACACATGCAATGACACTGGTGGATCCATAGGTGGATTGTGAAAAGAGCACACATGCAATGACACTGGTGGATCCATATGTGGTATGTGAAAAGAACACACATGCAATGACTTCAGTTGTTGTTAGTGAAAAGAACATACATGCAATGACACTGGTGGATCCATAGGTGGATTGTGAAAAGAACACACATGCAATGACACTGGTGGATCCATATGTGGTATGTGAAAAGAACACACATTTCATTGACTCTGGTTGTTGTTACTAAAAAGAACACACATGCAATGACACTGGTGGATCCATATGTGGATTGTGAAAAGAGGACAGATGCAATGACACTGGTGGATCCATATGTGGTATGTGAAAAGAACACACATGCAATGACTCTGGTTGTTGTTAGTGAAAATTACATACATGCAATGACACTGGTGGATCCATAGGTGGATTGTGAAAAGAACACACAAGCAATGACACTGGTTGATCCATATGTGGTATGTGAAAAGAACACACAAGCAATGACTCTGGTTGTTGTTATTGAAAACAACACACATGCAATGACACTGGTGGATCCATGTGTGGTCTCTAAAAAGAACACCCATTTTAATGACACTAGTGGATCCATATGTGGTATGTGAAAAGAACACACATTTCAATGACTCAGTTATTGCTAGTAAAAAGAACACACATGCAATGACACTGCTGGATCCATGTGTGGTCTCTGAAGAGAACACACATGCAATGTCTCTGGTTGTTGTTAGTAAAAAGAGCACACATGCAATGACATTGGTGGATCCATGTGTGGATTATGAAGAGAACACACATGCAATGACACTGGTGGATCCATATGTGGTATGTGAGAAGAACAGTCATGAAATGATTCCAGTTGTTGTTAGTAAAAAGAACACACATGCAATGACACTGGTGGATCCATAGGTGGATTGTGAAAAGAGCACACATTCATAGACACTTCTGGATCCATATGTGGTATGTGAAAAGAACACACATGCAATGACTCCAGTTGTTCTTAGTGAAAAGAACATACTCCCTCCGTCCCAAAATAAGTGACTTGAGTTTCTCTACATTCGCATGTATCTATATACTAAAACGTGTCTAGATACATCCGAATCTAGAAAAACTCACGTCACTTATTTTGGGATGGAGGAAGTGCATCCAATGACACTTGTGGATCCATGTGTTGTCTCTGAAGAGAACACACATTTCAATGACACTGGTGGATCCATATGTGGTATGTGAAAAGAACACACATGCAATGACTCTGGTTGTTGTTACTAAAAGAACACGCATGCAATGACACTCGTGGATCCATATGTGGTATGTGAAAAGAACACACATTTCAATGGCTCTGGTTGTTGTTACTAAAAAGAACACCCATGCAATGACACTGGTGGATCCATAGGTGGTATGTGAAAAGAACACACATTTCAATGACTCTGGTTGTTGTTACTAAAAAGGACACACATGCAATGACACTGGTGGATCCATATGTGGATTGTGAAAACAGAACACATGCAATGACTCTGGTTGTTGTTACTAAAAGAACACGCATGCAATGACACTGGTGGATCCATATGTGGTATGTGAAAAGAACACACATTTCAATGACTCTGGTTGATGTTACTAAAAAGAACACCCATGCAATGACACTGGTGGATCCATAGGTGGTATGTGAAAAGAACACACATTTCAATGACTCTGGTTGTTGTTACTAAAAAGGACACACATGCAATGACACTGGTGGATCCATATGTGGATTGTGAAAACAGAACACATGCAATGACACTGGTGGATCCATATGTGGTATGTGAAAAGATGTCACATCCCAAGATTTTCCAAATCTTGTAATGTGAAAATAAAATAAACAAAATAAACTTTTGTTGAAAATCAGGGTGAAAAGAAACTTTTGTTTCTAAAAGGAGACTTAAAATCCCATCTTGAACAAACTTTGGTGGAAGTTTGAATTCAACAAAAACATCCAAATCAAGGGAAATGCATTCCTCAAATGAATGTATCTGGAAATTTGAACATTTGGAAAGAAACCCAAAACCCTAAAACCTAATGGAAGAAAATCATTTTCCAAAGTATCTCCAAATCCATGGATTTGATCCATACCAAATTTGACCATCCAATTTTCACAAAGGATCAAGAAAGACCTTAGAGATTAGTTTCACTTAAATTGGAACCAAAGACAAAATCTTGTGAATATAATAAGTTAAGGAAATTGAATTTCCAAAGTCAATAAAGCCCTTACCAAAAGCCCATACCCTTTGGTGAACAAAAATCCTAAAGGGATTTATTTGGATAAACATTTATCAAAGGAAAATAAATTGTTTTGGAAACACTGTTTTAGATCTTTTAATAAAAGAACTTTGTTTCAAATGAAAAGATAAGCCAAATTAATTTTGGCCAAACTTTTGAAATAAAATATTTTGTTTTGATAAAATGAGTAAAGGTTTATTTAAATAAAATAAAGGATCTAAATATCAATTTTATTTAAGTAAAAGCTTTTCCCATTTAAATAAACACCAAGTATTTTATTACTACTTTGAAATCTTTTATTAAAAGGTTTTGCTTTGATTAAAATGAGTAAAGAATTATTTAAATAAAATAATAAGGATTTAAATATCCAATTTTATTTAAAGTAAAAGGCTTTCCCATTTTAATTAAACACCAAAACTTATTTATTTATTTAAATAAGTTTCCAAGTATTCTTTTATTCTTCAAATTAAACCTTCTGGTTTGGTTTTGAAAATAATTGGAATTCAAATGGAAATATTATTAAATAAATCAAACCCTAATAACTAAAGATCCATTTTATTTAATTATTAAATGGATCCTAAAATAAATAAAAATAATATTTCATTTTGAGATTTGGATTATGTTGTAAGCAGAACCAAATTCAAATGAAAAAGTTCTTTATTTGATTTGGTTTGAGTGTTGTTTGAATTGTGTGAATATTTGTTTGAAATTGAAAACAGAAAAAAATTAGAAAAAGAAAAAGAAGCGGAGGGAAAAAAATAAGAAAAGCGAGCAGACCCACTAAGGCCCAACAGCAGTCCAGCCCAGTACTCCCCCCCAAAGGAATCTCTTCTCACTAAGAAATCTACCCACACAGAGACAGACAACCGGGACCCACTTCTCCCTCTCCCTCTCTCGGCGAGGCAGCCCACCTCCACTTATTTCCTCCCGAGCAGTTTTACGCACTTGAAGAAACCCATGAGACACCGAGTGGACCCGTTCCTTCTCTTTTTCCCACTGACGCGTCGGTCCCACTTCTCTAGCCATCGTCTTCACCGCGACCTCTTCTCCACCAGAAGACGCTGCCGTTTCTGCCCGTTGAAAGCTCGCATCAATTCGCGTTATTACTGCGTTAATCCCTCGCCAGCGATAGCGTCTACCGCTGCTCCTCCTCCTCCCTTTCCCCAGACCTCCCACCTCGGCTCGCCCCAGGCCGCCTCAATTTCTCCCGAGCCACCTACATCCGGCGATGTTCGGTGATGATTCGGCGAAACCAAACCTCCTTGCCTCATTGACCACGCCGCATACTCACGCATCCGAGCGCATCTGTCCGTACTCTCCGTTCATCGCGGGTGCCCTAGAACCTCGACTCCGTCGTCGGCGATGGCGCCACCGTCATCTTCAGCTCGGCGTGCCCAGGTAGATTCGGTCGCCCCTCTTCTCCTCGTTCATACCACAGCACCTCCGTGACCTCCTGCGTCTAACCCAACCTCGGTTGTTCTTCGTGATCTGTGGCGGCGACTCAGAGCAACCGCAGGCGCGCCGTGTCTGCTTCTTCTCGGCAACGTTTCTGGTAAGACCAACGCCCGAGCCTCCTCGTTCCGCAGCGCGTTTGTCATGATCCTGCGCACCTAACGCGCATCGATGTTTTGCTTTGAGGTGATCCACAGCGCCAGCAGCGGCGACCGAGAGCCCGCCGCCCGCGGCAACTCCGGCGAGCAATCGCGCGAGCGAACTAGTCGCCCTTGCCCGTCAATCGCCGTTGAGCATCACCGCGCCCCCTGAGCCTGGTGAGCATCCTCCTTCTCCCTCACCCCTGTAGCATCGCCACCGTCATCGACCGGCGACTCGCCGCCGGTATAGCCATGACGCCGCTTCGCAAATGGTCGAAACACGTTAGCACCGTAGGATCTGGATCGCGGTTACGATAGAATCACTTAGCGAAGGGTATGTCCTGCATGCCGTGCGATCAAACTTGATCCAACGCTCCACGTTGCCGATCCACAACGAACCGGTACCAACCAATCACAGCGCAACGCGTGGCACCAGTTGATCTGAATTAGAAATTTGAAAACAGAATTTCTTGCTAACTTCAAACCCATGTATCTTTTGATCCACACGTCCAAATTTTACAAATTTGATGTCGTTGGAATCATCAAGACAAACCCTAACCAACCCTACCCTTAGTTTAGCAAATAGTATTTGTTAGCTTGTTTAACTTTGCAGATTCATTTGAATGCTTGCTAACATTAGAAAAATCATTTAAAATGATATTTAGGTTAAAACCTTTGCCAATTTGTTTGTTGTGACCTTGCTGACCATAGGAACCAACCCATAGTTTGGAAAGTGATTTTGGAAAAGAATAGAATGGATTAATTAGTTTAGTCCATTTCTAGCTAACTAAAACTATTTGTTTTGTTTATGAAAATGCTTTCATAAAAGAAAACCTTGAGAAAATGTTTGGACCAAACCTACTGACCAAAAGCACCAAGTTTTGCAATAGCAACTCATTTGGTGAACCCTATAGACTAAAACCCTAGTAGACATATTTCTTCACCACATAAAATGACCAAATAGGTGCCTTGTTTTGAAATTGGTTTTGAGGTGAAACCTTTTGCTAACAACTTTGCCACTTTGGTAAATGACTAATTTGGATCTTACAAAGTTTAGGAATCTAATAGAAACCCTTTTGCAAATGACTTTGCCATTTTGGTAAATGACCAATTTGGAACTTACAAAGTTTAGAAGCCTAGTGAGGACCATCCCTACATTAGAACCAACCTTTTGCATGCCTATGCACGACTTTGCCACTTTACAAAAATGACCATTAGGTGTACCCAAATGTCTATGACCACTAGGAACCACTTTTGCAAACAAAGCAAAGCTTGGCATGCTTGCATGCATTTCTTTGACTTTGTTATTTTATGTGTGTTGATTTGCTTGATTGGTAGATTGAGTTTGTGCCTTGCTTGATTGATTGTAGTGACTTGAAGAGTGTGAGTGTTGCAAGGACAAGGTGAACTTATACCCTCTACCAAAAAGGCAAGTGATACTTCATATCTTATGTCCCATTATTTTCACTATGCATTAGTGTTTTTGCTAAAGTAAAATCTTGCATGGTTTTTTTTTTTTTTTGCTAAGTATAGACCTTGCTATAGGAAATCTAGTAGATGAATCCTTAGTAGGATTTTCCTAAGTTAAGAATCCTATTACTACCAAGCTTAGCCTAGCTAATAGAAAACTTGGGTGGGATATATATTCACACTATGAAAAATATTCTAAGTCTGAGGACTTGTGATTTGTTTAATAAAACAACTAAGATTAATGAAACACCTGGGTGGAAATGGAAGGAATGGGTTATGTTGAGTGGTTCACAAGGCCAGGGACTGGCTTGTGTATCTCACTTGTGGATGGCCACCCAGGAAACAAAGAGATTTGAGATGTCAAATGTTGAGAAGTTTCAAGTGCAACCACTTGGCATTATGGGCTCTGCCATGATCTTAGGATGCTGGAACTTAGTCTTTTGGACAGTGGGTGGTAGTGATTGATAGGTTGGAGCGCGTCCATTTGACTAAGGAAAGGCTCTTGAAGGATCATTCTTGGGAAACCAAGACTTGTGGTGAAAGTGCACCACCTCTGCAGAGTGTAAAACCTAAGTACTTAGCCATGTCCCTGGTAAAGGACAATTTGAGCATCAAGACATGGAAACTTCAAGAATCTCATCATTCCAATTTCTAAATTAAAACTTGTGGGTGAACAAGGGTTGTGTGAAATCTTAAATCTTTGATTGGTAGATGCCTTGAGAGGATCTTCAATCATTGGTTGAGAAAATTGTTTTGCCAAGTAAATCTTCAGTCTTTGATTGGTAGATGCCTTGAGAGGATCTTCAGTCTTGATTGGTAGATGCCTTGGAAATGTTTTGCCAAAACAAAAACTTAGTATTTTCAAATGATAGGGAAAAATCTATTTTGAGCAATGCAAAGCCTCAACTCCACTTAGCCAAATGCATATAGATGATAGACTCCACTATACTACCAAAGTATCACTTGCCAATACAATTCAAATGTATTGACCCTTGTGGCTGTAACTTATTATGTTGCAGGTTTGATTGTTTTAGTGAAGATTGATTGATTAGGATTACAAAGTCTACAACCAACATCTGCCTGTGGCACTTTGAAGATAAAGGACCCAATGCTTATAGTTATTCCGCTGCAATGTAATGTAAATAGCCAATGAGCTATGTTTGATGTAATAAAACTATTTTATTCCTGGTTATAAAGTTGTATTATGACCTTTGTTTCTTGATATTACATCTGAACTGTGGATGCTAGCTATTGATCCAGGGACTAGCATTGTAAACACAGGGGACTCAATCTTATTTAAGGTTGGGGACATTACAGAATGGTATCAGAGCATTGTGTTGCCTGTAGGATTTGTAACCCTAGGATTGGACAAAAAACCCTTAGACAATAGGAGTTGTCTTATTCCCAAAACTTATTTACAAAACAAATCTTGTAAACTCTTTCCTCAACCATTTTGGTTTCAACTCTACTTCTCTTCTACTTCAAAACTTAATGGAAAGCCTACCCCATGACCAAAGACTTCATCATGAGCAAGGACTTCAACAACTCTAATGACTTCAACTTCTTCAACATCTTCAAGTGATTTCAACCTTATTCTTAACAAGGACTTCCAACTTGGATACCACTAAGGACTGCAAGTGAGACAAGAAATTTTGCTCAAGACTTGAAGACTAAGGAAAAACAACTTAGAAGGAGCCATCAACATCTTTAAAGTATTTGTGACCAAGACACAAAAATTCTCCAAGGAAACAAAGATCTCAATCAAGAAGAATCAACCAAGAAGGATGGAAAGATCACAAGTAAACCATGTAGATGGACTACCATATTTTAGTTAAGTCAAACCCACCAACTTATGTGGTGTAATAAAAATATTTTGATGCCTAAGTATGTGCTTGAAACTTGTTGTTTGAGTGAAATGTTTGGTTTGTGATTGCTTGCACATTGCTTGTGTGAATTGTGATGTGTGTGAATAGAAATATCACCTTAGAAAAACCTTTTGCCTATTCTAATCCCTATCCAACCCAAACAGATGACTTCTCCAAGAGACTCCAGCATCAAGGATGATGACAACAACAACAACCAAGTTGACAGCATGAGAGAACTCATAGCAACCCAACACCAATTGAGTCAACTAACAGCTCAGTTCATAGCCAACAATAGTGATAAAGACCCTACCTTGCAAAAGTTTTTGGAAGAACAATCCCAACTGATGCTTAAGGTGACTAATCAAATGATCAGCATGGAAGAAAACTATCCCAAAAGAGTGTATGACAACGAGGATGATAAGAACATTATGCTAGATGGAGCACCAGCTTGCAATATTTGTGGAGACAAGGATCATACTTCCAAGGAGCATGAAGATCAATGCCCCAATTGTGAAGAGGAACATCCAGTTGGCGATGCCCAACATCTCAAGTTACTTGTCACCTTTGTGAAGGAAGCGACCATGTACCTATCAATGCCCCATCTATGCCATTGTTGAACAAAAGAAACAAGAAGGATCCAAGTATGCCAAGAATGATGATGACAAAGGAAAAGGACCACTTATACCTCCAAACAAGACAACCCAATTCAAAGGATCAAAGAAGCCCAAGAAACCAAAGCAAGACATGAGCCTTGTGCAATGTCGTAAATGTAAGGAAATGGGACACAACCCCAGTGGATGCCCAGAGTCCATAAAGAATAAAAGGATGGACCAAGTAGTGTGCAACAACTGCAAAGAGCTAGGCCATTATGTAGCAGTTTGTCCAGAAGAGCAGCGTAAAGAACTCCAAGATATCCCTTTGTTTCAATTGCAAGGAACCAGGACACTATGTAAGCAATTGTCCAGAAAAGATGAAGAACAAGATGAACAAGCCAAAGGAGAAACCCAACCTTAGCCCATGAGTCAAGCATGGAAATAAAGGACACAATGCGAAGCTTTCCAAGATTCCAAGCAAGCCAAGATGTAGTTTAGTTGGAAAATTTTAAGGGTGGTAGTATCCTAGTTGTTTTGAACACCTTGTAACCTAGCCTCCCCAAATCTAGGACGAGATTTCTTTTAAGTGGTAGCCTGTCACATCCCAAGATTTTCCAAATCTTGTAATGTGAAAATAAAATAAACAAAATAAACTTTTGTTGAAAATCAGGTGAAAAGAAACTTTTGTTTCTAAAGGAGACTTAAAATCCCATCTTGAACAAACTTTGGCGGAAGTTTGAATTCAACAAAAACATCAAATCAAGGAAATGCATTCCTCAAATGAATGTATCTGGAAATTTGAACATTTGGAAAGAAACCCAAAACCCTAAACCCTAATGGAAGAAAATCATTTTCCAAAGTATCTCCAAATCCATGGATTTGATCCATACCAAATTTGACCATCCAATTTTCACAAAGGATCAAGAAAGACCTTAGAGATTAGTTTCACTTAAATTGGAACCAAAGACAAAATCTTGTGAATATAATAAGTTAAGGAAATTGAATTTCCAAAGTCAATTAAGCCCTTACGAAAAGCCCATACCCTTTGGTGAACAAAAATCCTAAAGGGATTTATTTGGATAAACATTTATCAAAGGAAAATAAATTGTTTTGGAAACACTGTTTTAGATCTTTTAATAAAAGAACTTTGTTTCAAATGAAAAGATAAGCCAAATTAATTTTGGCCAAACTTTTGAAATAAAATATTTTGTTTTGATAAAATGAGTAAAGGTTTATTTAAATAAAATAAAGGATCTAAATATCCAATTTTATTTAAGTAAAAGCTTTTCCCATTTTAAATAAACACCAAGTATTTTATTACTACTTTGAAATCTTTTATTAAAAGGTTTTGCTTTGATTAAAATGAGTAAAGAATTATTTAAATAAAATAATAAGGATTTAAATATCCAATTTTATTTAAAGTAAAAGGCTTTCCCATTTTAATTAAACACCAAAACTTATTTATTTATTTAAATAAGTTTCCAAGTATTCTTTTATTCTTCAAATTAAACCTTCTGGTTTGGTTTTGAAAATAATTGGAATTCAAATGGAAATATTATTAAATAAATCAAACCGTAATAACTAAAGATCCATTTTATTTAATTATTAAATGGATCCTAAAATAAATAAAAATAATATTTCATTTTGAGATTTGGATTATGTTGCCAAACAGAACCAAATTCAAATGAAAAGTTCTTTTTGATTTGGTTTGAGTGTTGTTTGAATTGTGTGAATATTTGTTTGAAATTGAAAAGCAGAAAAAAATTAGAAAAGAAAAGAAGCGAGACAGGAAAAAAAATAAGAAAACGAGCAATGACCCACTAAGGCCAGCAAAGATCCAGCCAGTACTCCCCCAAAGGAATCTCTTCTCACTAAGAAATCTACCCACACAGAGACAGACAACCGGGACCCACTTCTCCCTCTCCCTCTCTCGCTGACGAGACGACCCCACCTCCACTTATTTCCTCCCCGAACAGTTTTACACACATGAAAAGAAACCCTTGAGACACCGGTGGTGGACCCGTTCCTTCTCTTTTTCCCAGACGCGTCGGTCCCACTTCTCTAGCCATCGTCTTCCCGCGACCTCTTCTCCCCAGCCAGCTGCCGTTTGCCCGTTGGCTTCGCATCAATTCGCGTTACTGCGTTAATCCCTCGCGCGATAGCGTCTACTTAACCTGCTCCTCCTCCTCCCTTTCCCCAGACCTCCACCTCGGCTTCGCCCCGAGCCGCCTCAATTTCTCCCGAGCCACCTACATCGCGATGTTCGGTGATGATTCGCGAAACCAAACCTCCTTGCCTCATTGACCATGCACGCATACTCACGCATCCAGACGCATCTGTCCGTACTCTCCGTTCATCGCGGGTGCCCTAGAACCTCGACTCCGTCGTCGGCGATGGCGCCACCGTCATCTTCAGCTCGTGAAGCCCCACAGGTAGATTCGGTCGCCCTCTTCTCCTCGTTCATGCACAGCACCTCCGTGACCTCCTGCGTCTAACCCAACCCTCGGTTGTTCTTCTCGTGATCTGTAGCGACTCAGACAAGCACGAGCGCCGCCGTCTGCTTCTTCTCCGACAGCGTTTCTGGTAAACCGACCGCCCGAGCCTCCTCCTCGTTCACGCGCCAGTTTTGTCATGATCCTGCGCACCTAACGCGCCGATGTTTTGCTTTGAGGTGATCCACAGCGGCGCCAGCAGCGGCGACCGAGCCCGCCGCCCGCAACTCCGGCGAGCAATCGCGAGCGAACTAGTCGCCCCTTGCCCGTCGCCACGTTGAGCATCACCGCGACCCCCGAGCCTGGTGAGCATCCTCCTTCTCCCTCACCCCTGTAGCATCGCCACCGTCGACCGGCGCGACTCGCGCGGTAGCCACCGCAGCACCGCTCGCAAATGGTCGAACACGTTAGCACCGTGGGATCTGGATCGGCGGTTACGATAGAATCACTTAGCGAAGGGTATGTCCTCTGTGCCGTGCGATCAAACTTGATCCAACGCTCACGTTGCCGATCCACACCGAACCGGTACCAACCAATCTGGCGCAGCAGCGTGGCACCAGTTGATCTGAATTAGAAATTTGAAAACAGAATTTCTTGCTAACTTCAAACCCATGTATCTTTTGATCCAACGTCCAAATTTTACAAATTTGATGTCGTTGGAATCAGCAAGACAAACCCTAGCCAACCCTACCCTTAGTTTAGCAAATAGTATTTGTTAGCTTGTTTAACTTTGCAGATTCATTTGAATGCTTGCTAACATTAGAAAATTCATTTAAAAATGATATTTAGGTTAAAACCTTTGCCAATTTGTTTGTTGTGACCTTGCTGACCATAGGAACCAACCCATAGTTTGGAAAGTGATTTTGGAAAAGAATAGAATGGATTAATTAGTTTAGTCCATTTCTAGCTAACTAAAACTATTTGTTTTGTTTATGAAAATGCTTTCATAAAAGAAAACCTTGAGAAAATGTTTGGACCAAACCTACTGACCAAAAGCACCAAGTTTTGCAATAGCAACTCATTTGGTGAACCCTATAGACTAAAACCCTAGTAGACATATTTCTTCACCACATAAAATGACCAAATAGGTGCCTTGTTTTGAAATTGGTTTTTGAGGTGAAACCTTTTGCTAACAACTTTGCCACTTTGGTAAATGACTAATTTGGATCTTACAAAGTTTAGGAATCTAATAGAAACCCTTTTGCAAATGACTTTGCCATTTTGGTAAATGACCAATTTGGAACTTACAAAGTTTAGAAGCCTAGTGAGGACCATCCCTACATTAGAACCAACCTTTTGCATGCCTATGCACGACTTTGCCACTTTACAAAAATGACCATTAGGTGTACCCAAATGTCTATGACCACTAGGAACCACTTTTGCAAACAAAGCAAAGCTTGGCATGCTTGCATGCATTTCTTTGACTTTGTTATTTTATGTGTGTTGATTTGCTTGATTGGTAGATTGAGTTTGTGCCTTGCTTGATTGATTGTAGTGACTTGAAGAGTGTGAGTGTTGCAAGGACAAGGGTGAACTTATACCCTCTACCAAAAGGCAAGTGATACTTCATATCTTATGTCCCATTATTTTCACTATGCATTAGTGTTTTTGCTAAAGTAAAATCTTGCATGGTTTTTATTTTTGCTAAGTATAGACCTTGCTATAGGAAATCTAGTAGATGAATCCTTAGTAGGATTTTCCTAAGTTAAGAATCCTATTACTACCAAGCTTAGCCTAGCTAATAGAAAACTTGGGTGGGATATATATTCACACTATGAAAAATATTCTAAGTCTGAGGACTTGTGATTTGTTTAATAAAACAACTAAGATTAATGAAACACCTAGGTGGAAATGGAAGGAATGGGTTATGTTGAGTGGTTCACAAGGCCAGGGACTGGCTTGTGTATCTCACTTGTGGATGGCCACCCAGGAAACAAAGAGATTTGAGATGTCAAATGTTGAGAAGTTTCAAGTGCAACCACTTGGCATTATGGGCTCTGCCATGATCTTAGGATGCTGGAACTTAGTCTTTTGGACAGTGGGTGGTAGTGATTGATAGGTTGGAGCGCGTCCATTTGACTAAGGAAAGGCTACTGAAGGATCATTCTTGGGAAACCAAGACTTGTGGGAAAGTGCACCACCTCTGCAGAGTGTAAAACCTAAGTACTTAGCCATGTCCCTGGTAAAGGACAATTTGAGCATCAAGACATGGAAACTTCAAGAATCTCATCATTCCAATTTCTAAATTAAAACTTGTGGGTGAACAAGGGTTGTGTGAAATCTTAAATCTTTGATTGGTAGATGCCTTGAGAGGATCTTCAATCATTGGTTGAGAAAATTGTTTTGCCAAGTAAATCTTCAGTCTTTGATTGGTAGATGCCTTGAGAGGATCTTCAGTCTTGATTGGTAGATGCCTTGGAAATGTTTTGCCAAAACAAAAACTTAGTATTTTCAAATGATAGGGAAAAATCTATTTTGAGCAATGCAAAGCCTCAACTCCACTTAGCCAAATGCATATAGATGATAGACTCCACTATACTACCAAAGTATCACTTGCCAATACAATTCAAATGTATTGACCCTTGTGGCTGTAACTTATTATGTTGCAGGTTTGATTGTTTTAGTGAAGATTGATTGATTAGGATTACAAAGTCTACAACCAACATCTGCCTGTGGCACTTTGAAGATAAAGGACCCAATGCTTATAGTTATTCCGCTGCAATGTAATGTAAATAGCCAATGAGCTATGTTTGATGTAATAAAACTATTTTATTCCTGGTTATAAAGTTGTATTATGACCTTTGTTTCTTGATATTACATCTGAACTGTGGATGCTAGCTATTGATCCAGGGACTAGCATTGTAAACACAGGGGACTCAATCTTATTTAAGGTTGGGGACGTTACAAAAGAACACACATGCAATGACTCCAGTTGTTGTTAGTGAAAAGAACATACATGCAATGACACTGGTGGATCCATAGGTGGATTGAGAAAAGAACACACATGCAATGACACTGGTGGATCCATATGTGGTATGTGAAAAGAACACACATGAAATGACTCTGGTTGTTAGTAGTGAAAAGAACACACATGCAATGACACTGGTGGATCCATAGGTGGTATGTGAAAAGAACACACGTTTCAATGACTCTGGTTTTTGTTACTAAAAAGAACACACATGCAATGACACTGGTGGATCCATAGGTGGATTGTGAAATGAGCACACATCCAATGACACTGGTGGATCCATATGTGGTATGTGAAAAGAACACACATGCAATGACTCCAGTTGATGTTAGTGAAAAGAAAATACATGCAATGACACTGGTGGATCCATGTGTGATCTCGAAAAAGAACACACATTTCAATGACACTAGTGGATCCATATGTGGTATGTGAAAAGAACACACATTCAATGACTCTGGTTGTTGTTACTAAAAAGAACACACATGCAATGACACTGGTGGATCCATAGGTGGTATGTGAAAAGAACACACATTTCAATGACTCTGGTTGTTGTTAGTAAAAAGGACACATATGCAATGACACTGGTGGATCCATGTGTGGTCTTTGAAGAGAACACACATGCAATGACTCTTGTTGTTGTTAGTAAAAAGAGCACACAAACAATGACATTGGTGGATCCATGTGTGGAGTGTGAAGAGAACACACATGCAATGACACTGGTGGATCCATATGTGGTATGTGAGAAGAACAGTCATGAAATGGTTCCAGTTGTTGATAGTAAAAAGAACACACATGCAATGACACTGGTGGATCCATAGGTGGATTGTGAAAAAAGCACACATGCAATGCCACTTGTGGATCCATATGTGGTATGTGAAAAGAACCTACATGCAATGACTCCAGTTGTTGTTAGTGAAAAGAACATACTCCCTCCGTCCCAAAATAAGTGACTTGAGTTTGTCTACATTCGCTTGTATCTATATACTAAAAGCGTCTCGATACATCTGAATCTAGAAAAACCCGTCACTTATTTTGAGATGGAAAAGTACACAATGAAACTGGTGGATCCAAGTGTTGTCTCTGAAGATAACACACATTTCAATGACACTGGTGGATCCATATGTGGTATGTGAAAAGAACACACATTTCAATGACTCTGGTTGTTGTTACTAAAAAGAACACCCATGCAATGACACTGGTGGATCCATAGGTGGTATGTGAAAAGAACACACATTTCAATGACTCTGGTTGTTGTTACTAAAAAGGACACACATGCAATGACACTGGTGGATCCATATGTGGATTGTGAAAAGAGAACACATGCAATGACACTGGTGGATCCATATGTGGTATGTGAAAAGAACACACATGCAATGACTCCAGTTGTTGTTAGTGAAAAGAACATACATGCAATGACACTGGTGGATCCATAGGTGGATTGAGAAAAGAACACACATGCAATGACACTGGTGGATCCATATGTGGTATGTGAAAAGAACACACATGAAATGACTCTGGTTGTTAGTAGTGAAAAGAACACACATGCAATGACACTGGTGGATCCATAGGTGGTATGTGAAAAGAACACACGTTTCAATGACTCTGGTTGTTGTTACTAAAAAGAACACACATGCAATGACACTGGTGGATCCGTAGGTGGATTGTGAAATGAGAACACATGCAATGACACTGGTGGATCCATATGTGGTATGTGAAAAGAACACGCATGCAATGACTCCAGTTGTTGTTAGTGAAAAGAAAATACATGCAATGACACTGGTGGATCCATGTGTGATCTCGAAAAAGAACACACATTTCAATGACACTAGTGGATCCATATGTGTTATGTGAAAAGAACACACATTCAATGACTCTGGTTGTTGTTACTAAAAAGAACACACATGCAATGACACTGGTGGATCCATAGGTGGTATGTGAAAAGAACACACATTTCAATGACTCTGGTTGTTGTTAGTAAAAAGAACACATATGCAATGACACTGGTGGATCCATGTGTGGTCTTTGAAGAGAACACACATGCAATGACTCTAGTTGTTGGTAGTAAAAAGAGCACACAAACAATGACACTTGTGGATCCATGTGTGGATTGTGAAGAGAACACACATGCAATGACACTGGTGGATCCATATGTGGTATGTGAGAAGAACAGTCATGAAATGGTTCCAGTTGTTGTTAGTAAAAGAACACACATGCAATGACACTGGTGGATCCATAGGTGGTATGTGAAAAGAACACACATGCAATGACTCAGTTGTTGTTAGTGAAAGAACATACTCCCTCGTCCCCAAAATAAGTGTGACTTGTTTGTCACATTAAACGCAATCTATATACTAAAAGCAGCGTCCTAGATACATCAGAATCTAAAAAAACCCACGTCACTTATTTTGAAAGATACATAAAGGAAATAAATATCCAGATCCAATGAGAACACAAATTTCCATGACACTGGTGGATCCACATGTGGTATGTGAAAAGAATACACATGCAATGACTCTGGTTGTTGTTACTAAAAAGAACACACATGCGGACAACTGGTGGATCCATAGGTGGTATGTGAAAGAACACACATGCAATGAAACTGGTGGATCCATAGGTGGTATGTGAAAAGAACAGACATTTCAATGACTCTGATTGTTGTTACTAAAAATAACACACATGCAATGACACTGGTGGATCCATAGGTGGATTGTGAAAAGAGCACACATGCAATGGCATTAGTGGATCCATATGTGGTATGTGAAAAGAACACACATGCAATGACTCTAGTTGTTGTTAGTGAAAAGAACATACATGCAATGACACTGGTGGATCCATGCATGGTCTCTAAAAAGAACACACGTTTCAATGACACTAGTGGATCCATATGTGGTATGTGAAAAGAACACACATTCAATGACTCTGGTTGTTGTTACTAAAAAGAACACACATGCAATGACACTGGTGGATCCATAGGTGGTATGTGAAAAGAACACACATTTCAATGACTCTGGTTGTTATTAGTAAAAAGAACACATATGCAATGACACTGGTGGATCCATGTGTGGATTGTGAAAAGAGAACACATGCAATGACACTGGTGGATCCATATGTGGTATGTGAAAAGAACACACATGCAATGACTCCAGTTGTTATTAGTGAAAAGAACATACATGCAATGACACTGGTGGATCCATAGGTGGATTGAGAAAAGAACACACATGCAATGACACTGGTGGATCCATATGTGGTATGTGAAAAGAACAAACATGAAATGACTCTGGTTGTTAGTAGTGAAAAGAACACACATGCAATGACACTGGTGGATCCATAGGTGGTATGTGAAAAGAACACACGTTTCAATGACTCTGGTTTTTGTTACTAAAAAGAACACACATGCAATGACACTGGTGGATCCATATGTGGTATGTGAAAAGAACACACATGCAATGACTCAAGTTGATGTTAGTGAAAAGAAAATACATGCAATGACACTGGTGGATCCATGTGTGATCTCGAAAAAGAACACACATTTCAATGACACTAGTGGATCCATATGTGGTATGTGAAAAGAATACACATTCAATGACTCTGGTTGTTGTTACTAAAAAGAACACACATGCAATGACACTGGTGGATCCATAGGTGGTATGTGAAAAGAACACACATTTCAATGACTCTGGTTGTTGTTAGTAAAAAGAACACATATGCAATGACACTGGTGGATCCATGTGTGGTCTTTGAAGAGAACACACATGCAATGACTCTGGTTGTTGTTAGTAAAAAGAGCACACAAACAATGACACTGGTGGATCCATGTGATGATTGTGAAGAGAACACACATGCAATGACACTGGTGGATCCATATGTGGTATGTGAGAATAACAGTCATGAAATGGTTCCAGTTGTTGATAGTAAAAAGAACACACATGCAATGACACTGGTGGATCCATAGGTGGATTGTGAAAAAAGCACACATGCAATGCCACTTGTGGATCCATATGTGGTATGTGAAAAGAACCTACATGCAATGAATCCAGTTGTTGTTAGTGAAAAGAACATACTCCCTCCGTCCCAAAATAAGTGACTTGAGTTTGTCTACATTCGCTTGTATCTATATACTAAAACGTGTCTCGATACATCTGAATCTAGAAAAACCCACGTCACTTATTTTGGGATGGAGGGAGTACATGCAATGAAACTGGTGGATCCAAGTGTTGTCTCTGAAGATAACACACATTTCAATGACACTGGTGGATCCATATGTGGTATGTGAAAAGAACACACATTTCAATGACTCTGGTTGTTGTTAATAAAAAGAACACCCATGCAATGACACTGGTGGATCCATAGGTGGTATGTGAAAAGAACACACATTTCAATGACTCTGGTTGTTGTTACTAAAAAGGACACACATGCAATGACACTGGTGGATCCATATGTGGATTGTGAAAAGAGAACACATGCAATGACACTGGTGGATCCATATGTGGTATGTGAAAAGAACACACATGCAATGACTCCAGTTGTTGTTAGTGAAAAGAACATACATGCAATGACACTGGTGGATCCCTATGTGGATCGTTACAAGAACACACATGCAATGACACTGGTGGATCCATATGTGGTATGTGAAAAGAACACACATGAAATGACTCTAGTTGTTAGTAGTGAAAAGAACACACATGCAATGACACTGGTGGATCCATAGGTGGTATGTGAAAAGAACACACGTTTCAATGACTCTGGTTGTTGTTACTAAATAGAACACACATGCAATGACACTGGTGGATCCATAGGTGGATTGTGAAATGAGAACACATGCAATGACACTTATGGATCCATATGTGGTATGTGAAAAGAACACACATGCAATGACTCCAGTTGTTGTTAGTGAAAAGAAAATACATGCAATGACACTGGTGGATCCATGTGTGATCTCGAAAAAGAACACACATTTCAATGACACTAGTGGATCCATATGTGGTATGTGAAAAGAACACACATTCAATGACTCTGGTTGTTGTTACTAAAAAGAACACACATGCAATGACACTGGTGGATCCATAGGTGGTATGTGAAAAGAACACACATTTCAATGACTCTGGTTGTTGTTAGTAAAAAGAACACATATGCAATGACACTGGTGGATCCATATGTGGTATGTGAAAAGAACACACATGCAATGACTCAAGTTGTTGTTAGTAAAAGAAAACACAAACAATGACACTTGTGGATCCATGTGTGATTGAAAAAGAACACATTTCAATGACACTAGTGGATCCATATGTGGTATGTGAAATGAACACATGAAATGACTCCGGTTGTTGTTACTAAAAGAACACACATGCAATGACACTGGTGGATCCATAGGTGGTATGTGAAAAGAACACACATTTCAATGACTCAGGTTGTTGTTAGTAAAGAACATACTCCCTCTTCCCCAAAAATGACGAGTTGTGTTTTGTACATTACGTATCCTGCTAAATTTAAACGTCGCGTCTAGATACATCATCCGAATCTAAATCAAATCACTTGTATTTTGGATAAGGAAAAAATCCAACTGGCCTTGAGAACACATATGCAATGACATGGTGGATCCATGTGTGGTATGTGAAGAGAATACACATGCAATGACTCTGGTTGTTGTTACTAAAAAGAGCACACATGCAATGACACTTGTGGATCCATAGGTGATGATTGTGAAGAGAACACACATGCAATGACACTGGTGGATCCATATGTGGTATGTGAATAACAACATGAAATGACTCCGATTGTTGTTACTAAAAAGAACACACATGCAATGACACTGGTGGATCCATAGGTGGATTGTGAAAAGAGCACACATGCAATGGCATTAGTGGATCCATATGTGGTATGTGAAAAGAACACACATGCAATGACTCTAGTTGTTGTTAGTGAAAGAACATACATGCAATGACACTGGTGGATCCATGCATGGTCTCTAAAGAGAACACACATTTCAATGACACTGGTGGATCCATATGTGGTATGTGAAAAGAACACACATTCAATGACTCTGGTTGTTGTTACTAAAAAGAACACACATGCAATGACACTGGTGGATCCATAGGTGGTATGTGAAAAGAACACACATTTCAATGACTCTGGTTGTTATTAGTAAAAAGGACACACATGCAATGACACTGGTGGATCCATGTGTGGATTGTGAAAAGAGAACACATGCAATGACACTGGTGGATCCATATGTGGTATGTGAAAAGAACACACATGCAATGACTCCAGTTGTTGTTAGTGAAAAGAACATACATGCAATGACACTGGTGGATCCATAGGTGGATTGAGAAAAGAACACACATGCAATGACACTGGTGGATCCATATGTGGTATGTGAAAAGAACACACATGAAATGACTCTAGTTGTTAGTAGTGAAAAGAACACACATGCAATGACACTGGTGGATCCATAGGTGGTATGTGAAAAGAACACACGTTTCAATGACTCTGGTTGTTGTTACTAAATAGAACACACATGCAATGACACTGGTGGATCCATAGGTGGATTGTGAAATGAGAACACATGCAATGACACTTATGGATCCATATGTGGTATGTGAAAAGAACACACATGCAATGACTCCAGTTGTTGTTAGTGAAAAGAAAATACATGCAATGACACTGGTGGATCCATGTGTGATCTCGAAAAAGAACACACATTTCAATGACACTAGTGGATCCATATGTGGTATGTGAAAAGAACACACATTCAATGACTCTGGTTGTTGTTACTAAAAAGAACACACATGCAATGACACTGGTGGATCCATAGGTGGTATGTGAAAAGAACACACATTTCAATGACTCTGGTTGTTGTTAGTAAAAAGAACACATATGCAATGACACTGGTGGATCCATGTGTGGTCTTTGAAGAGAACACACATGCAATGACTCTGGTTGTTGTTAGTAAAAAGAGCACACAAACAATGACACTTGTGGATCCATGTGTGGATTGTGAAGAGAACACACATGCAATGACACTGGTGGATCCATATGTGGTATGTGAGAAGAACAGTCATGAAATGGTTCCAGTTGTTGACAGTAAAAAGAACACACATGCAATGAAACTGGTGGATCCATAGGTGGATTGTGAAAAAAGCACACATGCAATGCCACTTGTGGATCCATATGTGGTATGTGAAAAGAACCTACATGCAATGACTCCAGTTGTTGTTAGTGAAAAGAACATACTCCCTCCGTCCCAAAATAAGTGAGTTTGAACACACTTGAGTTTGACACATTCGGTGGATCCATATAACGTGGTATGTGAAAAGAACACACATTTCAATGACTAGTGGATCAAGTGTTGTCTAAGAGAACACACAAGCAATGACACTGGTGGATCCACATGTGGTATGTGAAAAGAACACACATGCAATGACTCTGGTTGTTGTTACTAAAAAGAACACACATGCAATGACACTGGTGGATCCATATGTGGTATGTGAAAAGAACACACATTCAATGACTCTAGTTGTTGTTAGTGAAAAGAACACACATGCAATGACACTGGTGGATCCATAAGTGGTATGTGAAAAGAACAGACATTTCAATGACTCTGATTGTTGTTACTAAAAATAACACACATGCAATGACACTGGTGGATCCATAGGTGGATTGTGAAAAGAGCACACATGCAATGGCATTAGTGGATCCATATGTGGTATGTGAAAAGAACACACATGCAATGACTCTAGTTGTTGTTAGTGAAAAGAACATACATGCAATGACACTGGTGGATCCATGCATGGTCTCTAAAAAGAACACACGTTTCAATGACACTAGTGGATCCATATGTGGTATGTGAAAAGAACACACATTCAATGACTCTGGTTGTTGTTACTAAAAAGAACACACATGCAATGACACTGGTGGATCCATAGGTGGTATGTGAAAAGAACACACATTTCAATGACTCTGGTTGTTGTTAGTACAAAGAACACATATGCAATGACACTGGTGGATCCATGTGTGGTCTTTAAAGAGAACACACATGCAATGACTCTGGTTGTTGTTAGTAAAAAGAGCACACAAACAATGACACTTGTGGATCCATGTGTGGATTGTGAAGAGAACACACATGCAGTGACACTGGTGGATCCATATGTGGTATGTGAGAAGAACAGTCATGAAATGTATCCAGTTGTTAATAGTAAAAAGAACACACATGCAATGACACTGGAGGATCCATAGGTGGATTGTGAAAAAAGCACACATGCAATGCCACTTGTGGATCCATATGTGTTATGTGAAAAGAACACACATGAAATGACTCCAGTTGTTGTTAGTGAAAAGAACATACTCCCTCCGTCCCAAAATAAGTGACTTGAGTTTGTCTACATTCGCTTGTATCTATATACTAAAACGTGTCTAGATACATCGTGGATC
Source organism: Avena insularis (assembly GCA_023614405.1). Lineage (NCBI taxonomy): Eukaryota > Viridiplantae > Streptophyta > Magnoliopsida > Poales > Poaceae > Avena > Avena insularis. The sequence goes on from JAJUPC010000257.1 coordinate 305,241, forward strand.
CAAGTGTTGTCTCTGAAGAGAACACACATTTCAATGACACTGGTGGATACATATGTGGTATGTGAAAAGAATACACATGCAATGACTCTGGTTGTTGTTACTAAAAAGAACACACATGCAGGGACACTGGTGGATCCATAGGTGGTATGTGAAAAGAACACACATTTCAATGACTCTGGTTGTTGTTACTAAAAAGAACACACATGCAATGACACTGGTGGATCCATAGGTGGTATGTGAAAAGAACAGACATTTCAATGACTCTGATTGTTGTTACTAAAAATAACACACATGCAATGACACTGGTGGATCCATAGGTGGATTGTGAAAAGAGCACACATGCAATGGCATTAGTGGATCCATATGTGGTATGTGAAAAGAACACACATGCAATGACTCTAGTTGTTGTTAGTCAAAAGAACATACATGCAATGACACTGTTGGATCCATGCATGGTCTCTAAAAAGAACACACGTTTCAATGACACTAGTGGATCCATATGTGTTATGTGAAAAGAACACGCATGCAATGACTCTGGTTATTTTTACTAAAAAGAACACACATGCAATGACACTGTTGGATCCATATGTGGTATGTGAAAAGAACACACATTTCAATGACTCTGGTTGTTGTTACTAAAAAGAACACACATGCAATGACACTAGTGGATCCATATGTGGATTGTGAAAAGAGCACACATGTAATGCCACTGGTGGATCCATATGTGGTACGTGAAAAGAACACACATGCAATGACTCTGGTTGTTGTTAGTGAAAATAACATACATGCAATGACACTGGTGGATCCATAGGTGCATTGTGAAAAGAACACACATGCAATAACACAGGTGGATCCATATGTGGTATGTGAAAAGAACACACATGCAATGAATCTGGTTGTTGTTGTTGAAACGAACACACAAGCTATGACACTGGTGGATCCATGTGTGGTCTCTAAAAACAACACACATTTCAATGACACTAGTGGATCCATATGTGGTATGTGAAAAAAAACACATTTCAATGACTCGGTTGTTGTTAGTAAAAAGAACACACATGCAATGACACTGGTGGATCCAAAGGTGGATTGTGAAAAGAGCACACATTTCAATGACTCTGGTTGTTAGTAAAAAGAACACATATGCAATGACACTGGTGGATCCATGTGTGGTCTCTTAAGAGAACACACATGCAATGACTCTGGTTGTTGTTAGTAAAAAGAGCACACATGCAATGACACTGGTGGATCCATGTGTGGATTGTGAAGAGAACACACATGGAATGACACTGGTGGATCCATATGTGGTATGTGAGAAGAACAGTAATGAAATGACTCTAGTTGTTGTTAGTAAAAAGAACACACATGCAATGACACTGGTGGATCCATAGGTGGATTGTGAAAAGAGCACACATGCAATGACACTGGTGGATCCATATGTGGTATGTGAAAAGAACACACATGCAATGACTCCAGTTGTTGTTATTGAAAAGAACATACATGCAATGACACTGGTGGATCCATAGGTGGATTTTGAAAAGAACACACATGCAATGACACTGTTGGATCCATATGTGGTATGTGAAAAGAACACACATTTTAATGACACTAGTGGATCCATATGTGGTATGTGAAAAGAACACACATTTCAATGACTCAGTTGTTGTTAGTAAAAAGAACACACATGCAATGACACTACTGGATCCATGTGTGGTCTCTGAAGAGAACACACATGCAATGTCTCTGGTTGTTGTTAGTAAAAAGAGCACACATGCAATGACACTGGTGGATCCATGTGTGGATTGTGAAGAGAACACACATGCAATGACACTGGTGGATCCATATGTGGTATGTGAGAAGAACAATCATGAAATGATTCCAGTTGTTGTTAGTAAAAAGAACACACATGCAATGACACTGGTGGATCCATAGGTGGATTGTGAAAAGAGCACACATTCATAGACACTTGTGGATCCATATGTGGTATGTGAAAAGAACACACATGCAATGACTCCAGTTGTTGTTAGTGGAAAGAACATACTCCCTCCGTCCCAAAATAAGTGACTTGAGTTTCTCTACATTCGCATGTATCTATATACTAAAACGTGTCTAGATACATCCGAATCTAGAAAAACTCACGTCACTTATTTTGGGATGGAGGGAGTGCATCCGATGACACTGGTGGATCCATGTGTTGTCTCTGAAGAGAACACACATTTCAATGACACTGGTGGATCCATATGTGGTATGTGAAAAGAACACACATGCAATGACTCTGGTTGTTGCTACTAAAAGAACACGCATGCAATGACACTGGTGGATCCATATGTGGTATGTGAAAAGAACACACATTTCAATGACTCTGGTTGTTGTTCCTAAAAAGAACACCCATGGAATGACACTGGTGGATCCATAGGTGGTATGTGAAAAGAACACACATTTCAATGACTCTGGTTGTTGTTACTAAAAAGAACACACATGCAATGACACTGGTGGATCCATATGTGGATTGTGAAAAGAGAACACATGCAATGACACTGGTGGATCCATATGTGGTATGTGAAAAGAACACACATGCAATGACTCCAGTTGTTGTTAGTGAAAAGAACATACATGCAATGACACTGGTGGATCCATAGGTGGACTGAGAAAAGAACACACATGCAATGACACTGGTGGATCCATATGTGGTATGTGAAAAGAACACACATGAAATGACTCTGGTTCTTAGTAGTGAAAAGAACACACATGCAATGACACTGGTGGATCCATAGGTGGTATGTGAAAAGAACACACGTTTCAATGACTCTGGTTGTTGTTACTAAAAAGAACACACATGCAATGACACAAATGGATCCATAGGTGGATTGTGAAATGAGCACACATGCAATGACACTGGTGGATCCATATGTGGTATGTGAAAAGAACACACATGCAATGACTCCAGTTGTTGTTAGTGAAAAGAAAATACATGCAATGACACTGGTGGATCCATGTGTGATCTCGAAAAAGAACACACATTTCAATGACACTAGTGGATCCATATGTGGTATGTGAAAAGAACACACATTCAATGACTCTGGTTGTTGTTATTGAAAAGAACACACAAGCTATGACACTAGTGGATCCATGTGTGGTCTCTAAAAAGAACACACATTTCAATGACACTAGTGGATCCATATGTGGTATGTGAAAAACACACACATTTCAATGACTCAGTTGTTGTTAGTAAAAAGAACACACATGCAATGACACTGGTGGATCCAAAGGTGGATTGTGAAAAGAGCACACATTTCAATAACTCTGGTTGTTGTTAGTAAAAAGAACACATATGCAATGACACTAGTGGATCCATGTGTGGTCTCTTAAGAGAACACACATGCAATGACTCTGGTTGTTGTTAGTAAAAAGAGCACACAAGCAATGACACTGGTGGATCCATGTGTGGATTGTGAAGAGAACACACATGCAATGACACTGGTGGATCCATATGTGGTATGTGAGAAGAACAGTCATGAAATGACTCCAGTTGTTGTTTGTAAAAAGAACACACATGGAATGACACTGGTGGATCCATAGGATCATTGTGAAAAGAGCACACATGCAATGACACTGGTGGATCCATATGTGGTATGTGAAAAGAACACACATGCAATGACTCCAGTTGTTGTTAGTGAAAAGAACATACATGCAATGTCACTGGTGGATCCATAGGTGGATTGTGAAAAGAACACACATGCAGGGACACTGGTGGATCCATATGTGGTATGTGAAAAGAACACACATTCAATGACTCTGGTTGTTGGTACTAAAAAGAACACACATGCAATGACACTGGTGGATCCATTGGTGGTATGTGAAAAGAACACACATTTCAATGACTCTAGTTGTTGTTACTAAAAAGAACACACATGCAATGACACTGGTGGATCCATAGGTGGATTGGCAAAAGAGCACACATGCAATGACATTGGTGGATCCATATGTGGTATGTGAAAAGAACACACATGCAATGACTCAAGTTGTTGTTAGTGAAAAGAACATACATGCAATGACACTGGTGGATCCATGTGCGGTCTCTAAAAAGAACACACACTTCAATGACACTAGTGGATCCATATGTGGTATGTGAAAAGAACACACATTTCAATGACTCAGTTGTTGTTAGTAAAAAGAACACACATGCAATGACACTGGTGGATCCAAAGGTGTATTGTGAAAAGAGCACACATTTCAATGACTCTGGTTGTTGTTAGTAAAAAGAACACACATGCAATGACACTGCTGGATCCATGTGTGGTCTCTGAAGAGAACACACATGCAATGACCCGGTTGTTGTTAGTAAAAAGATCACACATGCAATGACACTTGTGGACCCATGTGTGGATTGTGAAGAGAACACACATGCAATGACACTGGTGGATCCATATGTGGTATATGAGAAGAACAGTCATGAAATGATTCCAGTTGTTGTTAGAAAAATAACACACATGCAATGACACTGGTGGATCCAAAGGTGGATTGTGAAAAGAGCACACATTTCAATGACTCTGGTTGTTGTTAGTAAAAAGAACACACATGCAATGACACTGCTAGATCCATGTGTGGTCTCTAAAGAGAACACGCATGCAATGACTCTGGTTGTTGTTAGTAAAAAGAGCACACATGCAGTGACACTGGTGGATCCATGTGTGGATTGTGAAGAGAACACACATGCAGTGACACTGGTGGATACATATGTGGTATGTGAGAAGAACAGTCATGAAATGATTCCAGTTGTTGATAATAAATAGAACACACATGCAATCACATTGGTGGATCCATAGGTGGATTGTGAAAAGAGCACACATGCAATGACTCCAGTTGTTGTTAGTGAAAAGAACATACTCCCTCCGTCCCAAAATAAGTGACTTGAGTTTGTCTACATTCGCATGTATCTATATACTAAAACGTGTCTAGATACATCCGAATCTAGAAAAACCCACGTCACTTATTTTGGGATGGAGTGAGTACATGCAATGACACTGGTGGATCCATGTGTTGTCTCTGAAGAGAACACACATTTCAATGACACTGGTGGATCCATATGTGGTATGTGAAAAGAACCCACATGCAATGACTCTGGTTGTTGTTACTAAAAAGAACACACATGCAGTGACACTGGTGGATCCATAGGTGGTATGTGAAAAGAACACACATTTCAGTGACTCTGGTTGTTGTTACTAAAAAGAACACACATGCAATGACACTGGTGGATCCATAGGTGGTATGTGAAAAGAACACACATTTCAATGACTCTGGTTGTTGTTACTAAAAAGAACACACATGCAATGACACTGGTGGATCCATAGGTGGATTGTGAAAAGAGCACACATGCAATGACATTGGTGGATCCATATGTGGTAAGTGAAAAGAACACACATGCAATGACTCCAGTTGTTGTTAGTGATAAGAACATACATGCAATGACACTGGTGGATCCATGTGTGGTCTCTAAAAAGAACACACATTTCAATGACACTAGTGGATCCATATGTGGTATGTGAAAATAACACACATGCAATGACTCTAGTTGTTTTTACTAAAAGGAACACACATGCAATGACACTGGTGGATCCATAGGTGGTAAGTGAAAAGAACACACATTTCAATGACTCTGGTTGTTGTTACTAAAAAGAACACACATGCAATGACACTAGTGGATCCATATGTGGACTGTGAAAAGAGCACACATGTAATGCCACTAGTGGATCCATATGTGGTATGTGAAAAGAACACACATGCAATGACTCTGGTTGTTGTTAGTGAAAAGAACATACATGCAATGACACTGGTGGATCCATAGGTGGATTGTAAAAAGAACACACATGCAATGACACTGGTGGATCCATATGTGGTATGTGAAAAGAACACACATGCAATGACTCTGGTTGTTGTTATTGAAAAGAACACACAAGGTATGACACTGGTGGATCCATGTGTGGTCTCTAAAAAGAACACACATTTTAATGACACTAGTGGATCCATATGTGGTATGTGAAAAGAACACACATTTCAATGACCTAGTTGTTGTTAGTAAAAAGAACACACATGCAATGACACTGGTGGATCCAAAGGTGGATTGTGAAAAGAGCACACATTTCAATGACTCTGGTTGTTGTTAGTAAAAAGAACACACATGCAATGACACTTCTAGATCCATGTGTGGTCTCTGAAGAGAACACACATGCAATGACTATTGTTGTTGTTAGTAAAAAGAGCACACATGCAATGACACTGGTGGATCCATGTGTGGATTATGAAGAGAACACACATGCAATGACACTGGTGGATCCATATGTGGTATGTGAGAAGAACAGTCATGAAATGATTCCAGTTGTTGTTAGTAAAAAGAACACACATGCAATGACACTGGTGGATCCATATGTGGATTGTGAAAAGAGCACACATGCAATGACACTAGTGGATCCATGTGTGTTATGTGAAAACAACACACATGCAATGACTCCAGTTGTTGTTAGTGAAAAGAACATACATGCAATGACACTGGTGGATCCATAGGTGGATTGTGAAAAGAACACACATGCAATGACACTGGTGGATCCATATGTGGTATGTGAAAAAAACACACATGTAATGACTCTGGTTGTTGTTAGTGAAAAGAGCACACATGCAATGACACTGGTGGATCCATAGGTGGTATGTGAAAAGAACACACATTTCCATGACTCTGGTTGTTCCTACTAAAAAGAACACACATGCAATGACACTGGTGGATCCATAGGTGGATCCTGAAATGAGCACACATGCACTGACATTGGTGGATCCATATGTGGTATGTGAAAATAACACACATGCAATGACTCCAGTTGTTGTTAGTGAAAAGAACATACATGCAATGACACTGGTGGATCCATGTGTGGTCTCTAAAAAGAACACACATTTCAATGACACTAGTGTATCCATATGTGGTATGTGAAAAGAACACACATGCAATGACTCTGGTTGTTTTTACTAAAAAGAACACACATGCAATGACACTGGTGGATCCATAGGTGGTATGTGAAAAGAACACACATTTCAATGACTCTGGTTGTTGTTACTAAAAAGAACACACATGCAATGACACTGGTGGATCCATAGGTGGATTGTGAAAAGAGCACACATGCAATGACATTGTTGGATCCATATGTGGTATGTGAAATGAACACACATGCAATGACTCCAGTTGTTGTTAGTGAAAAGATCATACATGCAATGACACTGGTGGATCCATGTGTGGTCTCTAAAAAGAACACACATTTCAATGACACTAGTGGATCCATATGTGGTATGTGAAAAGAACACACATGCAATGACTCTAGTTGTTTTTACTAAAAAGAACACACATGCAATGACACTGGTGGATCCATAGGTGGTATGTGAAAAGAACACACATTTCAATGACTCTGGTTGTTGTTACTAAAAAGAACACACATGCAATGACACTTGTGGATCCATATGTGGATTGTGAAAAGAGCACACATGTAATGCCACTAGTGGATCCATATGTGGTATGTGAAAAGAACACACATGCAATGACTCTGGTTGTTGTTAGTAAAAAGAACATACATGCAATGACACTGGTGGATCCATATGTGGATTGTGAAAAGTGCAGACATGCAATGACATTGGTGGATCCATAGGTGTTATGTGAAAAGAACACACATGCAATGACTCCAGTTGTTGTTAGTGAAAAGAACATACATGCAATGACACTGGTGGACCCATAGGTGGATTGTGAAAAGAACACACATGCAATGACACTGGTGGATCCATATGTGGTATGTGAAAAGAACACACATGAAATGACTCTGGTTGTTGTTAGTGAAAAGAAGACACATGCAATGACACTGGTGGATCCATAGGTGGTATGTGAAAAGAACACACATTTCCATGACTCTGGTTGTTGTTACTAAAAAGAACACACATGCAATGACACTGGTGGATCCATAGGTGGATTGTGAAATGAGCACACATGCAATGACACTGGTGGATCCATATGTGGTATGTGAAAATAACACACATGCAATGACTCCAGTTGTTGTTAGTGAAAAGAACATACATGCAATGACACTGGTGGATCCATGTGTGGTCTCTAAAAAGAACACACATTTCAATGACACTAGTGTATCCATATGTGGTATGTGAAAAGAACACACATGCAATGACTCTGGTTGTTTTTACTAAAAAGAACACACATGCAATGACACTGGTGGATCCATAGGTGGTATGTGAAAAGAACACACATGTCAATGACTCTGGTTGTTGTTACTAAAAAGAACACACATGCAATGACACTGGTGGATTGTGAAAAGAGCACACATGCAATGACATTGCTGGATCCATATGTGGTATGTGAAATGAACACACATGCAATGACTCCAGTTGTTGTTAGTGAAAAGATCATACATGCAATGACACTGGTGGATCAATGTGTGGTCTCTAAAAAGAACACACATTTCAATGACACTAGTGGATCCATATGTGGTATGTGAAAAGAACACACATGCAATGACTCTAGTTGTTTTTACTAAAAAGAACACACATGCAATGACACTGGTGGATCCATAGGTGGTATGTGAAAAGAACACACATTTCAATGACTCTGGTTGTTGTAACTAAAAAGAACACACATGCAATGACACTTGTGGATCCATATGTGGATTGTGAAAAGAGCACACATGTAATGCCACTAGTGGATCCATATGTGGTATGTGAAAAGAACACACATGCAATGACTCTGGTTGTTGTTAGTAAAAAGAACATACATGCAATGACACTGGTGGATCCATATGTGGATTGTGAAAAGTGCAGACATGCAATGACATTGGTGGATCCATAGGTGTTATGTGAAAAGAACACACATGCAATGACTCCAGTTGTTGTTAGTGAAAAGAACATACATGCAATGACACTGGTGGACCCATAGGTGGATTGTGAAAAGAACACACATGCAATGACACTGGTGGATCCATATGTGGTATGTGAAAAGAACACACATGAAATGACGCTGGTTGTTGTTAGTGAAAAGAAGACACATGCAATGACACTGGTGGATCCATAGGTGGTATGTGAAAAGAACACACATTTCCATGACTCTGGTTGTTGTTACTAAAAAGAACACACATGCAATGACACTGGTGGATCCATAGGTGGATTGTGAAATGAGCACACATGCAATGACACTGGTGGATCCATATGTGGTATGTGAAAATAACACACATGCAATGACTCCAGTTGTTGTTAGTGAAAAGAACATACATGCAATGACACTGGTGGATCCATGTGTGGTCTCTAAAAAGAACACACATTTCAATGACACTAGTGTATCCATATGTGGTATGTGAAAAGAACACACATGCAATGACTATGGTTGTTTTTACTAAAAAGAACACACATGCAATGACACTGGTGGATCCATAGGTGGTATGTGAAAAGAACACACATTTCAATGACTCTGGTTGTTGTTACTAAAAGAACACACATGCAATGACACTGGTGGATCCATATGTGGATTGTGAAAAGAGCACACATGCAATGACACTGGTGGATCCATATGTGGTATGTGAAAAGAACACACATGCAATGACTCTGGTTATTGTTAGTGAAAAGAACATACACGCAATGACACTGGTGGATCCATAGGTGGATTGTGAAAAGAAAACACATGCAATGACACTGGTGGATCCATATGTGGTATGTGAAAAGAACACACATGCAATGACTCTGGTTGTTGTTATTGAAAAGAACACTCATGCAATGAGACTGGTGGATCCATGTCTAGTCTCTAAAAAGAACACACAATTCAATGACACTAGTGGATCCATATGTGGTATGTGAAAAGAACACACATTTCAATGACTCAATTGTTGTTAGTAAAAAGAACACACATGCAATGACACTGGTGGATCCAAAGGTGGATTGTGAAAAGAGCACACATTTCAATGACTCACGGTTGTTGTTTGTATAAGAACACACATTCAGTGACACTGGTGTATCCATGTTTTTTCTCTGAAGAGAACACACATGCAATGACTCTAGTTGTTGTTTGTAAAAAGAGCACACATGCAATGACACTGGTGGATCCATATGTGGATTGTGAAAAGAGCACACATGCAATGACACTGGTGAATCCATATGTGGTCTGTGAAAAGAACACACATGCAATGACTCTGGTTATTGTTAGTGAAAAGAACATACACGCAATGACACTGGTGGATCCATAGGTGGATTGTGAAAAGAAAACACATGCAATGACACTGGTGGATCCATATGTGGTATGTGAAAAGAACACACATGCAATGACTCTGGTTGTTGTTATTGAAAAGAACACTCATGCAATGAGACTGGTGGATCCATGTCTAGTCTCTAAAAAGAACACACAATTCAATGACACTAGTGGATCCATATGTGGTATGTGAAAAGAACACACATTTCAATGACTCAATTGTTGTTAGTAAAAAGAACACACATGCAATGACACTGGTGGATCCAAAGGTGGATTGTGAAAAGAGCACACATTTCAATGACTCTGGTTGTTGTTAGTAAAAAGAACACACATGCAATGACACTGGTGGATCCATGCGTGGTCTCTGAAGAGAACACACATGCAATGACTCTAGTTGTTGTTTGTAAAAAGAGCACACATGCAATGACACTGGTGGATCCATTTGTGGATTGTGAAGAGAACACACATGCAATGACACTGGTGGATCCATATGTGGTATGTGAGAAGAACAGTCATGAAATGATTCTAGTTGTTGTTAGTAAAAAGAACACACATGCAATGACACTGATGGATCCAAAGGTGGATTGTCTAAAGAGCACACATTTCAATGAATCTGGTTGTTGTTAGTAAAAAGAACACACATCCAATGACACAGCTAGATCCATGTGTGGTCACTGAAGAAAACACACATGCAATGACTCTGGTTGTTGTTAGTAAAAAGAGCACACATGCAATGACACTGGTGGATCCATGTGTGGATTGTGAAGAGAACACACATGCAATGACACTGGTGGATCCATATGTGGTATGTGAAAAGAGCACACATGCATTGACACTTGTGGATCCATATGTGGTATGTGAAAAGAACACACATGCAATGCCTCCAGTTGTTGTTAGTGAAAAGAACATACTCCCTCCGTCCCAAAATAAGTGACTTGAGTTTGTCTACATTCGCATGTATCTATATACTAAAACGTGTCTAGATACATCCGAATCTAGAAAAACCCACGTCACTTATTTTGGGATGGAGGGAGTACATGCAATGACACTGGTGGATCCATGTGTTGTCTCTGAAGAGAACACACATTTCAATGACTCTGGTGGATCCATATGTGGTATGTGAAAAGAACACACATGCAATGACTCTGGTTGTTGTTAGTAAAAAGAACATACATGCAATGACACTGGTGGATCCATATGTGGATTGTGAAAAGTGCAGACATGCAATGACATTGGTGGATCCATAGGTGTTATGTGAAAAGAACACACATGCAATGACTCCAGTTGTTGTTAGTGAAAAGAACATACATGCAATGACACTGGTGGACCCATAGGTGGATTGTGAAAAGAACACACATGCAATGACACTGGTGGATCCATATGTGGTATGTGAAAAGAACACACATGAAATGACTCTGGTTGTTGTTAGTGAAAAGAAGACACATGCAATGACACTGGTGGATCCATAGGTGGTATGTGAAAAGAACACACATTTCCATGACTCTGGTTGTTGTTACTAAAAAGAACACACATGCAATGACACTGGTGGATCCATAGGTGGATTGTGAAATGAGCACACATGCAATGACACTGGTGGATCCATATGTGGTATGTGAAAATAACACACATGCAATGACTCCAGTTGTTGTTAGTGAAAAGAACATACATGCAATGACACTGGTGGATCCATGTGTGGTCTCTAAAAAGAACACACATTTCAATGACACTAGTGTATCCATATGTGGTATGTGAAAAGAACACACATGCAATGACTCTGGTTGTTTTTACTAAAAAGAACACACATGCAATGACACTGGTGGATCCATAGGTGGTATGTGAAAAGAACACACATGTCAATGACTCTGGTTGTTGTTACTAAAAAGAACACACATGCAATGACACTGGTGGATCCATAGGTGGATTGTGAAAAGAGCACACATGCAATGACATTGCTGGATCCATATGTGGTATGTGAAATGAACACACATGCAATGACTCCAGTTGTTGTTAGTGAAAAGATCATACATGCAATGACACTGGTGGATCCATGTGTGGTCTCTAAAAAGAACACACATTTCAATGACACTAGTGGATCCATACGTGGTATGTGAAAAGAACACACATGCAATGACTCTAGTTGTTTTTACTAAAAAGAACACACATGCAATGACACTGGTGGATCCATAGGTGGTATGTGAAAAGAACACACATTTCAATGACTCTGGTTGTTGTAACTAAAAAGAACACACATGCAATGACACTTGTGGATCCATATGTGGATTGTGAAAAGAGCACACATGTAATGCCACTAGTGGATCCATATGTGGTATGTGAAAAGAACACACATGCAATGACTCTGGTTGTTGTTAGTAAAAAGAACATACATGCAATGACACTGGTGGATCCATATGTGGATTGTGAAAAGTGCAGACATGCAATGACATTGGTGGATCCATAGGTGTTATGTGAAAAGAACACACATGCAATGACTCCAGTTGTTGTTAGTGAAAAGAACATACATGCAATGACACTGGTGGACCCATAGGTGGATTGTGAAAAGAACACACATGCAATGACACTGGTGGATCCATATGTGGTATGTGAAAAGAACACACATGAAATGACTCTGGTTGTTGTTAGTGAAAAGAAGACACATGCAATGACACTGGTGGATCCATAGGTGGTATGTGAAAAGAACACACATTTCCATGACTCTGGTTGTTGTTACTAAAAAGAACACACATGCAATGACACTGGTGGATCCATAGGTGGATTGTGAAATGAGCACACATGCAATGACACTGGTGGATCCATATGTGGTATGTGAAAATAACACACATGCAATGACTCCAGTTGTTGTTAGTGAAAAGAACATACATGCAATGACACTGGTGGATCCATGTGTGGTCTCTAACAGCAGACACATTTCAATGACACTAGTGTATCCATATGTGGTATGTGAAAAGAACACACATGCAATGACTATGGTTGTTTTTACTAAAAAGAACACACATGCAATGACACTGGTGGATCCATAGGTGGTATGTGAAAAGAACACACATTTCAATGACTCTGGTTGTTGTTACTAAAAGAACACACATGCAATGACACTGGTGGATCCATATGTGGATTGTGAAAAGAGCACACATGCAATGACACTGGTGGATCCATATGTGGTCTGTGAAAAGAACACACATGCAATGACTCTGGTTATTGTTAGTGAAAAGAACATACACGCAATGACACTGGTGGATCCATAGGTGGATTGTGAAAAGAAAACACATGCAATGACACTAGTGGATCCATATGTGGTATGTGAAAAGAACACACATGCAATGACTCTGGTTGTTGTTATTGAAAAGAACACTCATGCAATGAGACTGGTGGATCCATGTCTAGTCTCTAAAAAGAACACACAATTCAATGACACTAGTGGATCCATATGTGGTATGTGAAAAGAACACACATTTCAATGACTCAATTGTTGTTAGTAAAAAGAACACACATGCAATGACACTGGTGGATCCAAAGGTGGATTGTGAAAAGAGCACACATTTCAATGACTCTGGTTGTTGTTAGTAAAAAGAACACACATGCAATGACACTGGTGGATCCATGCGTGGTCTCTGAAGAGAACACACATGCAATGACTCTAGTTGTTGTTTGTAAAAAGAGCACACATGCAATGACACTGGTGGATCCATATGTGGATTGTGAAAAGAGCACACATGCAATGACACTGGTGAATCCATATGTGGTCTGTGAAAAGAACACACATGCAATGACTCTGGTTATTGTTAGTGAAAAGAACATACACGCAATGACACTGGTGGATCCATAGGTGGATTGTGAAAAGAAAACACATGCAATGACACTGGTGGATCCATATGTGGTATGTGAAAAGAACACACATGCAATGACTCTGGTTGTTGTTATTGAAAAGAACACTCATGCAATGAGACTGGTGGATCCATGTCTAGTCTCTAAAAAGAACACACAATTCAATGACACTAGTGGATCCATATGTGGTATGTGAAAAGAACACACATTTCAATGACTCAATTGTTGTTAGTAAAAAGAACACACATGCAATGACACTGGTGGATCCAAAGGTGGATTGTGAAAAGAGCACACATTTCAATGACTCTGGTTGTTGTTAGTAAAAAGAACACACATGCAATGACACTGGTGGATCCATGCGTGGTCTCTGAAGAGAACACACATGCAATGACTCTAGTTGTTGTTTGTAAAAAGAGCACACATGCAATGACACTGGTGGATCCATTTGTGGATTGTGAAGAGAACACACATGCAATGACACTGGTGGATCCATATGTGGTATGTGAGAAGAACAGTCATGAAATGATTCTAGTTGTTGTTAGTAAAAAGAACACACATGCAATGACACTGATGGATCCAAAGGTGGATTGTCTAAAGAGCACACATTTCAATGAATCTGGTTGTTGTTAGTAAAAAGAACACACATCCAATGACACAGCTAGATCCATGTGTGGTCACTGAAGAAAACACACATGCAATGACTCTGGTTGTTGTTAGTAAAAAGAGCACACATGCAATGACACTGGTGGATCCATGTGTGGATTGTGAAGAGAACACACATGCAATGACACTGGTGGATCCATATGTGGTATGTGAAAAGAGCACACATGCATTGACACTTGTGGATCCATATGTGGTATGTGAAAAGAACACACATGCAATGCCTCCAGTTGTTGTTAGTGAAAAGAACATACTCCCTCCGTCCCAAAATAAGTGACTTGAGTTTGTCTACATTCGCATGTATCTATATACTAAAACGTGTCTAGATACATCCGAATCTAGAAAAACCCACGTCACTTATTTTGGGATGGAGGGAGTACATGCAATGACACTGGTGGATCCATGTGTTGTCTCTGAAGAGAACACACATTTCAATGACTCTGGTGGATCCATATGTGGTATGTGAAAAGAACACACATGCAATGACTCTGGTTGTTGTTAGTAAAAAGAACATACATGCAATGACACTGGTGGATCCATATGTGGATTGTGAAAAGTGCAGACATGCAATGACATTGGTGGATCCATAGGTGTTATGTGAAAAGAACACATGCAATGACTCAGTTGTTGTTAGTGAAAAGAACATACATGCAATGACACTGGTGGACCCATAGGTGGATTGTGAAAAGAACACACATGCAATGACACTGGTGGATCCATATGTGGTATGTGAAAAGAACACACATGAAATGACTCTGGTTGTTGTTAGTGAAAAGAAGACACATGCAATGACACTGGTGGATCCATAGGTGGTATGTGAAAAGAACACACATTTCCATGACTCTGGTTGTTGTTACTAAAAAGAACACACATGCAATGACACTGGTGGATCCATAGGTGGATTGTGAAATGAGCACACATGCAATGACACTGGTGGATCCATATGTGGTATGTGAAAATAACACACATGCAATGACTCAAGTTATTGTTAGTGAAAATTACATACATGCAATGACCTTTGGTGGATCCATGTGGTCTCTAAAAGAACACACATTTCAATGACACTAGTGTATCCATACGTGGTATGTGAAAAGAACACACATGCAATGACTCTGGTTGTTTTACTAAAAAGAACACACATGCAATGACACTGGTGGATCGATAGGTGGTATGTGCAAAGAACACACATGTCAATGACTCCAGTTGTTGTTAGTAAAAAGAACACACATGCAATGACACTGGTGGATCCATAGGTGGATTGTGAAGAGAGCACACATGCAATGACATTGCTGGATCCATATGTGGTATGTGAAAAGAACACTCATTAAATGACTCGGGTTGTTGTTAGTGAAAAGAACATACATGCAATGACACTGGTGGATCCATGTGTGGTATCTAAAAAGAACACACATTTCAATGACACTAGTGGATCCATATGTGGTATGTGAAAAGAACACACATGCAATGACTCTGGTTGTTTTTACTAAAAAGAACACACATGCAATGACACTGGTGGATCCATAGGTGGTATGTGAAAAGAACACACATTTCAATGACTCTGGTTGTTGTTACTAAAAAGAACACACATGCAATGACACTAGTGGATCCATATGTGGATTGTGAAAAGAGCACACATGTAATGCCACTAGTGGATCCATATGTGGTATGTGAAAAGAACACACATGCAATGACTCTGGTTGTTGTTAGTGAAAAGAACACACAAGATATGACACTGGTGGATCCATGTGTGGTCTCTAAAAAGAACACACATTTAAATGACTCTGGTTGTTGTTACTAAAAGAACACACATGAAATGACACTTCGATAGGTGGATTGTGAAATGAGCACACATGCAATGACACTGGTGGATCCATATGTGGTATGTGAAAATAACACACATGCAATGACTCAAGTTGTTGTTAGTGAAAAGAACATACATGCAATGACCTTTGGTGGATCCATGTGTGGTCTCTAAAAAGAACACACATTTCAATGACACTAGTGTATCCATATGTGGTATGTGAAAAGAACACACATGCAATGACTATGGTTGTTTTTACTAAAAAGAACACACATGCAATGACACTGGTGGATCCATAGGTGGTATGTGAAAAGAACACACATTTCAATGACTCTGGTTGTTGTTACTAAAAGAACACACATGCAATGACACTGGTGGATCCATATGTGGATTGTGAAAAGAGCACACATGCAATGACACTGGTGGATCCATATGTGGTCTGTGAAAAGAACACACATGCAATGACTCTGGTTATTGTTAGTGAAAAGAACATACACGCAATGACACTGGTGGATCCATAGGTGGATTGTGAAAAGAAAACACATGCAATGACACTAGTGGATCCATATGTGGTATGTGAAAAGAACACACATGCAATGACTCTGGTTGTTGTTATTGAAAAGAACACTCATGCAATGAGACTGGTGGATCCATGTCTAGTCTCTAAAAAGAACACACAATTCAATGACACTAGTGGATCCATATGTGGTATGTGAAAAGAACACACATTTCAATGACTCAATTGTTGTTAGTAAAAAGAACACACATGCAATGACACTGGTGGATCCAAAGGTGGATTGTGAAAAGAGCACACATTTCAATGACTCTGGTTGTTGTTAGTAAAAAGAACACACATGCAATGACACTGGTGGATCCATGCGTGGTCTCTGAAGAGAACACACATGCAATGACTCAAGTTGTTGTTTTAAAAAGAGCACACATGCAATGACACTGGTGGATCCATATGTGGATTGTGAAAAGAGCACACATGCAATGACACTGGTGAATCCATATGTGGTCTGTGAAAAGAACACACATGCAATGACTCTGGTTATTGTTAGTGAAAAGAACATACACGCAATGACACTGGTGGATCCATAGGTGGATTGTGAAAGAAAACACCTGCAATGACACTGGTGGATCCATATGTGGTATGTGAAAAGAACACACATGCAATGACTCTGGTTGTTGTTATTGAAAAGAACACTCATGCAATGAGACTGGTGGATCCATGTCTAGTCTCTAAAAAGAACACACAATTCAATGACACTAGTGGATCCATATGTGGTATGTGAAAAGAACACACATTTCAATTCATCAATTGTTGTTTGTTAAAAGACCACACATGCAATGACACTGGTGGATCCAAAGGTGGATTGTGAAAAGAGCACACATTTCAATGACTCTGGTTGTTGTTAGTAAAAGAACACACATGCAATGACATGGTGGATCCATGTGGTCTCTGAAGAACACACATGCAATGACTCTAGTTGTTGTTAGTAAAATAGCACACATGCAATGACACTGGTGGATCCATTTGTGGATTGTGAATAGAACACACATGCAATGACACTGGTGGATCCATATGTGGTATGTGAGAAGAACAGTCATGAAATGATTCTAGTTGTTGTTAGTAAAAAGAACACACATGCAATGACACTGATGGATCCAAAGGTGGATTGTCTAAAGAGCACACATTTCAATGAATCTGGTTGTTGTTAGTAAAAAGAACACACATCCAATGACACGACTAGATCCATGTGTGGTCATGAAAGAACACACATGCAATGACTCGGTTGTTGTTAGTAAAAGAGCACACATGCAATGACACTGTGGATCCATGTGTGGATTGTGAAGAGAACACACATGCAATGACACTGGTGGATCCATATGTGGTATGTGAAAAGAGCACACATGCATTGACAAGTGTGGATACATATGTGGAATGTGAAAAGAAAACACATGCAATGCATCAAGATGTTGTTAGTGAAAAGAACATACTCCGTCCCAAAATAAGTGACTTGAGTTTGTCTACATTACATGTATCTATATACTAAAAGCGTGTCTAGATACATCCGAATCTAGAAAACCCCGTCACTTATTTTGGGATGGAAAGAGCACATGGTGGATCCATGTGTTGTCTTTGAAGAGAACACACATTTCAATGACTCTGGTGGATCCATATGTGGTATGTGAAAAGAACACACATGCAATGACTCTGGTTGTTGCTACTAAAAAGAACACACATGCAGTGACACTGGTGGATCCATAGGTGGTATGTGAAAAGAACACACATTTCAGTGACTCTGGTTGTTGTTACTAAAAAGAACACACATGCAATGACATTGGTGGATCCATAGGTGGTATGTGAAAAGAACACACATTTCAATGACTCTGGTTGTTGTTACTAAAAATAACACACATGCAATGACACTGGTGGATCCATAGGTGGATTGTGAAAAGAGCACACATGCAATGACATTGGTGGATCCATATGTGGTATGTGAAAAGAACACACATGCAATGACTCCAGTTGTTGTTAGTGAAAAGATCATACATGCAATGACACTGGTGGATATATGTGTGGTCTCTAAAAAGAACACACATTTCAATGGCACTAGTGGATCCATATGTGGTATGTGAAAATAACACACATGCAATGACTCTCGTTGTTTTTACTAAAAAGAACACACATGCAATGACACTGGTGGATCCATAGGTGGTAAGTGAAAAGAACACACATTTCAATGACTCTGGTTGTTGTTACTAAAAAGAACACACATGCAATGACACTAGTGGATCCATATGTGGACAGTGAAAAGAGCACACATGTAATGCCACTAGTGGATCCATATGTGGTATGTGAAAAGAACACACATGCAATGACTCTGGTTGTTGTTAGTTTAAAGAACATACATGCAATGACACTGGTGGATCCATAGGTGGATTGTAAAAAGAACACACATGCAATGACACTGGTGGATCCATATGTGGTATGTGAAAAGAACACACATTTTAATGACACTAGTGGATCCATATGTGGTATGTGAAAAGAACACACATTTCAATGACCTAGTTGTTGTTAGTAAAAAGAACACACATGCAATGACACTGGTGGATCCAAAGGTGGATTGTGAAAAGAGCACACATTTCAATGACTCTGGTTGTTGTTAGTAAAAAGAACACACATGCAATGACACTTCTAGATCCATGTGTGGTCTCTGAAGAGAACACACATGCAATGACACTGGTTATTGTTAATAAAAAGAGCACACATGCAATGACACTGGTGGATCCATGTGTGGATTGTGAAGTGAACACACATGCAATGACACTGGTGGATCCATATGTGGTATGTGAGAAGAACAGTCATGAAATGATTCCAGTTGTTGTTAGTAAAAAGGACACACATGCAATGACACTGGTGGATCCATATGTGGATTGTGAAAAGAGCACACATGCAATGACACTAGTGGATCAGTGTGTGTTATGTGAAAACAACACACATGCAATGACTCCAGTTGTTGTTAGTGAAAAGAACATACATGCAATGACACTGGTGGATCCATAGGTGGATTGTGAAAAGAACACACATGCAATGACACTGGTGGATCCATATGTGGTATGTGAAAAGAACACACATGAAATGACTCTGGTTGTTGTTAGTGAAAAGAACACACATGCAATGACACTGGTGGATCCATAGGTGGTATGTGAAAAGAACACACATTTCCATGACTCTGGTTGTTCCTACTAAAAAGAACACACATGCAATGACACTGGTGGATCCATAGGTGGATCCTGAAATGAGCACACATGCACTGACATTGGTGGATCCATATGTGGTAGGTGAAAATAACACACATGCAATGGCTTCAGTTGTTGTTAGTGAAAAGAACATACATGCAATGACACTGGTGGATCCATGTGTGGTCTCTAAAAAGAACACACATTTCAATGACACTAGTGTATCCATATGTGGTATGTGAAAAGAACACACATGCAATGACTCTGGTTGTTTTTACTAAAAAGAACACACATGCAATGACACTGGTGGATCCATAGGTGGTATGTGAAAAGAACACACATTTCAATGACTCTGGTTGTTGTTACTAAAAAGAACACACATGCAATGACACTGGTGGATCCATAGGTGGATTGTGAAAATAGCACACATGCAATGACATTGGTGGATCCATATGTGGTATGTGAAATGAACACACATGCAATGACTCCAGTTGTTGTTAGTGAAAAGATCATACATGCAATGACACTGGTGGATCCATGTGTGGTCTCTAAAAAGAACACACATTTCAATGACACTAGTGGATCCATATGTGGTATGTGAAAAGAACACACATGCAATGACTCTAGTTGTTTTTACTAAAAAGAACACACATGCAATGACACTGGTGGATCCATAGGTGGTATGTGAAAAGAACACACATTTCAATGACTCTGGTTGTTGTTACTAAAAAGAACACACATGCAATGACACTTGTGGATACATATGTGGATTGTGAAAAGAGCACACATGTAATGCCACTAGTGGATCCATATGTGGTATGTGAAAAGAACACACATGCAATGACTCTGGTTGTTGTTAGTAAAAAGAACATACATGCAATGACACTGGTGGATCCATATGTGGATTGTGAAAAGAACACACATGCAATGACACTGGTGGATCCATATGTGGTATGTGAAAAGAACACACATGAAATGACTCTGGTTATTGTTAGTGAAAAGAAGACACATGCAATGACACTGGTGGATCCATAGGTGGTATGTGAAAAGAACACACATTTCCATGACTCTGGTTGTTGTTACTAAAAAGAACACACATGCAATGACACTAGTGGATCCATATGTGGTATGTGAAAAGAACACACATGCAATGACTCTAGTTGTTGTTAATGAAAAGAACATACATGCAACGACACTAGTGGATCCATAGGTGGATTATGAAAAGAACACACATGCAATGACACTAGTGGATCCATATGTGGTATGTGAAAAGAACACACATGCAATGACTCGACTTGTTGTTAGTGAAAAGAACATAGATGCAATGACACTAGTGGATTGTGAAAAGAACACACATGCAATGACACTGGTGGATCCATATGTGGTATGTGAAAAGAACACACATGGAATGACTCCAGTTGTTGTTAGTGAAAAGAACACACAAGCTATGACACTGGTGGATCCATGTGTGGTCTCTAAAAAGAACACACATTTCAATGACTCAGTTGTTGTTAGTAATAAGAACACACATGCAATGACACTGGTGGATCCAAAGGTGGATTGTGAAAAGAGCACACATTTCAATGACTCTGGTTGTTGTTAGTAAAAAGAACACGCATGCAATGACACTGGTGGATCCATAGGTGGATTGTGAAAAGAGCACACATGCAATGACACTTGTGGATCCATATGTGGTATGTGAAAAGAACACACATGCAATGACTCTGGTTGTTGTTACTAAAAAGAACACACATGCAGTGACACTGGTGGATCCATAGGTGGTATGTGAGAAGAACACACATTTCAGTGACTCTGGTTATTGTTACTAAAAAGAACACACATGCAATGACACTGGTGGATCCATAGGTGGTATGTGAAAAGAACACACATGCAATGACACTGGTGGATCCATGTGTGGTCTCTTAAGAGAACACATGCAATGACATTGGTAGATACATATGTCGTATGAGAAAACAACACAAATGCAATGACTCAGTTCTTTGTTAGTGAAAATTACAAACATGCAATGACACTGGTGGATCCATAGGTGGATTGTGAAAAGAACACACATGCAATGACACTGGTGGATCCATATGTGGTATGTGAAAAGAACACACATGCAATGACTCTGGTTGTTGTTATTGAAAAGAACACACATGCAATGACACTGGTTGATCCATGTGTGGTCTCTAAAAATAACACACATTTCAATGACACTAGTGGATCCATATGTGGTATGTGAAAAGTACACACATTTCAATGACTCAGTTGTTGTTAGTAAAAAGAACACACATGCAATGACACTGGTGGATCCAAAGGTGGATTGTGAAAAGAGCACACATTTCAATGACTCTGGTTGTTGTTAGTAAAAAGAACACACATGCAATGACTTCTTTGGATCCATGTGTGGTCTCTAAAGAGAACACACATGCAATGACTCTGGTTGTTGTTATTAAAAAGAGCACACATGCAATGACACTGGTGGATCCATGTGTGGATTATGAAGAGAACACACATGCAATGACACTGGTGGATCCATATTTGGTATGTGAGAAGAACAGTCAAGAAATGATTCCAGTATTTGTTAGTAAAAAGAATACACATGCAATGACACTGGTGGATCCATAGGTGGATTGTGAAAAGAGCACACATGCAATGACACTTGTGGATCCATATGTGGTATGTGAAAAGAACACACATGCGATGACTCTAGTCGTTGTTAGTGAAAAGAACATACTCCCTCCGTCCCAAAATAAGTGACTTGAGTTTGTCTACATTCGCATGTATCTATATACTAAAACGTGTCTAGATACATCCGAATCTAGAGAAACCCACGTCACTTATTTTGTGATGGAGTGAGTACATGCAATGACACTGGTGGATCCATGTGTTTTCTCTGAAGAGAACACACATTTCAATGACTGACATCTGGATCCATATGTGGTATGTGAAAAGAACAAACATGCAATGACTACGGTTCTTTCTTGTTATAAAAGAAACATGTGGGGACATCTTGTTACTAAAAAAGAACATCATCTATGGAGACGGTGGATCCATCGGTGGTATGTGAAAAGAACACACATTTCAATGACTCTGGTTGTTTTTACTAAAAAGAACACACATGCAATGACACTGGTGGATCCATAGGTGGTATATGAAAAGAACATGCATTTCAATGACTCTGGTTGTTGTTACTAAAAAGAACACACATGCAGTGACACTGGTGGATCCATAGGTGGTATGTGAGAAGAACACACATTTCAGTGACTCTGGTTGTTGTTAGTAAAAAGAACACACATGCAATGACACTTCTAGATCCATGTGTGGTCTCTGAAGAGAACACACATGCAATGACACTGGTTATTGTTAATAAAAAGAGCACACATGCACTGACACGGGTGGATCCATGTGTGGATTGTTAAGAGAACACACATGCAATGACACTGGTGGATCCATATGTGGTATGTGAGAAGAATAGTCATGAAATGATTCCAGTTGTTGTTAGTAAAAAGGACACACATGCAATGACACTGGTGGATCCATATGTGGATTGTGAAAAGATCATACATACAATGACACTAGTGGATCAGTGTGTGTTATGTGAAAACAACACACATGCAATGACTCCAGTTGTTGTTAGTGAAAAGAACATACATGCAATGACACTGGTGGATCCATAGGTGGATTGTGAAAAGAACACACATGCAATGACACTGGTGGATCCATATGTGGTATGTGAAAAGAACACACATGAAATGACTCTGGTTGTTGTTAGTGAAAAGAACACACATGCAATGACACTGGTGGATCCATAGGTGGTATGTGAAAAGAACACACATTTCCATGACTCTGGTTGTTCCTACGAAAAAGAACACACATGCAATGACACTGGTGGATCCATAGGTGGATCCTGAAATGAGCACACATGCACTGACATTGGTGGATCCATATGTGGTATGTGAAAATAACACACATGCAATGACTCCAGTTGTTGTTAGTGAAAAGAACATACATGCAATGACACTGGTGGATCCATGTGTGGTCTCTAAAAAGAACACACATTTCAATGACACTAGTGTATCCATATGTGGTATGTGAAAAGAACACACATGCAATGACTCTGGTTGTTTTTACTAAAAAGAACACAAATGCAATGACACTGGTGGATCCATAGGTGGTATGTGAAAAGAACACACATTTCAATGACTCTGGTTGTTGTTACTAAAAAGAACACACATGCAATGACACTGGTGGATCCATAGGTGGATTGTGAAAAGAGCACACATGCAATGACATTGGTGGATCCATATGTGGTATGTGAAATGAACACACATGCAATGATTCCAGTTGTTGTTAGTGAAAAGATCATACATGCAATGACCTTTGGTGGATCCATGTGTGGTCTCTAAAAAGAACACACATTTCAATGACACTAGTGGATCCATATGTGGTATGTGAAAAGAACACACATGCAATGACTCTAGTTGTTTTTACTAAAAAGAACACACATGCAATGACACTGGTGGATCCATAGGTGGTATGTGAAAAGAACACACATTTCAATGACTCTGGTTGTTGTTACTAAAAAGAACACACATGCAATGACACTTGTGGATCCATATGTGGATTGTGAAAAGAGCACACATGTAATGCCACTAGTGGATCCATATGTGGTATGTGAAAAGAACACACATGCAATGACTCTGGTTGTTGTTAGTAAAAAGAACATACATGCAATGACACTGGTGGATCCATATGTGGATTGTGAAAAGTGCAGACATGCAATGACATTGGTGGATCCATAGGTGTTATGTGAAAAGAACACACATGCAATGACTCCAGTTGTTGTTAGTGAAAAGAACATACATGCAATGACACTGGTGGACCCATAGGTGGATTGTGAAAAGAACACACATGCAATGACACTGGTGGATCCATATGTGGTATGTGAAAAGAACACACATGAAATGACTCTGGTTGTTGTTAGTGAAAAGAAGACACATGCAATGACACTGGTGGATCCATAGGTGGTATGTGAAAAGAACACACATTTCCATGACTGGTTGTTGTTACTAAAAAGAACACACATGCAATGACACTAGTGGATCCATATGTGGTATGTGAAAAGAACACACATGCAATGACTCTAGTTGTTGTTAATGAAAAGAACATACATGCAATGACACTAGTGGATCCATAGGTGGATTATGAAAAGAACACACATGCAATGACACTAGTGGATCCATATGTGGTATGTTAAAAGAACACACATGCAAGGACTCGACTTGTTGTTAGTGAAAAGAACATAGATGCAATGACACTAGTGGATTGTGAAAAGAACACACATGCAATGACACTGGTGGATCCATATGTGGTATGTGAAAAGAACACACATGCAATGACTCCAGTTGTTGTTAGTGAAAAGAACACACAAGCTATGACCTTTGGTGGATCCATGTGGTCTCTAAAAAGAACACACATATCAATGACTCAGTTGTTGTTAGTAATAAGAACACACATGCAATGACACTGGTGGATCCAAAGGTGGATTGTGAAAAGAGCACACATTTCAATGACTCTGGTTGTTGTTAGTAAAAAGAACACGAAGCCAATTACACTGGTGGATCCATAGGTGGATTGTGAAAAGAGCACACATGCAATGACACTTGTGGATCCATATGTGGTATGTGAAAAGAACACACATGCAATGACTCTGGTTGTTGTTACTAAAAACAACACACATGCAGTGACACTGGTGGATCCATAGGTGGTATGTGAGAAGAACACACATTTCAGTGACTCTGGTTATTGTTACTAAAAAGAACACACATGCAATGACACTGGTGGATCCATAGGTGGTATGTGAAAAGAACACACATGCAATGACACTGGTGGATCCATGTGTGGTCTCTTAAGAGAACACATGCAATGACATTGGTAGATCCATATGTGGTATGTGAAAAGAACACACATGCAATGACTCTGGTTGCTGTTAGTGAAAATTACATACATGCAATGACACTGGTGGATCCATAGGTGGATTGTGAAAAGAACACACATGCAATGACACTGGTGGATCCATATGTGGTATGTGAAATGAACACACATGCAATGACTCTGGTTGTTGTTATTGAAAAGAACACACATGCAATGACACTGGTTGAATCATGTGTGGTCTCTAAAAAGAACACACATTTCAATGACACTAGTGGATCCATATGTGGTATGTGAAAAGTACACACATTTCAATGACTCAGTTGTTGTTAGTAAAAAGAACACACATGCAATGACCTTTGGTGGATCAAGGTGGATTGTGAAAAGAGCACACATTTCAATGACTCTGGTTGTTGTTAGTAAAAATAACACACATGCAATGACATCTTTGGATCCATGTGTGGTCTCTAAAGAGAACACACATGCAATGACTCTGGTTGTTGTTATTAAAAAGAGCACACATGCAATGACACTGGTGGATCCATGTGTGGATTATGAAGAGAACACACATGCAATGACACTGGTGGATCCATATTTGGTATGTGAGAAGAACAGTCAAGAAATGATTCCAGTATTTGTTAGTAAAAAGAATACACATGCAATGACACTGGTGGATCCATAGGTGGATTGTGAAAAGAGCACACATGCAATGACACTTGTGGATACATATGTGGTATGTGAAAAGAACACACATGCGATGACTCTAGTCGTTGTTAGTGAAAAGAACATACTCCCTCCGTCCCAAAATAAGTGACTTGAGTTTGTCTACATTCGCATGTATCTATATACTAAAACGTGTCTAGATACATCCGAATCTAGAGAAACCCACGTCACTTGAGATGGATTTGGGATAAATATCTGTCAATGACACTGGTGGATCCATGTGTTTTCTCTGAAGAGAACACACATTTCAATGACACTGCTGGATCCATATGTGGTATGTGAAAAGAACAAACATGCAATGACTCTGGTTCTTGTTACTAAAAAGAACACAGATGCAGGGACACTGGTGGAACCATAGGTGGTATGTGAAAAGAACACACATTTCAATGACTCTGGTTGTTTTTACTAAAAAGAACACACATGCAATGACACTGGTGGATCCATAGGTGGTATATGAAAAGAACA
This sequence comes from Avena insularis, assembly GCA_023614405.1. NCBI lineage: Eukaryota > Viridiplantae > Streptophyta > Magnoliopsida > Poales > Poaceae > Avena > Avena insularis. Next base: position 332,678 of record JAJUPC010000257.1, read on the forward strand.
TGCATTTCAATGACTCTGGTTGTTGTTACTAAAAAGAACACACATGCAGTGACACTGGTGGATCCATAGGTGGTATGTGAGAAGAACACACATTTCAGTGACTCTGGTTGTTGTTAGTAAAAAGAACACACATGCAATGACACTTCTAGATCCATGTGTGGTCTCTGAAGAGAACACACATGCAATGACACTGGTTATTGTTAATAAAAAGAGCACACATGCAATGACACTGGTGGATCCATGTGTGGATTGTTAAGAGAACACACATGCAATGACACTGGTGGATCCATATGTGGTATGTGAGAAGAATAGTCATGAAATGATTCCAGTTGTTGTTAGTAAAAAGGACACACATGCAATGACACTGGTGGATCCATATGTGGATTGTGAAAAGATCATACATGCAATGACACTAGTGGATCAGTGTGTGTTATGTGAAAACAACACACATGCAATGACTCCAGTTGTTGTTAGTGAAAAGAACATACATGCAATGACACTGGTGGATCCATAGGTGGATTGTGAAAAGAACACACATGCAATGACACTGGTGGATCCATATGTGGTATGTGAAAAGAACACACATGAAATGACTCTGGTTGTTGTTAGTGAAAAGAACACACATGCAATGACACTGGTGGATCCATAGGTGGTATGTGAAAAGAACACACATTTCCATGACTCTGGTTGTTCCTACTAAAAAGAACACACATGCAATGACACTGGTGGATCCATAGGTGGATCCTGAAATGAGCACACATGCACTGACATTGGTGGATCCATATGTGGTATGTGAAAATAACACACATGCAATGACTCCAGTTGTTGTTAGTGAAAAGAACATACATGCAATGACACTGGTGGATCCATGTGTGGTCTCTAAAAAGAACACACATTTCAATGACACTAGTGTATCCATATGTGGTATGTGAAAAGAACACACATGCAATGACTCTGGTTGTTTTTACTAAAAAGAACACAAATGCAATGACACTGGTGGATCCATAGGTGGTATGTGAAAAGAACACACATTTCAATGACTCTGGTTGTTGTTACTAAAAAGACCACACATGCAATGACACTGGTGGATCCATAGGTGGATTGTGAAAAGAGCACACATGCAATGACATTGGTGGATCCATATGTGGTATGTGAAATGAACACACATGCAATGATTCCAGTTGTTGTTAGTGAAAAGATCATACATGCAATGACACTGGTGGATCCATGTGTGGTCTCTAAAAAGAACACACATTTCAATGACACTAGTGGATCCATATGTGGTATGTGAAAAGAACACACATGCAATGACTCTAGTTGTTTTTACTAAAAAGAACACACATGCAATGACACTGGTGGATCCATAGGTGGTATGTGAAAAGAACACACATTTCAATGACTCTGGTTGTTGTTACTAAAAGAACACACATGCAATGACACTTGTGGATCCATATGTGGATTGTGGAAAGAGCACACATGTAATGCCACTAGTGGATCCATATGTGGTATGTGAAAAGAACACACATGCAATGACTCTGGTTGTTGTTAGTAAAAAGAACAAACATGCAATGACACTGGTGGATCCATATGTGGATTGTGAAAAGAACAAACATGCAATGACACTTGTTGATACATAGGTGTTATGTCAAAAGAACACACATGCAATGACTCAGTTGTTGTTAGTGAAAAGAACATACATGCAATGACACTGGTGGACCCATAGGTGGATTGTGAAAAGAACACACATGCAATGACACTGGTGGATCCATATGTGGTATGTGAAAAGAACACACATGAAATGACTCTGGTTGTTGTTAGTGAAAAGAAGACACATGCAATGACACTGGTGGATCCATAGGTGGTATGTGAAAAGAACACACATTTCCATGACTCTGGTTGTTGTTACTAAAAAGAACACACATGCAATGACACTAGTGGATCCATATGTGGTATGTGAAAAGAACACACATGCAATGACTCTAGTTGTTGTTAATGAAAAGAACATACATGCAATGACACTAGTGGATCCATAGGTGGATTATGAAAAGAACACACATGCAATGACACTAGTGGATCCATATGTGGTATGTTAAAAGAACACACATGCAAGGACTCGACTTGTTGTTAGTGAAAAGAACATAGATGCAATGACACTAGTGGATTGTGAAAAGAACACACATGCAATGACACTGGTGGATCCATATGTGGTATGTGAAAAGAACACACATGCAATGACTCCAGTTGTTGTTAGTGAAAAGAACACACAAGCTATGACACTGGTGGATCCATGTGTGGTCTCTAAAAAGAACACACATATCAATGACTCAGTTGTTGTTAGTAATAAGAACACACATGCAATGACACTGGTGGATCCAAAGGTGGATTGTGAAAAGAGCACACATTTCAATGACTCTGGTTGTTGTTAGTAAAAAGAACACGCATGCAATGACACTGGTGGATCCATAGGTGGATTGTGAAAAGAGCACACATGCAATGACACTTGTGGATCCATATGTGGTATGTGAAAAGAACACACATGCAATGACTCTGGTTGTTGTTACTAAAAACAACACACATGCAGTGACACTGGTGGATCCATAGGTGGTATGTGAGAAGAACACACATTTCAGTGACTCTGGTTATTGTTACTAAAAAGAACACACATGCAATGACACTGGTGGATCCATAGGTGGTATGTGAAAAGAACACACATGCAATGACACTGGTGGATCCATGTGTGGTCTCTTAAGAGAACACATGCAATGACATTGGTAGATCCATATGTGGTATGTGAAAAGAACACACATGCAATGACTCTGGTTGTTGTTAGTGAAAATTACATACATGCAATGACCTTTGGTGGAGCCATAGGTGGATTGTGAAAAGAACACACATGCAATGACACTGGTGGATCCATATGTGGTATGTGAAATGAACACACATGCAATGACTCTGGTTGTTGTTATTGAAAAGAACACACATGCAATGACACTGGTTGAATCATGTGTGGTCTCTAAAAAGAACACACATTTCAATGACACTAGTGGATCCATATGTGGTATGTGAAAAGTACACACATTTCAATGACTCAGTTGTTGTTAGTAAAAAGAACACACATGCAATGACACTGGTGGATCCAAAGGTGGATTGTGAAAAGAGCACACATTTCAATGACTCTGGTTGTTGTTAGTAAAAATAACACACATGCAATGACACTGCTGGATCCATGTGTGGTCTCTAAAGAGAACACACATGCAATGACTCTGGTTGTTGTTATTAAAAAGAGCACACATGCAATGACACTGGTGGATCCATGTGTGGATTATGAAGAGAACACACATGCAATGACCTTTGGTGGATCCATATTTGGTATGTGAGAAGAACAGTCAAGAAATGATTCCAGATTTGTTAGTAAAAAGAATACACATGCAATGACCTTTGGTGGATCCATAGGTGGATTGTGAAAGAGCACACATGCAATGACACTTGTGGATACATATGTGGTATGTGAAAAGAACACACATGCGATGACTCTAGTCGTTGTTAGTGAAAAGAACATACTCCCTCCGTCCCAAAATAAGTGACTTGAGTTTGTCTACATTCGCATGTATCTATATACTAAAACGTGTCTAGATACATCCGAATCTAGAGAAACCCACGTCACTTATTTTGGGATGGAGTGAGTACATGCAATGACACTGGTAGATCCATGTGTTTTCTCAAGAGAACACACATTTCAATGACCTTCTGGATCCATATGTGGTATGTGAAAAGAACAAACATGCAATGACTCTGGTTCTTGTTACTAAAAAGAACACATCTGAGGACACTGGTGGAACCATAGGTGGTATGTGAAAAGAACACACATTTCAATGACTCTGGTTGTTTTTACTAAAAAGAACACACATGCAATGACACTGGTGGATCCATAGGTGGTATATGAAAAGAACATGCATTTCAATGACTCTGGTTGTTGTTACTAAAAAGAACACACATGCAGTGACACTGGTGGATCCATAGGTGGTATGTGAGAAGAACACACATTTCAGTGACTCTGGTTGTTATTACTAAAAAGAACACACATGCAATGACACTGGTGGATCCATAGGTGTAAGATCCCTCCTTATTAAAGGAAAAGATCCCTGTGATTGCAATGCTAGTCCCTGGATCATTGCTAGCATCCACAGTTTAAGATGAAGTACACAGATACAAAGGTCGTTTATTACAGTCATTCCAGAGATAAAACATAGTCTTTTACAACTCATGGCCAAAGGCCTAGTACAAGAGTTTATGGAATAAGTAAATAAACATAAGTCTTCATCTTCATGTGCCACAGGCAAGCATGTTGAGTGTAGACTCATGACACCTAATCATCATCAGAGTAACCTGCAACATCATAAGTTACAGCCACAAGGGTCAATACTTTGGAATAGTATTGGCAAGTGATACCTTAATATATTTTAAGTGGACTAAAAATACTATATGCATTTGGCTGGTGGAGTTTAGGCTTGCATTGCTCAAAAATAGATTTTTCCCTATCTTTTGAAAATACTAAGTTTTGTTTGGCAAAAACTTTCCAAGACATCTTCCAATCCAAGACTGAAGATCCATTCAAGGCATCTACTAATCAAGGACTGAAGATATACTTGGCAAAAACACCCAAGGCATCTATCAACAAAGACTCTAGATCCACTCAGGGCATCTAGCAATCAATGACTGAAGATCCTTTTATCCCTTTGTTCACCCACAAGTTTTATTTAGAAATTGGAGTGATGAGATCCTTGAAGTTTCCATGTCTTGATGCTCAAATTGTCCTTTACAGGGACATGGCTAAGTACTTAGGTTTTACACTCTGCGGAGGTGGTGCACTTTCCCCACAAGCCTTGGTTTCCCAAGGATGATCCTTGATAGCCTTTCCTTAGTCAAATGGGCGCGTTCAACCTATCATCCCATCTACCACCCCTTGTCCAAAAGACTAAGTTCCAGCATCCTAAGATCATGGCGAGCCCATAATGCCAAGTGGTTGCACTTGAAGCTTTTCAACATTTGACATCTCAAATCTCTTTGTTTCTGGGTGGCCATCCACAAGTGAGATACACAAGCCAGGTCCACGGCCTTGTGAACCACTCAACATAAGCCATTCCTTCCATTCCACCCAGGTGGTTCATTAACTTAGTTGTTTTATTCTAAAAAACATAAGTCCTTAGACTTAGAAATTTTCCATAGTGAATTTATAAACCACCCTTGTTTTCTAGTAGCTAGGCTAAGCATGATAGTAATAGGAATTTGGACTTAGGAAATTTTCACTAAGGCTTATTCTAATAGGTTTTCCCAAAGCATAGCTTGTACTTAGCTAAAAACCATGCAAGTCCTATACTTAGAAAAATAATACTAATGCATATATAAAAATATAGGAATGGAATATTCATGATGATATCACTTGCCTTGGTAGTGTGGAGTAGCACTCATCACAATCACAATCACTAGCAAAATCTACACACAAGGTTGTAGCATACAATTACACACAAATATATACAAACAAAAGTATTATGAATGCATGCATGCATGAATCTACCAAGTGATGATTTTTTTGAAAACTTCAACCAAGCAAGTGCATGTTTACAGAATCTAAACAAGTCACAAATATATCCAGACAACTTAAATAACCCTAAAACAAAATACTAAACTAAATCTATACTTAAAATGGCCTCAAACAAGTCTCTGCAATTTTAGCACATCTAATGGTTACTATATGCTAAACAAAAAGGATAGGCAGAAAGGTCTTGTTTTTCTGAATCAACGGTATAAAGTTTGCAAAATTCAACGTGGCATTCAAAAGATATAGGCATTTGAATTTGGATCAAATTTCGGTTTTAAATTCTATTCTCAGATCTAACCTAGCCACGCGTCTTATTCTTATTCGCCGTGCAGTTCGCCTGGATCGAGCTCCACAGCCGTAGGATCTAAAGGCAGGTGCGGCTCGGATCGCGTCTGCTTGGGTTTAAGTGATCTATCGTGGCGTTCGATCCGGATCTAACGGCTTCTTTGCCCACCAGATGGGCGGCTTGTGGCTACCGGCGGCGGAACCGTCGGTCAACGATGTTGCCGATGATCTGAGTAAGGAAGATCGAGGTAGCTCACCGGGATCAGGAGGTCACTGGCTTCGTCGTACTGCGGTTGGTCAAGGCGCTCTGTCACGGCTGCGATTCCTCACGGAGTTAGCGGCGTCGGGTCGGGTCGTCGGGTGGTCGTCGGGGGCGTCGCGTGGATCACCCAAAGGCAAGTCGAGGACACGGTTAGGTTCACGAGGTCAAGCGAAGTAGTGAGCATGAACTAGGAGGCGCGCGGTCTGGACTTACCACTAGAGCTCGTCGAGTTGAGTCGCCGTCGGTGCTCATGGTGTCAAGTGGAACCGGTGACACAGGGCGTCTGAGACAGACTAGCGAGGTCGATGAATGCGCAAGGATTCACGGCGGGATAGCAAACGAGAGGCGAGAGGAACCTTTGGGCTCACGGAATCGATCGCGGAGAGGCTCTGTCCATGGCGGTGCAAAGCTGATTGAGGCAGACTGGTGGCGGAGTGAAGCGAGTGTCAGGGGAAAAAGATCGTGGGCGAGAGGATCTTATATGGCGAGTCGACAAAGCGCTCGGGTTAAATGCCCATTACACAGCGCCATTACCGGTCTTCAACTTTGCGGCGGCGTGGTCGTGCGGCCTTGATGCAGGAAAAGGCGAAGCGGCGTGGACGGGCCCGTTAAATCGGCGAGGTCTTGTGCGGTGTCGCAGCTTCGGTGAGCGTGAGAGAAGAAGAAAGAAGATCCCGGGTGGGCTTGCTGGGCTGGATCTGCTGCTGGGCCAGATTCTGGCCGCTCGGCGCTTTTCTTTTCCTTAGCCTTTTTCTTTTTCTAATTTCATTTTCTGGAATGAATTTGATATGAATTCAAATCCTTTTGAATTCAAACTTCTTTGGGATTTTGCGGGGTTCTTGTGGGTTCAAATGCAGTCAAATAACCATGTGGTCACCTTGCAAGGCTTGGTCAAGCTTGGGTCTTTGAAATAAACAGAGACTTTGTCTCTTTGCAAAAATTTGGAATAGGGTTTAGAAAATATTTCTAAATTGGAATCTTGGGTTTAAATGCTACTCCTAATCTTTCCAATCATGGAGGCAAGCAAACAAGTCCCTAAACAAACAAAACCCAAAGGGTGATGGCCATTTGAGTTAAATGCCCACATGAAATCATAGGTCAAACTTCTGCCTCTAAATGATTTTTGAGAAAAACCCTATATGAATGAATGATGCAAGAATGATATGAATGAGTTTTGAAACATGATTTTTTTAGGGATGTTACAAATCTAACCCCCTTAAAATGAATCTCGCCCTCGAGATTCGGATTAACTAACAAATAGGTGAGGTGGTCTTTAGAAGATCATCTTCTCTTTCCCATGTTGCTTCTTCTTGAATGATGATTCCATTGTACTTTGCAAAACTTGATAGTCTTTGTTCTCGTGACTCTTTCGTGGTCTCAAGTATCTTGTGGGCTTTTCTTCATAGGTGAGATCACTTTCTAGTTGAACTTCTTCCAAAGATATGGTATCTTTCAAAGATGTTTCTTCCATTTCTGGTGACATTTCTTGAGTGGCTCACATGAAAAACATTATGGATTTGCTAGTAAAGATCTTTGGCGATTCGATTTCATATCAGCTTCTCCTTGCGACTTAAAATGTTGAATGGTCCCACATATCTTGGTGCTAACTTTCCTTTGACTCCAAATCTTTTTACTCCACGAAGTAGTGATACTCTAAGATAAGCTCTATCCCCAACCGTGAAGTGACTTCTCTCGCTTAGCATCTGCGTAGCTTTTACATCGAGGCATGCTATCTTCAATCATCTCTAACCAATTTGACCTTTTCTTGGCGTCTTTGATAAGGTCTGGTCCAAACAAACTTCTTTCTCCACACCATTCCATAGCAATGGGGTGGTACACTTTCTTCCGTATAGAAACTCAAATGGTGCCATCCCAATACTAGATTGGTGGTGTTGTTGTAAGAGAACTTCTGCGTAAAGCGGACTTTCATCCCAACTTGCTCCATAGTCTAGGGCACATGCCCTCAACATGTCTTCAAGAATTTGGTTAGTCCTTTCTGTTTGTCCATCGGTTTGAGGATGAAAGCGTGCTGAATTCCAACCTCGTTCCTAGAGATTCATGAAGCTGTCTCCAAAAGTGAGAAGTGAACTGAGTTCCTCTCGGACACAATACTCTTAGGTACCGTGAAGGCATACAATTCTGCTCATGTAGATTTTGGCTAACTTTGCACTGGTATAAGTTGTCTTTCTGGTATAAAATGAGCCACTTTAGTTAGGCGATCTACTATTACCCATATGGAATCATACCACGACCTGGTCCTTGGTAATCCGATAATGAAATCCATACCGATATTTTCCCACTTCCACTCGGGAATAGGCATTGGTTGAAGCAAACTGCTGGTTTCGATGCTCGCTTTCACTCTACTACACCACGTCACACAAGGCAATGTGTTGGCGATGTCCCTTTTAAGATTGTTCCACCAAAATCTTTCTTTCATATCCATGTACATTTTGGTGTTTCCGGGTGAATAGAATACGGAGAGTTATGGGCTTCTTGCGAATCAGTTTCCGCAATTCGGATCTTGTGGTACACAAATCGTTTCTCGTGCCATAAAGTACCTTGTTAGTCCATATGGAAACTTTTAGCTTTCCTCTAATCCTTTCCTTAATCTCTTGATTTCTTTATCCGTCTTTTGGGCTTCTTTAATCTTATCCAGCAGTGGGTTGAACATCCAAAGACATGAGATGTCCTTCGGCACAATCTCAACCTGAGTTCCTTGAATTGCTTACACAAATCATCGGGCAATTCACCTTTGGTAAGACCATTTACAAGCGCTTACGACTTAGAGCATCTGCTACTACATTTGCTTTACCGGGTGGTATTGCAAATTCAAGTCATAATCCTTGATAAGTTCTAGCCATCTTCTTTGTCTCATATTGATCTCATACGTGAAGATATATTTCAAACTCTTATGGTGGTGAACACTTCTAGCGTTTTCCCAAAAGGTAATGTCTCCATGTTTTGAGTGCATGGACAACTGACTAACTCTAAATCATGAGTAGGATAGTTTACTTCATGAGTTTTGAGTTGTCTCGAGGCATAAGCCACAACTTTTCCGCCTTGCATAAATCGGCTCCTAATCCTTGATGAGAAGCATCACAATATACTGAAATCCTTTTCCAAATCTGGTAAACCTGAGTCTTGACACAAGTCTCTTCTTTAATTCTTGAAAGCTGAGTTCACATCCTTGAGACCAAGCAAATTTCTTATCTTTCTTTAACAATTCCGTCATTGGTTTAGCAACCTTAGAAAATTTTCAATGAACCTTACAGCAGTAACACCTAAACCAAGGAAACTACGAACCTCTTTTACATTCTTAGGAGATTCCCATTACATTCTGGCTGAAACCTTAGCAGGTCAATTGCTACACCATCCTTTGTCATAACATGACCAAGAAATCCAACTTCCTCTAACCAAAACTCACACTTGCTGAACTTGGCATAAAGTTTATGTTCCTTAGTTTCTCAAGTATCAAGCGTAGATGTCTTTCATGTTCTTCCTTGCTCTTGGAGTAGACTAAGATGTCATCGATAAACGACAACAAACTTGTCGAGAAATTCCATGAACACTTTATTCATCATATTCATGAAGTATCTTTGGGCGTTGGTTAATCCAAAAGGCATCACGGTGTACTCATACAATCCATACCTAAGTGGTAAATGCTGTTTTAGGTATGTCTTGCTCTCTTATCTTGAGTTGAAAATAACTGACCGAAGGTCAATCTTTGAGAACACACAAGCTCCTTCTAGCTGATCAAACAAGTCATTGATTCTTGGCAAAGGATATTTGTTCTTGATGGTTACCTCGTTGAGAGAGCGGTAATCTATGCATAATCTTTGAGTTCTATCTCTTTTCTCTGAACAAAGCTGGAGCTCCCCAAGATGAAGAACTTGGCTGGATGAATCCTTTACGCAATTGTTCTCCAAGTTGTTTCTTGAGTTCCTTAAGTTCGTCAATGACATTTATAAGGTCTCTTTGCTCTTGGCCGGATCCTGGTACCAATTCTATTATAAACTCCACATCTCTATCTGGTGGCATTCTGGTAACTCTTCCGGAACACATCTGGATACTCACACACAATTAGCACACTGTCCATACTAACCCCTTAAGAGAATTTAGCTTACTCCTTTTGATTTAAAGTTAGACTTGAATATTATCCTCTTACCTTCGGTTGTGAGTGAAACGTATGATTTGCACAATCTAGTACTCCCTTATACTTAGTCATCCAATCCATTCCAAAAATCACATACAATCCTTTGGAATTTAGGATTATTAGGTTCACTGGAAACTTATATTTTCCAAACTCTATGACTAGGTCATGGCATCCTGAGTTTACTATCATTTCTCCACCAGGAGAACTTACTCTTATAGGACACCCAATGGTTTCTACCGGTAGTTCATTTCTTTCAACAAATGCTTTAGATATGAATGAATGAGATGCACCAGTGTCAAAGAGTACAAATGCTGAGATGGAATTGAGTCTGAACTTACCGACTCTGACATCAGGCTCTTCAAAGACCTCCTCCACATTGATGTGGTTAACCTGTCCTTTCTGAAAAGGATTTGGCTTGTTAGGTCCTTCAACTTTCTTTTCAGGGCACTTATTAGCATAATGCCCCAGCTTTTTGCATTTGTAGCATTCGACCTGGCTGATGTCCGTCTTAGGCTGACTTCCACTTCCACTGTGGTGGCTCTTATATCCACTCTTGTGGTTCTTGTAATTATCATTTTCATGACTGCGATGATGCTTGTTGTCATGACGGTTGTGATGGTGGTGTTTGTTAAACTTTTCATGTTTGTGGGATCTGGTGACACTATCATCATGGTGAGATCGTTTATGAGATGATCCCGAGCTGTGCTTGTCGGAGTGTTTCCTCTTCTTACTCTCGACTTGCTTCATTTTATTCTCCAAAATAACAGCCTTGTCACACAGTGACTGATAAGTTGGAACATATGCCACAGACAGCTATAGATTTAGCTCATCATTCAAGCCTTCCAGAAACTTTTCCTTCCTTTTGGCATCAGTGTCAACCTCATCCGGTGCATAGCGCGCCAGATTGTTGAACTCTTCAATGTATTCAGCCATACTTGTGGTGGCGCCGCTTAGTTGTGAAATTCCTTCTTTTTCAGGCTCATCATACCGGTGAGATATGAGTAATCTGAAATCCATCTTCAAAGATAGCCCAAGTCACCTCATCAATAGGCGTGGTAATCTGGAAGTTGTCCCACCATGCTGCGGCTGGTCCTTCCAACAGATGTGCTGCAAACCTGACCTTTTCAGCATCTGTGCATCCTACGGTCACTAAGTCTTTGTTCACAGAACGTAGCCAATCATTGGCCACCATGGGATCGATCGTTCGAAAACTTAGGCCTCGAATAGCAATCTGGTAAGCATATCAAAACCTGGAGGGTTGTTGTTGTTGTTATTGTTGTTATTGTTGTTGGGATTGGGGTTGTTGTTGTTCTGGTTCTGGATGAATGTCGTCATCATTTGCATAAGCTGAGTCTGCGCATTCATCATTTGTTGCATTTCCGGGGTAATGTTGGGGTTGGGGTTGGTGTTTGCGCGACGGGGAGGCATCATGGTTTGTTCATATAGAGATAAGAATGAGATACCCTTATATGATTTATGCACAATAAATTACTCAAACCAACACATAGCAAGCAACACTAGGATAAAAGCTAAACAACAAGAGAACAAAATCTCAAAGTACAAACATACAAGTGGCAAGCCATCCACATGTCGGATGGTCCAACAATAAGTTCTCAAATAATAAGTGCGGAAAATAAAGATAACTGAGTAGTCAAATCTACTCGTCGGCATCAATCTCCTCCTCGACAAAGGTAAGACCTGCGTTCTCCATTGCGGTCTTGTTCTCCTCGATGGTAGTGGTCAAAGAGTCGATCTTGGCCTTGAGAGCCCTCTTACAGGAGCAAGCCTCTCAATTACTGTCTGCTGCTGCTCTAACTCGAAGTCCTTGGACTGTAGTTCCTCGGTCATATCACGAATCCTCTTGTTCCTATCCTGGACACTCTTCTCTTGACTCTTGAACTTACGGTCTTGGGTCTCGAACTTTGCCTCCATCTCCTTGACTATCTCGTCCTGCTTGAAGAGCTTGTCCTTCTCGCAAGCTGCACTGGAGCTCGTCATTACTAAGCATGGCGTTGGTCCCATCGGTATCCACGCCTAATAAGAGTCTCTAAGTCCTGGAGGTGCAGGCGTATCGGCTCTCTGTGACCTCGAGTCGTCCTCAAAGTCAATGGACTCTCCGTCATCATCACGCCTTAGGCGTGGAAGTGAGTGCCTCTAACTTTGTCGGGAGTGACGTCCTAATAGTCGTCCTATCAGATCCTGCATGACAACCTCCATGCCTCTCTCCCTGTCATCGTGCATAAGCTTGAAGACGATGGCCTCCGTAGTAGGCTCTGCCTGGCGTCCTGGCTGGTTCACCTTGAAGCCCCAAAGGTCCTTCCTCTCAAACTTGGTGAGTGGGTGCACCGTAATGATAGGAAGAGGGAGATCGAGTAAAGTAGTAAGCTCTACGATACGAGGACCAAAACGGGTAGCCTGGAACTCCTCAACAGTGCTGATGGCAATAGGCATCTATTTATAAGATTGAAAAGTTAGAACAACACAATTTTAAATTTAACAAGTCAAACATTCAAGCATAACCATGGAACACAAAAATCACACAAGTCATGCATACATAAATTCATTACATCAACCAAGGTTCAAACTTATTTAAGGTCTTATTTTGGAAAATAAGGTGATAGGTGGTGGTCAACTAACGAAGTGCGCTTACAATCCTATCTCATTGGATCCGTGGCTAACACAATGTTCCTAGTGGCAATCACCCTATCTTGTTCACATGCTTCTATCACTAAGTCTATAATATCTCCTCTTAAGGATTTGTTGGTGACTTCCAACTCTTGGGTATGTTCCTTCTCTTTCTCTAAGTCTTTTTGGAGGTTGAGCATCCTGCACTTGACTCTAGCACTTAGTTCCTTGATAGTCTTCCAAGCTGCTTCTTTTGCTGACTCAAAGAATGTGGTGTGCATAAAAGTGTTGGTGTACATGCAAAAGCCCTTCTCTTTGTGGTTGTCTTCCTTGTTCTTGTACAAGTGAAGTTGCACCCACCAATACTCCACTCCATCCTCCATTACTGGAAAGCCCTTGTACCTTTCTTTTCCATGCACTCCCATGGTCTCCATGAGGTCCTTGAGAATCTTGGGAAACTCAGTCTCACACTCCAAGGTCATGGTCATGAGTGGTCCTTTCTTCACGACTTCGTTGTGAGTTCATCTACAAATAGAGATGAGAAGAAGAAGATTAGAAAAGTTTACGAGAAGAATAGACAAGTGTAGAAGAAGTTAAAATTTTCCTTAGTGGTTTCCAATCCTAGGGTCATAATCCTACATGCAACACAGTGCCCTGATACCATCCGTAAGATCCCTCCTTATTAAAGGAAAAGATCCCTGTGATTGCAATGCTAGTCCCTGGATCATTGCTAGCATCCACAGTTTAAGATGAAGTACACAGATACAAAGGTCGTTTATTACAGTCATTCCAGAGATAAAACATAGTCTTTTACAACTCATGGCCAAAGGCCTAGTACAAGAGTTTATAGAATAAGTAAATAAACATAAGTCTTCATCTTCATGTGCCACAGGCAAGCATGTTGAGTGTAGACTCATGACACCTAATCATCATCAGAGTAACCTGCAACATCATAAGTTACAGCCACAAGGGTCAATACTTTGGAATAGTATTGGCAAGTGATACCTTAATATATTTTAAGTGGACTAAAAATACTATATGCATTTGGCTGGTGGAGTTTAGGCTTGCATTGCTCAAAAATAGGGGAAGATATACTTGGCAAAAACTTTCCAAGACATCTTCCAATCCAAGACTGAAGATCCACTCAAGGCATCTACTAATCAAGGACTGAAGATATACTTGGCAAAAACACCCAAGGCATCTATCAACAAAGACTCTAGATCCACTCAGGGCATCTAGCAATCAATGACTGAAGATCCTTTTATCCCTTTGTTCACCCACAAGTTTTATTTAGAAATTGGAGTGATGAGATCCTTGAAGTTTCCATGTCTTGATGCTCAAATTGTCCTTTACCAGGGACATGGCTAAGTACTTAGGTTTTACACTCTGCAGAGGTGGTGCACTTTCCCCACAAGCCTTGGTTTCCCAAGGATGATCCTTCAGTAGCCTTTCCTTAGTCAAATGGACGTTCAACCTATCATCCCATCTACCACCCACTGTCCAAAAGACTAAGTTCCAGCATCCTAAGATCATGGCAGAGCCCATAATGCCAAGTGGTTGCACTTGAAGCTTTTCAACATTTGACATCTCAAATCTCTTTGTTTCCTGGGTGGCCATCCACAAGTGAGATACACAAGCCAGTCCCTGGCCTTGTGAACCACTCAACATAAGCCATTCCTTCCATTCCACCCAGGTGGTTCATTAACTTAGTTGTTTTATTCTAAAAAAACATAAGTCCTTAGACTTAGAAATTTTTCCATAGTGAATTTATAAACCACCCTTGTTTTCTAGTAGCTAGGCTAAGCATGATAGTAATAGGAATTTGGACTTAGGAAATTTTCACTAAGGCTTATTCTAATAGGTTTTCCCAAAGCATAGCTTGTACTTAGCTAAAAACCATGCAAGTCCTATACTTAGAAAAATAATACTAATGCATATATAAAAATATAGGAATGGAATATTCATGATGATATCACTTGCCTTGGTAGTGTGGAGAGTAGCACTCATCACAATCACAATCACTAGCAAAATCTACACACAAGGTTGTAGCATACAATTACACACAAATATATACAAACAAAAGTATTATGAATGCATGCATGCATGAATCTACCAAGTGATGATTTTTTTGAAAACTTCAACCAAGCAAGTGCATGTTTACAGAATCTAAACAAGTCACAAATATATCCAGACAACTTAAATAACCCTAAAACAAAAATACTAAACTAAATCTATACTTAAAATGGCCTCAAACAAGTCTCTGCAATTTTAGCACATCTAATGGTTACTATATGCTAAACAAAAAGGATAGGCAGAAAGGTCTTGTTTTTCTGAATCCAACGGTATAAAGTTTGCAAAATTCCAACGTGGCATTCAAAAGATATAGGCATTTGAATTTGGATCAAATTTCTGGTTTTAAATTCTATTCTCAGATCTAACCTAGCCACGCGTCTTATTCTTATTCGCCGTGCAGTTCGCTGGATCGAGCTCCACAGCCGTAGGATCTAAAAAGGCAGGTGCGGCTCAGATCGATACCGCTTCGGGTTTAAGTGATCTATATCGTGGCGTTCGATCCGGATCTAACTAGCAATTGCTGCCGCACCAACCACATATGGGCGTGCGCTGGCGGAGCTACCGTGGTAATGAGCCGGTCAACGACGCGTTACCGATGATCTGATAAGGAAGATCGAGGAGTAGCTCACCGGGCTCAGGAGGTCCTGGCCGAAGCTCGTACTACGGTTGGTCAAGGGAGCTACCTCACGGCTGCGATTCCTCACCGGAGTTCGCGGCGTCGGTGCGTCGGGTGGTCGTCGGGGGCGTCGTATGGATCACCCCAAGGCAAGTCGAGGACAGTTAGGTTCTGAGGTCAAAGCGGTAGTGAGCATGAACTAGGAGGCGCGGGGCGGTCTGGACTTACCACTAGAGCTCGTCGGAGTTGAGTCGCCGTCGGTGCTTGCGGTGTCATGTGGAACCGGCGACTGGGCTGAGACAGATGACTAAGCGAGATGCGCATAAGGATTCACTGAGCAGGATAGCAAGAACGAGAGGCAGAGGGGAACACTGGGCTCACCGGAATCGATCGCCGGAGAGGCTCTGTCCGCGGCGGTGCAAAGCTGATTGAGGGCAGCCTGGTGGCGGAGTGAGCGAGGTGTCTGGGGGAAAAAGATCGTGGAGCAGAGAGGATCTTATAGCCGGGGAGTCGACAAGAAACGCTCGGGTTAAATGCCCATTTACGCCGCGCCATTACCGGTCTTCACTACCGCGGCGACGTGGTCGCAGGCGCGGTCTGGGGAAGACGAGGCGGCGTGGACGGCCCGTTCGTCGAGGTGCGCGGTGTGCGGTGGGGTCTGTCGGTGACTCGGTAGCGCTTCTTGCGAGAGAAGAAGAAAGAAGATCCGGTGGGCTTCTTGGCTGGATCTGTCTGGGCTGGGCGATTCGCCGCTCGCCCTTTCTTTTCCTTAGCCTTTTTCTTTTTCTAATTTCATTTTCTGGAATGAATTTGATATGAATTCAAATCCTTTTGAATTCAAACTTCTTTGGGGATTTTTGCAGGGTTCTTGTGGGTTCAAATGCAGTCAAATAACCATGTGGTCACCTTGCAAGGCTTGGTCAAGCTTGGGTCTTTGAAATAAACAGAGACTTTGTCTCTTTGCAAAAATTTGGAATAGGGTTTAGAAAATATTTCTAAATTGGAATCTTGGGTTTAAATGCTACTCCTAATCTTTCCAATCATGGAGGCAAGCAAACAAGTCCCTAAACAAACAAAACCCAAAGGGTGATGGCCATTTGAGATAAAATGCCCACATGAAATCATAGCTCAAACTTCTGCCTCTAAATGATTTTTGAGAAAATCCCTATATGAATGAATGATGCAAGAATGATATGAATGAGTTTTGAAACATGATTTTTTTAGGGATGTTACAATAGGTGGTATGTGAAAAGAACACACATGCAATGACACTGGTGGATCCATGTGTGGTCTCTTAAGAGAACACATGCAATGACATTGGTAGATCCATATGTGGTATGTGAAAAGAACACACATGCAATGACTCTGGTTGCTGTTAGTGAAAATTACATACATGCAATGACACTGGTGGATCCATAGGTGGATTGTGAAAAGAACACACATGCAATGACACTGGTGGATCCATATGTGGTATGTGAAAAGAACACACATGCAATGACTCTGGTTGTTGTTATTGAAAAGAACACACATGCAATGACACTGGTGGATCCATGTGTGGTCTCTAAAAAGAACACACATTTCAATGACACTAGTGGATCCATATGTGGTATGTGAAAAGTACACACATTTCAATGACTCAGTTGTTGTTAGTAAAAAGAACACACATGCAATGACACTGGTGGATCCAAAGGTGGATTGTGAAAAGAGCACACATTTCAATGACTCTGGTTGTTGTTAGTAAAAAGAACACACATGCAATGACACTGGTGGATTGTGAAAAGAACACACATTTCAATGACTCTGGTTGTTGTAACTAAAAAGAACACACATGCAATGACACTGGTGGATCCATAGGTGGTATGTGAAAAGAACACACATTTCAATGACTCTGGTTGTTGTTACTAAAAAGAACACACATGCAATGACACTTGTGGATCCATATGTGGATTGTGAAAAGAGCACACATGTAATGCCACTAGTGGATCCATATGTGGTATGTGAAAAGAACACACATGCAATGACTCTGGTTGTTGTTAGTAAAAAGAACATACATGCAATGACACTGGTGGATCCATATGGATTGTGAAAAGTCTGGACATGCAATGACATTGGTGGATCCATAGGTGTTATGTGAAAAGAACACACATGCAATGACTCCAGTTGTTGTTAGTGAAAAGAACATACATGCAATGACACTGGTGGACCCATAGGTGGATTGTGAAAAGAACACACATGCAATGACACTGGTGGATCCATATGTGGTATGTGAAAAGAACACACATGAAATGACTCTGGTTGTTGTTAGTGAAAAGAAGACACATGCAATGACACTGGTGGATCCATAGGTGGTATGTGAAAAGAACACACATTTCCATGACTCTGGTTGTTGTTACTAAAAAGAACACACATGCAATGACACTAGTGGATCCATATGTGGTATGTGAAAAGAACACACATGCAATGACTCTAGTTGTTGTTAATGAAAAGAACATACATGCAATGACACTAGTGGATCCATAGGTGGATTATGAAAAGAACCCACATGCAATGACACTAGTGGATCCATATGTGGTATGTTAAAAGAACACACATGCAATGACTCGACTTGTTGTTAGTGAAAAGAACATAGATGCAATGACACTAGTGGATTGTGAAAAGAACACACATGCAATGACACTGGTGGATCCATATGTGGTATGTGAAAAGAACACACATGCAATGACTCCAGTTGTTGTTAGTGAAAAGAACACACAAGCTATGACACTGGTGGATCCATGTGTGGTCTCTAAAAAGAACACACATTTCAATGACTCAGTTGTTGTTAGTAATAAGAACACACATGCAATGACACTGGTGGATCCAAAGTGGATTGTGAAAAGAGCACACATTTCAATGACTCTAGTTGTTGTTAGTAAAAAGAACACGCATGCAATGACACTGGTGGATCCATAGGTGGATTGTGAAAAGAGCACACATGCAATGACACTTGTGGATCCATATGTGGTATGTGAAAAGAACACACATGCAATGACTCTGGTTGTTGTTACTAAAAAGAACACACATGCAGTGACACTGGTGGATCCATAGGTGGTATGTGAGAAGAACACACATTTCAGTGACTACAGTTATTGTTACTAAAAAGAACACACATGCAATGACACTGGTGGATCCATAGGTGGTATGTGAAAAGAACACACATGCAATGACACTGGTGGATCCATGTGTGGTCTCTTAAGAGAACACATGCAATGACATTGGTAGATCCATATGTGGTATGTGAAAAGAACACACATGCAATGACTCTGGTTGCTGTTAGTGAAAATTACATACATGCAATGACACTGGTGGATCCATAGGTGGATTGTGAAAAGAACACACATGCAATGACACTGGTGGATCCATATGTGGTATGTGAAATGAACACACATGCAATGACTCTGGTTGTTGTTATTGAAAAGAACACACATGCAATGACACTGGTTGAATCATGTGTGGTCTCTAAAAAGAACACACATTTCAATGACACTAGTGGATCCATATGTGGTATGTGAAAAGTACACACATTTCAATGACTCAGTTGTTGTTAGTAAAAAGAACACACATGCAATGACACTGGTGGATCCAAAGGTGGATTGTGAAAAGAGCACACATTTCAATGACTCTGGTTGTTGTTAGTAAAAATAACACACATGCAATGACACTGCTGGATCCATGTGTGGTCTCTAAAGAGAACACACATGCAATGACTCTGATTGTTGTTATTAAAAAGAGCACACATGCAATGACACTGGTGGATCCATGTGTGGATTATGAAGAGAACACACATGCAATGACACTGGTGGATCCATATTTGGTATGTGAGAAGAACAGTCATGAAATGATTCCAGTTGTTGTTAGTAAAAAGGACACACATGCAATGACACTGGTGGATCCATATGTGGATTGTGAAAAGAGCACACATGCAATGACACTAGTGGATCAATGTGTGTTATGTGAAAACAACACACATGCAATGACTCCAGTTGTTGTTAGTGAAAAGAACATACATGCAATGACACTGGTGGATCCATAGGTGGATTGTGAAAAGAGCACACATGCAATGACACTTGTGGATACATATGTGGTATGTGAAAAGAACACACATGCGATGACTCTAGTCGTTGTTAGTGAAAAGAACATACTCCCTCCGTCCCAATATAAGTGACTTGAGTTTGTCTACATTCGCATGTATCTATATACTAAAACGTGTCTAGAACATCCGAATCTAGAGAAACCCACGTCACTTATTTTGGGATGGAGTGAGTACATGCAATGACACTGGTGGATCCATGTGTTTCCTCTGAAGAGAACACACATTTCAATGACACTGCTGGATCCATATGTGGTATGTGAAAAGAACAAACATGCAATGACTCTGGTTCTTGTTACTAAAAAGAACACAGATGCAGGGACACTGGTGGATCCATAGGTGGTATGTGAAAAGAACACACATTTCAATGACTCTGGTTGTTTTTACTAAAAAGAACACACATGCAATGACACTGGTGGATCCATAGGTGGTATATGAAAAGAACATGCATTTCAATGACTCTGGTTGTTGTTACTAAAAAGAACACACATGCAGTGACACTGGTGGATCCATAGGTGGTATGTGAGAAGAACACACATTTCAGTGACTCTGGTTGTTGTTAGTAAAAAGAACACACATGCAATGACACTTCTAGATCCATGTGTGGTCTCTGAAGAGAACACACATGCAATGACACTGGTTATTGTTAATAAAAAGAGCACACATGCAATGACACTGGTGGATCCATGTGTGGATTGTTAAGAGAACACACATGCAATGACACTGGTGGATCCATATGTGGTATGTGAGAAGAATAGTCATGAAATGATTCCAGTTGTTGTTAGTAAAAAGGACACACATGCAATGACACTGGTGGATCCATATGTGGATTGTGAAAAGAGCACACATGCAATGACACTAGTGGATCAGTGTGTGTTATGTGAAAACAACACACATGCAATGACTCCAGTTGTTGTTAGTGAAAAGAACATACATGCAATGACACTGGTGGATCCATAGGTGGATTGTGAAAAGAACACACATGCAATGACACTGGTGGATCCATATGTGGTATGTGAAAAGAACACACATGAAATGACTCTGGTTGTTGTTAGTGAAAAGAACACACATGCAATGACACTGGTGGATCCATAGGTGGTATGTGAAAAGAACACATTTCCATGACTCTGGTTGTTCCTACTAAGAGAACACACATGCAATGACACTGGTGGATCCATAGGTGGATCCTGAAATGAGCACACATGCACTGACATTGGTGGATCCATATGTGGTATGTGAAAATAACACACATGCAATGACTCCAGTTGTTGTTAGTGAAAAGAACATACATGCAATGACACTGGTGGATCCATGTGTGGTCTCTAAAAAGAACACACATTTCAATGACACTAGTGTATCCATATGTGGTATGTGAAAAGAACACACATGCAATGACTCTGGTTGTTTTTACTAAAAAGAACACAAATGCAATGACACTGGTGGATCCATAGGTGGTATGTGAAAAGAACACACATTTCAATGACTCTGGTTGTTGTTACTAAAAAGAACACACATGCAATGACACTGGTGGATCCATAGGTGGATTGTGAAAAGAGCACACATGCAATGACATTGGTGGATCCATATGTGGTATGTGAAATGAACACACATGCAATGACTCCAGTTGTTGTTAGTGAAAAGATCATACATGCAATGACACTGGTGGATCCATGTGTGGTCTCTAAAAAGAACACACATTTCAATGACACTAGTGGATCCATATGTGGTATGTGAAAAGAACACACATGCAATGACTCTAGTTGTTTTTACTAAAAAGAACACACATGCAATGACACTGGTGGATCCATAGGTGGTATGTGAAAAGAACACACATTTCAATGACTCTGGTTGTTGTTACTAAAAAGAACACACATGCAATGACACTTGTGGATCCATATGTGGATTGTGAAAAGAGCACACATGTAATGCCACTAGTGGATCCATATGTGGTATGTGAAAATAACACACATGCAATGACTCTGGTTGTTGTTAGCAAAAAGAACATACATGCAATGACACTGGTGGATCCATATGTGGATTGTGAAAAGTGCAGACATGCAATGACATTGGTGGATCCATAGGTGTTATGTGAAAAGAACACACATGCAATGACTCCAGTTGTTGTTAGTGAAAAGAACATACATGCAATGACACTGGTGGACCCATAGGTGGATTGTGAAAAGAACACACATGCAATGACACTGGTGGATCCATATGTGGTATGTGAAAAGAACACACATGAAATGACTCTGGTTGTTGTTAGTGAAAAGAAGACACATGCAATGACACCGGTGGATCCATAGGTGGTATGTGAAAAGAACACACATTTCCATGACTCTGGTTGTTGTTACTAAAAAGAACACACATGCAATGACACTAGTGGATCCATATGTGGTATGTGAAAAGAACACACATGCAATGACTCTAGTTGTTGTTAATGAAAAGAACATACATGCAATGACACTAGTGGATCCATAGGTGGATTATGAAAAGAACACACATGCAATGACACTAGTGGATCCATATGTGGTATGTTAAAAGAACACACATGCAATGAATCGACTTGTTAGTGAAAAGAACATAGATGCAATGACACTAGTGGATTGTGAAAAGAACACACATGCAATGACACTGGTGGATCCATATGTGGTATGTGAAAAGAACACACATGCAATGACTCCAGTTGTTGTTAGTGAAAAGAACACACAAGCTATGACATGGTGGATCCATGTGGTCTCTAAAAGAACACACATTTCAATGACTCAGTTGTTGTTAGTAATAAGAACACACATGCAATGACACTGTGGATCCAAAGGTGGATTGTGAAAAGAGCACACATTTCAATGACTCTGGTTGTTGTTAGTAAAAAGAACACGCATGCAATGACACTGGTGGATCCATAGGTGGATTGTGAAAAGAGCACACATGCAATGACACTTGTGGATCCATATGTGGTATGTGAAAAGAACACACATGCAATGACTCTGGTTGTTGTTACTAAAAAGAACACACATGCAGTGACACTGGTGGATCCATAGGTGGTATGTGAGAAGAACACACATTTCAGTGACTCTGGTTATTGTTACTAAAAAGAACACACATGCAATGACACTGGTGGATCCATAGGTGGTATGTGAAAAGAACACACATGCAATGACACTGGTGGATCCATGTGTGGTCTCTTAAGAGAACACATGCAATGACATTGGTAGATCCATATGTGGTATGTGAAAAGAACACACATGCAATGACTCTGGTTGTTGTTAGTGAAAATTACATACATGCAATGACACTGGTGGATCCATAGGTGGATTGTGAAAAGAACACACATGCAATGACACTGGTGGATCCATATGTGGTATGTGAAATGAACACAAATGCAATGTCTCGTGTTTTTGTTATTGAAAAGAACACACATTCAATGACACTGGTTGAATCATGTGTGGTCTCTAAAAAGAACACACATTTCAATGACACTAGTGGATCCATATGTGGTATGTGAAAAGTACACACATTTCAATGACTCAGTTGTTTTTACTAAAAAGAACACACATGCAATGACACTGGTGGATCCATAGGTGGTATATGAAAAGAACATGTATTTCAATGACTCTGGTTGTTGTTACTAAAAAGAACACACATGCAGTGACACTGGTGGATCCATAGGTGGTATGTGAGAAGAACACACATTTCAGTGACTCTGGTTGTTGTTAGTAAAAAGAACACACATGCAATGACACTTCTAGATCCATGTGTGGTCTCTGAAGAGAACACACATGCAATGACACTGGTTATTGTTAATAAAAAGAGCACACATTCAATGACACTGGTGGATCCATGTGTGGATTGTTAAGAGAACACACATGCAATGACACTGGTGGATCCAGATGTGGTATGTGAGAAGAATAGTCATGAAATGATTCCAGTTGTTGTTAGTAAAAAGGACACACATGCAATGACACTGGTGGATCCATATGTGGATTGTGAAAAGAGCACACATGCAATGACACTAGTGGATCAGTGTGTGTTATGTGAAAACAACACACATGCAATGACTCCAGTTGTTGTTAGTGAAAAGAACATACATGCAATGACACTGGTGGATCCATAGGTGGATTGTGAAAAGAACACACATGCAATGACACTGGTGGATCCATATGTGGTATGTGAAAAGAACACACATGAAATGACTCTGGTTGTTGTTAGTGAAAAGAACACACATGCAATGACACTGGTGGATCCATAGGTGGTATGTGAAAAGAACACACATTTCCATGATTCTGGTTGTTCCTACTAAAAAGAACACACATGCAAGGACACTGGTGGATCCATAGGTGGATCCTGAAATGAGCACACATGCACTGACATTGGTGGATCCATATGTGGTATGTGAAAATAACACACATGCAATGACTCCAGTTGTTGTTAGTGAAAAGAACATACATGCAATGACACTGGTGGATCCATGTGTGGTCTCTAAAAAGAACACACATTTCAATGACACTAGTGTATCCATATGTGGTATGTGAAAAGAACACACATGCAATGACTCTGGTTGTTTTTACTAAAAAGAACACAAATGCAATGACACTGGTGGATCCATAGGTGGTATGTGAAAAGAACACATATTTCAATGACTCTGGTTGTTGTTACTAAAAAGAACACACATGCAATGACACTGGTGGTTCCATAGGTGGATTGTGAAAAGAGCACACATGCAATGACATTGGTGGATCCATATGTGGTATGTGAAATGAACACACATGCAATGACTCCAGTTGTTGTTAGTGAAAAGATCATACATGCAATGACACTGGTGGATCCATGTGTGGTCTCTAAAAAGAACACACATTTCAATGACACTAGTGGATCCATATGTGGTATGTGAAAAGAACACACATGCAATGACTCTAGTTGTTTTTACTAAAAAGAACACACATGCAATGACACTGGTGGATCCATAGGTGGTATGTGAAAAGAACACACATTTCAATGACTCTATTTGTTGTTACTAAAAAGAACACACATGCAATGACACTTGTGGATCCATATGTGGATTGTGAAAAGAGCACACATGTAATGCCACTAGTGGATCCATATGTGGTATGTGAAAAGAACACACATGCAATGACTCTGGTTGTTGTTAGTAAAAAGAACATACATGCAATGACACTGGTGGATCCATATGTGGATTGTGAAAAGTGCAGACATGCAATGACATTGGTGGATCCATAGGTGTTATGTGAAAAGAACACACATGCAATGACTCCAGTTGTTGTTAGTGAAAAGAACATACATGCAATGACACTGGTGGACCCATAGGTGGATTGTGAAAAGAACACACATGCAATGACACTGGTGGATCCATATGTGGTATGTGAAAAGAACACACATGAAATGACTCTGGTTGTTGTTAGTGAAAAGAAGACACATGCAATGACACCGGTGGATCCATAGGTGGTATGTGAAAAGAACACACATTTCCATGACTCTGGTTGTTGTTACTAAAAAGAACACACATGCAATGACACTAGTGGATCCATATGTGGTATGTGAAAAGAACACACATGCAATGACTCTAGTTGTTGTTAATGAAAAGAACATACATGCAATGACACTAGTGGATCCATAGGTGGATTATGAAAAGAACACACATGCAACGACACTAGTGGACCCATATGTGGTATGTTAAAAGAACACACATGCAATGACTCGACTTGTTGTTAGTGAAAAGAACATAGATGCAATGACACTAGTCGATTGTGAAAAGAACACACATGCAATGACACTGGTGGATCCATATGTGGTATGTGAAAAGAACACACATGCAATGACTCCAGTTGTTGTTAGTGAAAAGAACACACAAGCTATGACACTGGTGGATCCATGTGTGGTCTTTAAAAAGAACACACATTTCAATGACTCAGTTGTTGTTAGTAATAAGAACACACATGCAATGACACTGGTGGATCCAAAGGTGGATTGTGAAAAGAGCACACATTTCAATGACTCTGGTTGTTGTTAGTAAAAAGAACACGCATGCAATGACACTGGTGGATCCATAGGTGGATTGTGAAAAGAGCACACATGCAATGACACTTGTGGATCCATATGTGGT
Source organism: Avena insularis (assembly GCA_023614405.1). Taxonomy (NCBI): domain Eukaryota; kingdom Viridiplantae; phylum Streptophyta; class Magnoliopsida; order Poales; family Poaceae; genus Avena; species Avena insularis. The sequence goes on from JAJUPC010000257.1 coordinate 358,538, forward strand.
ATGTGAAAAGAACACACATGCAATGACTCTGGTTGTTGTTACTAAAAGAACACACATGCAAGGACACGGTGGATCCATAGGTGGTATGAGAAGAACACACATTTCGGTGACTCGTTATTGTTACTAAAAGAACACACATGCAATGACACTGGATCCATAGGTGGTATGTGAAAAGAACACACATGCAATGACACTGGTGGATCCATGTGTGGTCTCTTAAGAGAACACATGCAATGACATTGGTAGATCCATATGTGGTATGTGAAAAGAACACACATGCAATGACTCTGGTTGCTGTTAGTGAAAATTACATACATGCAATGACACTGGTGGATCCATAGGTGGATTGTGAAAAGAACACACATGCAATGACACTGGTGGATCCATATGTGGTATGTGAAATGAACACACATGCAATGACTCTGGTTGTTGTTATTGAAAAGAACACACACATGACACTGGTTGAATCATGTGTGGTCTCTAAAAAGAACACACATTTCAATGACACTAGTGGATCCATATGTGGTATGTGAAGAGTACACACATTTCAATGACTCAGTTGTTGTTAGTAAAAAGAACACACATGCAATGACACTGGTGGATCCAAAGGTGGATTGTGAAAAGAGCACACATTTCAATGACTCTGGTTGTTGTTAGTAAAAATAACACACATGCAATGACACTGCTGGATCCATGTGTGGTCTCTAAAGAGAACACACATGCAATGACTCTGGTTGTTGTTATTAAAAAGAGCACACATGCAATGACACTGGTGGATCCATGTGTGGATTATGAAGAGAACACACATGCAATGACACTGGTGGATCCATATTTGGTATGTGAGAAGAACAGTCAAGAAATGATTCCAGTATTTGTTAGTAAAAAGAATACACATGCAATGACACTGGTGGATCCATAGGTGGATTGTGAAAAGAGCACACATGCAATGACACTTGTGGATACATATGTGGTATGTGAAAAGAACACACATGCGATGACTCTAGTCGTTGTTAGTGAAAAGAACATACTCCCTCCGTCCCAAAATAAGTGACTTGAGTTTGTCTACATTCGCATGTATCTATATACTAAAACGTGTCTAGATACATCCGAATCTAGAGAAACCCACGTCACTTATTTTGGGATGGAGTGAGTACATGCAATGACACTGGTGGATCCATGTGTTTTCTCTGAAGAGAACACACATTTCAATGACACTGCTGGATCCATATGTGGTATGTGAAAAGAACAAACATGCAATGACTCTGGTTCTTGTTACTAAAAAGAACACAGATGCAGGGACACTGGTGGATCCATAGGTGGTATGTGAAAAGAACACACATTTCAATGACTCTGGTTGTTTTTACTAAAAAGAACACACATGCAATGACACTGGTGGATCCATAGGTGGTATATGAAAAGAACATGCATTTCAATGACTCTGGTTGTTGTTACTAAAAAGAACACACATGCAGTGACACTGGTGGATCCATAGGTGGTATGTGAGAAGAACACACATTTCAGTGACTCTGGTTGTTATTACTAAAAAGAACACACATGCAATGACACTGGTGGATCCATAGGTGGTATGTGAAAAGAACACACATGCAATGACACTGGTGGATCCATGTGTGGTCTCTTAAGAGAACACATGCAATGACATTGGTAGATCCATATGTGGTATGTGAAAAGAACACACATGCAATGACTCTGGTTGCTGTTAGTGAAAATTACATACATGCAATGACACTGGTGGATCCATATGTGGTATGTGAAAAGAACACACATGCAATGACTCTGGTTGTTGTTATTGAAAAGAACACACATGCAATGACACTGGTGGATCCATGTGTGGTCTCTAAAAAGAACACACATTTCAATGACACTAGTGGATCCATATGTGGTATGTGAAAAGTACACACATTTCAATGACTCAGTTGTTGTTAGTAAAAAGAACACACATGCAATGACACTGGTGGATCCAAAGGTGGATTGTGAAAAGAGCACACATTTCAATGACTCTGGTTGTTGTTAGTAAAAAGAACACACATGCAATGACACTGGTGGATTGTGAAAAGAACACACATTTCAATGACTCTGGTTGTTGTTACTAAAAAGAACACACATGCAATGACACTGGTGGATCCATAGGTGGTATGTGAAAAGAACACACATTTCAATGACTCTGGTTGTTGTTACTAAAAAGAACACACATGCAATGACACTTGTGGATCCATATGTGGATTGTGGAAAGAGCACACATGTAATGCCACTAGTGGATCCATATGTGGTATGTGAAAAGAACACACATGCAATGACTCTGGTTGTTGTTAGTAAAAAGAACATACATGCAATGACACTGGTGGATCCATATGTGGATTGTGAAAAGTGCAGACATGCAATGACATTGGTGGATCCATAGGTGTTATGTGAAAAGAACACACATGCAATGACTCCAGTTGTTGTTAGTGAAAAGAACATACATGCAATGACACTGGTGGACCCATAGGTGGATTGTGAAAAGAACACACATGCAATGACACTGGTGGATCCATATGTGGTATGTGAAAAGAACACACATGAAATGACTCTGGTTGTTGTTAGTGAAAAGAAGACACATGCAATGACACTGGTGGATCCATAGGTGGTATGTGAAAAGAACACACATTTCCATGACTCTGGTTGTTGTTACTAAAAAGAACACACATGCAATGACACTAGTGGATCCATATGTGGTATGTGAAAAGAACACACATGCAATGACTCTAGTTGTTGTTAATGAAAAGAACATACATGCAATGACACTAGTGGATCCATAGGTGGATTATGAAAAGAACACACATGCAATGACACTAGTGGATCCATATGTGGTATGTTAAAAGAACACACATGCAATGACTCGACTTGTTGTTAGTGAAAAGAACATAGATGCAATGACACTAGTGGATTGTGAAAAGAACACACATGGAATGACACTGGTGGATCCATATGTGGTATGTGAAAAGAACACACATGCAATGACTCCAGTTGTTGTTAGTGAAAAGAACACACAAGCTATGACATTGGTGGATCCATGTGTGGTCTCTAAAAAGAACACACATTTCAATGACTCAGTTGTTGTTAGTAATAACAACACACATGCAATGACACTGGTGGATCCAAAGGTGGATTGTGAAAAGAGCACACATTTCAATGACTCTGGTTGTTGTTAGTAAAAAGAACACGCATGCAATGACACTGGTGGATCCATAGGTGGATTGTGAAAAGAGCACACATGCAATGACACTTCTGGATCCATATGTGGTATGTGAAAAGAACACACATGCAATGACTCTGGTTGTTGTTACTAAAAAGAACACACATGCAGTGACACTGGTGGATCCATAGGTGGTATGTGAGAAGAACACACATTTCAGTGACTCTGGTTATTGTTACTAAAAAGAACACACATGCAATGACACTGGTGGATCCATAGGTGGTATGTGAAAAGAACACACATGCAATGACACTGGTGGATCCATGTGTGGTCTCTTAAGAGAACACATGCAATGACATTGGTAGATCCATATGTGGTATGTGAAAAGAACACACATGCAATGACTCTGGTTGCTGTTAGTGAAAATTACATACATGCAATGACACTGGTGGATCCATAGGTGGATTGTGAAAAGAACACACATGCAATGACACTGGTGGATCCATATGTGGTATGTGAAATGAACACACATGCAATGACTCTGGTTGTTGTTATTGAAAAGAACACACATGCAATGACACTGGTTGAATCATGTGTGGTCTCTAAAAAGAACACACATTTCAATGACACTAGTGGATCCATATGTGGTATGTGAAAAGTACACAATTTCAATGACTCAGTTGTTGTTAGTAAAAAGAACACACATGCAATGACACTGGTGGATCCAAAGGTGGATTGTGAAAAGAGCGCACATTTCAATGACTCTGGTTGTTGTTAGTAAAAATAACACACATGCAATGACACTGCTGGATCCATGTGTGGTCTCTAAAGAGAACACACATGCAATGACTCTGGTTGTTGTTATTAAAAAGAGCACACATGCAATGACACTGGTGGATCCATGTGTGGATTATGAAGAGAACACACATGCAATGACACTGGTGGATCCATATTTGGTATGTGAGAAGAACAGTCAAGAAATGATTCCAGTATTTGTTAGTAAAAAGAATACACATGCAATGACACTGGTGGATCCATAGGTGGATGTGAAAAGAGCACACATGCAATGACACTTGTGGATACATATGTGGTATGTGAAAAGAACACACATGCGATGACTCTAGTCGTTGTTAGTGAAAAGAACATACTCCCTCCGTCCCAAAATAAGTGACTTGAGTTTGTCTACATTCGCATGTATCTATATACTAAAACGTGTCTAGATACATCCGAATCTAGAGAAACCCACGTCACTTATTTTGGGATGGAGTGAGTACATGCAATGACACTGGTGGATCCATGTGTTTTCTCTGAAGAGAACACACATTTCAATGACACTGCTGGATCCATATGTGGTATGTGAAAAGAACAAACATGCAATGACTCTGGTTCTTGTTACTAAAAAGAACACAGATGCAGGGACACTGGTGGATCGATAGGTGGTATGTGAAAAGAACACACATTTCAATGACTCTGGTTGTTTTTACTAAAAAGAACACACATGCAATGACACTGGTGGATCCATAGGTGGTATATGAAAAGAACATGCATTTCAATGACTACGGTTGTTGTTACTAAAAGAACACACATGCACTGACACTGGTGGATCCATAGGTGGTATGTGAGAAGAACACACATTTCAAGGACTCGTTGTTATTACTAAAAGAACACACATGCAATGACACTGTGGATCCATAGGTGGTATGTGAAAAGAACACACATGCAATGACACGGTGGATCCATGTGTGGTCTCTAAGAGAACACATGCAATGACATTGGTAGATCCATATGTGATGTGAAAAGAACACACATGCAATGACTCACGTTCTTGTTAGTGAAAATTACATACATGCAATGACACCGGTGGATCCATAGGTGGATTGTGAAAGAACACATGTAATGACACCGGTGGATCCATATGTGGTATGTGAAAAGAACACACATGCAATGACTCTGGTTGTTGTTATTGAAAAGGACACATGCAATGACACTTTGGTGGATCCATGTGTGGTCTCTAAAAAGAACACACATTTCAATGACACTAGTGGATCCATATGTGGTATGTGAAAAGTACACACATTTCAATGACTCAGTTGTTGTTAGTAAAAAGAACACACATGCAATGACACTGGTGGATCCAAAGGTGGATTGATAAAAGAGCACAAAATTAAATGACTCTGGGTGGTGTTAGTAAAAAGATCACACATGCAATGACACTGCTGGATCCATGTGTGGTCTCTAAAGAGAACACACATGCAAGGAGGCTGGGTGTTGGGATGACAAAGAGCACACATGCAATGACACTGGTGGATCCATGTGTGGATTATGAAGAGAACACACATGCAATGACACTGGTGGATCCATATTTGGTATGTGAGAAGAACAGTCAAGAAATGATTCCAGTATTTGTTAGTAAAAAGAATACACATGCAATGACACTGGTGGATCCATAGGTGGATTGTGAAAAGAGCACACATGCAATGACACTTGTGGATCCATATGTGGTATGTGAAAAGAACACACATGCGATGACTCTAGTCGTTGTTAGTGAAAAGAACATACTCCCTCCGTCCCAAAATAAGTGACTTGAGTTTGTCTACATTCGCATGTATCTATATACTAAAACGTGTCTAGATACATCCGAATCTAGAGAAACCCACGTCACTTATTTTGGGATGGAGTGAGTACATGCAATGACACTGGTGGATCCATGTGTTTTCTCTGAAGAGAACACACATTTCAATGACACTGCTGGATCCATATGTGGTATGTGAAAAGAACAAACATGCAATGACTCTGGTTCTTGTTACTAAAAAGAACACAGATGCAGGGACACTGGTGGATCCATAGGTGGTATGTGAAAAGAACACACATTTCAATGACTCTGGTTGTTTTTACTAAAAAGAACACACATGCAATGACACTGGTGGATCCATAGGTGGTATATGAAAAGAACATGCATTTCAATGACTCTGGTTGTTGTTACTAAAAAGAACACACATGCAATGACACTAGTGGATCCATATGTGGATTGTGAAAAGACCACACATGTAATGCCACTTGTGGATCCATATGTGGTATGTGAAAAGAACACACATGCAATGACTCTGGTTGTTGTTAGTGAAAAGAACATACATGCAATGACACTGGTGGATACATAGGTGGATTGTAAAAAGAACACACATGCAATGACACTGGTGGATCCATATGTGGTATGTGAAAAGAACACACATGCAATGACTCTGGTTGTTGTTATTGAAAAGAACACACAAGCTATGACACTGGTGGATCCATGTGTGGTCTCTAAAGAGAACACACATTTCAATGACACTAGTGGATCCATATGTGGTATGTGAAAAGAACACACATTTCAATGACGCAGTTGTTGTTAGTAAAAAGAACACACATGCAATGACACTTGTGGATCCAAAGGTGGATTGTGAAAAGAGAACACATTTCAATGACTCTGGTTGTTGTTAGTAAAAAGAACACATATGCAATGACACTGGTGGATCCATGTGTGATCTGTGAAGAGAACACACATGCAATGACTCTGGTTATTGTTAATAAAAAGAGCACACATGCAATGACACTGGTGGATCCATGTGTGGATTGTGAAGAGAACACACATGCAATGACACGGGTGGATCCATATGTGGTATGTGAGAAGAACATTCATGAAATGACTCCTGTTGTTGTTAGTAAAAAGAACAGACATGCAATGACACTGCTGGATCCACAGGTGGATTGTGAAAAGAGCACACATGCAATGACACTAGTGGATCCATATGTGGTATGTGAAAAGAACACACATGCAATGACTCTAGTTGTTGTTAATGAAAAGAACATACATGCAATGACACTAGTGGATCCATAGGTGGATTATGAAAAGAACACACATGCAATGACACTGGTGGATCCATATGTGGTATGTGAAAAGAACACACATGCAATGACTCTGGTTGTTGTTATTGAAAAGAACACACAAGCTATGACACTGGTGGATCCATGTGTGGTCTCTAAAGAGAACACACATTTCAATGACACTAGTGGATCCATATGTGGTATGTGAAAAGAACACACATTTCAATGACGCAGTTGTTGTTAGTAAAAAGAACACACATGCAATGACACTTGTGGATCCAAAGGTGGATTGTGAAAAGAGAACACATTTCAATGACTCTGGTTGTTGTTAGTAAAAAGAACACATATGCAATGACACTGGTGGATCCATGTGTGATCTGTGAAGAGAACACACATGCAATGACTCTGGTTATTGTTAATAAAAAGAGCACACATGCAATGACACTGGTGGATCCATGTGTGGATTGTGAAGAGAACACACATGCAATGACACGGGTGGATCCATATGTGGTATGTGAGAAGAACATTCATGAAATGACTCCTGTTGTTGTTAGTAAAAAGAATAGACATGCAATGACACTGCTGGATCCACAGGTGGATTGTGAAAAGAGCACACATGCAATGACACTAGTGGATCCATATGTGGTATGTGAAAAGAACACACATGCAATGACTCTAGTTGTTGTTAATGAAAAGAACATACATGCAATGACACTAGTGGATCCATAGGTGGATTATGAAAAGAACACACATGCAATGACACTGGTGGATCCATATGTGGTATGTGAAAAGAACACACATGCAATGACTCTGGTTGTTGTTATTGAAAATAACACACAAGCTATGACACTGGTGGATCCATGTGTCGTCTCTAAAAAGAACACACATTTCAATGACACTAGTGGATCCATATGTGGTATGTGAAAAGAACACACATTTTAATGACTCAGTTGTTGTTAGTAAAAAGAACACACATGCAATGACACTGGTGGATCCAAAGGTGGATTGTGAAAAGAGCACACATTTCAATGACTCTGGTTGTTGTTAGTAAAAAGAACACATATGCACTGACACTGGTGGATCCATGTGTGGTCTCTAAAGAGAACACACATGCAATCACTCTGGTTGTTGTTAGTAAAAAGAGCACACATGCAATGACACTGGTGGATCCATCTGTGGAATGTGAAGAGAACACACATGCAATGACACTAGTGGATCCAAATGGTATGTGAGAAGAACAGCCATGAAATGGCTCCAGTTGTTGTTAGTAAAAAGAACACACATGCAATGACACTGGTGGATCCATAGGTGGATTGTGAAAAGAGCACACATGCAATGACACTAGTGGATCCATATGTGGTATGTGAAAAGAACACACATGCAATGATTCGACTTGTTGTTAGTGAAAAGAACATAGATGCAATGACACTAGTGGATTGTGAAAAGAACACACATGCAATGACACTGGTGGATCCATATGTGGTATGTGAAAAGAACACACATGCAATGACTCTGGTTGTTGTTATTGAAAAGAACACACAAGCTATGACACTGGTGGATCCATGTGTGGTCTCTAAAAAGAACACACATTTCAATGACACTAGTGGATGCATATGTGGTGTGTGAAAAGAACACACATTTCAATGACTCAGTTGTTGTTAGTAATAAGAACACACATGCAATGACACTGGTGGATCCAAAGGTGGATTGTGAAAAGAGCACACATTTCAATGACTCTGGTTGTTGTTAGTAAAAAGAACACGCATGCAATGACACTGGTGGATCCATAGGTGGATTGTGAAAAGAGCACACATGCAATGACACTTGTGGATCCATATGTGGTATGTGAAAAGAACACACATGCAATGACTCTGGTTGTTGTTACTAAAAAGAACACACATGCAGTGACACTAGTGGATCCATAGGTGGTATGTGAGAAGAACACACATTTCAGTGACTCTGGTTGTTGTTACTAAAAAGAACACACATGCACTGACACTGGTGGATCCATAGGTGGTATGTGAAAAGAACACACATGCAATGACACTGGTGGATCCATGTGTGGTCTCTTAAGAGAACACATGCAATGACATTGGTAGATCCATATGTGGTATGTGAAAAGAACACACATGCAATGACTCTTGTTGCTGTTAGTGAAAATTACATACATGCAATGACACTGGTGGATCCATATGTGGTATGTGAAAAGAACACACATGCAATGACTCTGGTTGTTGTTATTGAAAAGAACACACATGCAATGACACTGGTGGATCCATGTGTGGTCTCTAAAAAGAACACACATTTCAATGACACTAGTGGATCCATATGTGGTATGTGAAAAGTACACACATTTCAATGACTCAGTTGTTGTTAGTAAAAAGAACACACATGCAATGACACTGGTGGATCCAAAGGTGGATTGTGAAAAGAGCACACATTTCAATGACTCTAGTTGTTGTTACTAAAAAGAACACACATGCAATGACACTGCTGGATCCATGGGTGGTCTCTAAAGAGAACACACATGCAATGACTCTGGTTGTTGTTATTAAAAAGAGCACACATGCAATGACACTGGTGGATCCATGTGTGGATTATGAAGAGAACACACATTCAATGACACTGGTGGATCCATATTTGGTATGTGAGAAGAACAGTCAAGAAATGATTCCAGTATTTGTTAGTAAAAAGAATACACATGCAATGACACTGGTGGATCCATAGGTGGATTGTTAAAAGAGCACACATGCAATGACACTTGTGGATCCATATGTGGTATGTGAAAAGAACACACATGCGATGACTCTAGTCGTTGTTAGTGAAAAGAACATACTCCCTCCGTCCCAAAATAAGTGACTTGAGTTTGTCTACATTCGCATGTATCTATATACTAAAACGTGTCTAGATACATCCGAATCTAGAGAAACCAACATCACTTATTTTGGGATGGAGTGAGTACATGCAATGACACTGGTGGATCCATGTGTTTTCTCTGAAGAGAACACACATTTCAATGACACTGGTGGATCCATATGTGGTATGTGAAAAGAACACACATGCAATAACTCTCGTTCTTGTTACTAAAAAGAACACAGATGCAGGGACACTGGTGGATCCATAGGTGGTATGTGAAAAGAACACACATTTCAATGACTCTGGTTGTTGTTACTAAAAAGAACACACATGCAATGACACTGGTGGATCCATAGGTGGTATGTGAAAAGAACGCACATTTCAATGACTCTGATTGTTGTTACTAAAAAGAACACACATGCAATGACACTGGTGGATCCATAGGTGGATTGTGAAAAGAGCACACATGCAATGACATTGGTGGATCCATATGTGGTATGTGAAAAGAACACACATGCAATGACTCTAGTTGTTGTTAGTGAAAAGAACATAGATGCAATGACACTAGTGGATTGTGAAAAGAACACACATGCAATGACACTGGTGGATCCATATGTGGTATGTGAAAAGAACACACATGCAATGACTCTGGTTGTTGTTATTGAAAAGAACACACAAGCTATGACACTGGTGGATCCATGTGTGGTCTCTAAAAATAACACACATTTCAATGACACTAGTGGATCCATATGTGGTGTGTGAAAAGAACACACATTTCAATGACTCAGTTGTTGTTAGTAATAAGAACACACATGCAATGACACTGGTGGATCCAAAGGTGGATTGTGAAAAGAGCACACATTTCAATGACTCTGGTTGTTGTTAGTAAAAAGAACACGCATGCAATGACACTGGTGGATCCATAGGTGGATTGTGAAAAGAGCACACATGCAATGACACTTGTGGATCCATATGTGGTATGTGAAAACAACGCACATGCAATGACTCTGGTTGTTGTTACTAAAAAGAACACACATGCAGTGACACTGGTGGATCCATAGGTGGTATGTGAGAAGAACACACATTTCAGTGACTCTGGTTGTTGTTACTAAAAAGAACACACATGCAATGACACTAGTGGATCCATATGTGGATTGTGAAAAGACCACACATGTAATGCCACTTGTGGATCCATATGTGGTATGTGAAAAGAACACACATGCAATGACTCTGGTTGTTGTTAGTGAAAAGAACATACATGCAATGACACTGGTGGATACATAGGTGGATTGTAAAAAGAACACACATGCAATGACACTGGTGGATCCATATGTGGTATGTGAAAAGAACACACATGCAATGACTCTGGTTGTTGTTATTGAAAAGAACACACAAGCTATGACACTGGTGGATCCATGTGTGGTCTCTAAAGAGAACACACATTTCAATGACACTAGTGGATCCATATGTGGTATGTGAAAAGAACACACATTTCAATGACGCAGTTGTTGTTAGTAAAAAGAACACACATGCAATGACACTTGTGGATCCAAAGGTGGATTGTGAAAAGAGAACACATTTCAATGACTCTGGTTGTTGTTAGTAAAAAGAACACATATGCAATGACACTGGTGGATCCATGTGTGATCTCTGAAGAGAAAACACATGCAATGATTCTGGTTATTGTTAATAAAAAGAGCACACATGCAATGACACTGGTGGATCCATGTGTGGATTGTGGAGAGAACACACATGCAATGACACGGGTGGATCCATATGTGGTATGTGAGAAGAACATTCATGAAATGACTCCAGTTGTTGTTAGTAAAAAGAACACGCATGCAATGACACTGCTGGATCCACAGGTGGATTGTGAAAAGAGCACATATGCAATGACACTAGTGGATCCATATGTGGTATGTGAAAAGAACACACATGCAATGACTCTAGTTGGTGTTAATGAAAAGAACATACATGCAATGACACTAGTGGATCCATAGGTGGATTATGAAAAGAACACACATGCAATGACACTGGTGGATCCATATGTGGTATGTGAAAAGAACACACATGCAATGACTCTGGTTGTTGTTATTGAAAATAACACACAAGCTATGACACTGGTGGATCCATGTGTCGTCTCTAAAAAGAACACACATTTCAATGACACTAGTGGATCCATATGTGGTATGTGAAAAGAACACACATTTTAATGACTCAGTTGTTGTTAGTAAAAAGAACACACATGCAATGACACTGGTGGATCCAAAGGTGGATTGTGAAAAGAGCACACATTACAATGACTCTGGTTGTTGTTAGTAAAAAGAACACATATGCACTGACACTGGTGGATCCATGTGTGGTCTGGCAAGAGACCACACATGCAATGACTTCAGTTGTTGTTAGTAAAAGAGCACACATGCAATGACACTGGTGGATCCATGTGTGGATTGTGAAGAGAACACATGCAATGACACAGTGGATCCATATGTGGTATGTGAGAAGAAACCATGAAATGACTCCAGTTGTTGTTAGTAAAAAGAACACACATGCAATGACACTGGTGGATCCATAGGTGGATTGTGAAAAGAGCACACATGCAATGACACTAGTGGATCCATATGTGGTATGTGAAAAGAACACACATGCAATGACTCGACTTGTTGTTATTGAAAAGAACACACAAGCTATTACACTGGTTGATCCATGCGTGGTCTCTAAAAAGAACACACATTTCAATGACACTAGTGGATCCATATGTGGTATGTGAAACGAACACACATTTCAATGACTCGGTTGTTGTTAGTAAAAAGAACACACATGCAATGACACTTGTGGATCCAAAGGTGGATTGTGCAAAAAGCACACATTTCAATGACTCTGGTTGTTGTTAGTAAAACGAGCACACATGCAATGACACTGGTGGATCCATGTGTGGATTGTGAAGAGAACACACATGCAATTACACGGGTGGATGCATGTGTGGTATGTGAGAAGAACAGTCATGAAATGATTCCAGTTCTTCATAGTAAAAAGAACACACATGCAATGACACTGGTGGATCCATAGGTGGATTGTGAAAAGAGCACACATGCAATGACACTAGTGGATCCATATGTGGTATGTGAAAAGAACACACATGCAATGACTCGACTTGTTGTTAGTGAAAAGAACATAGATGCAATGACACTAGTGGATTGTGAAAAAAACACACATGCAATGACACTGGTGGATCCATATGTGGTATGTGAAAAGAACACACATGCAATGACTCTGGTTGTTGTTATTGAAAAGAACACACAAGCTATGACACTGGTGGATCCAATTGTGGTCTCTAAAAAGAACACACATTTCAATGACACTAGTGGATGCATATGTGGTGTGTGAAAAGAACACACATTTCAATGACTCAGTTGTTGTTAGTAATAAGAACACACATGCAATGACACTGGTGGATCCAAAGGTGGATTGTGAAAAGAGCACAGATTTCAATGACTCTGGTTGTTGTTAGTAAAAAGAACACGCATGCAATGACACTGGTGGATCCATAGGTGGATTGTGAAAAGAGCACACATGCAATGACACTTGTGGATCCATATGTGGTATGTGAAAAGAACACACATGCAATGACTCTGGTTGTTGTTACTAAAAAGAACACACGCAAGGACACTGTGGATCCATAGGTGGTATGTGAGAAGAACACACATTTCTGTGACTCTGGTTGTTGTTACTAAAAAGAACACACATGCAATGACACTGGTGGATCCATAGGTGGTATGTGAAAAGAACACACATGCAATGACACTGGTGGATCCATGTGTGGTATCTTAAGAGAACACATGCAATGACATTGGTAGATCCATATGTGGTATGTGCAAAGAACACACATGCAATGACTCTGGTTGCTGTTAGTGAAAATTACATACATGCAATGACACTGGTGGATCCATATGTGGTATGTGAAAAGAACACACATGCAATGACTCTGGTTGTTGTTATTGAAAAGAACACACATGCAATGACACTGGTGGATCCATGTGTGGTCTCTAAAAAGAACACACATTTCAATGACACTAGTGGATCCATATGTGGTATGTAAAAAGAACACTAGTGGATCCATAGGTGGATTGTGAAAAGAACACACATGCAATGACACTGGTGGATCCATATGTGGTATGTGAAAATAACACACATGCAATGACTCTGGTTGTTGTTATTAAAAAGAGCACACATGCAATGACACTGGTGGATCCATGTGTGGATTATGAAGAGAACACACATGCAATGACACCGGTGGATCCATATGTGGTATGTGAGAAGAACAGTCATGAAATGATTCCAGTTGTTGTTAGTAAAAAGAACACACATGCAATGACACTGGTGGATCCATAGGTGGATTGTGAAAAGAGCACACATGCAATGACACTTGTGGATCCATATGTGGTATGTGAAAAGAACACACATGCGATGACTCCAGTTGTTGTTAGTGAAAAGAACATACTCCCTCCGTCCCAAAATAAGTGACTTGAGTTTGTCCACATTCGCATGTATCTATATACTAAAACGTGTCTAGATACATCCGAATCTAGAAAAACTCACGTCACTTATTTTGGGATGGAGGTAGTACATGCAATGACACTGGTGGATCCATGTGTTGTATCTGAAGAGAACACACATTTCAATGACACTGGTGGATCCATATGTCGTATGTGAAAATAACACACATGCAATGACTCTGGTTGTTGTTACTAAAAAGAACACACATGCAGGGACACTGGTGGATCCATAGGTGGTATGTGAAAAGAACACACATTTCAATGACTCTGGTTGTTACTAAAAAGAACACACATGCAATGACACTGGTGGATCCATAGGTGGTATGTGAAAAGAACACACATTTCAATGACTCTGATTATTGTTACTAAAAAGAACACACATGCAATGACACTGGTGGATCCATAGGTGGATTGTGAAAAGAGCACACATGCAATGACATTGGTGGATCTATATGTGGTATGTGAAAAGAACACACATGCAATGACTCCAGTTGTTGTTAGTGAAAAGAACATACATGCAATGACACTGGTGGATCCATAGGTGGATTGTGAAAAGAACACACATTTCAATGACTCTGGTTGTTGTTACTAAAAAGAACACACATGCAATGACACTAGTGGATCCATATGTGGATTGTGAAAAGAGCACACATGTAATGCCACTGGTGGATCCATATGTGGTATGTGAAAAGAACACACATGCAATGACTCTGGTTGTTGTTAGTGAAAAGAACACATGCAATGACACTGGTGGATCCATAGGTGAATTGTGAAAAGAACACACATGCAATGACACTGGTGGATCCATGTGTGGCCTCTTAAGAGAACACATGCAATGACACTGGTGGATCCATATGTGGTATGTGAAAAGAACACGCATGCAATGACTCTGGTTGCTGTTAGTGAAAATTACATACATGCAATGACACTGGTGGATCCATAGGTGGATTGTGAAAAGAACACACATGCAATGACACTGGTGGATCCATGTGTGGTCTCTTAAGAGAACACATGCAATGACACTGGTGGATCCATATGTGGTATGTGAAAAGAACACCCATGCAATGACTCTGGTTGCTGTTAGTGAAAATTACATACATGCAATGACACTGGTGGATCCATAGGTGGATTGTGAAAAGAACACACATGCAATGACACTGGTGGATCCATATGTGGTATGTGAAAATAACACACATGCAATGACTCTGGTTGTTGTTATTGAAAAGAACACACATGCAATGACATCATGGATCCATGTGTGGTCTCTAAAAAGAACACACATTTCAATGACACTAGTGGATCCATATGTGGTATGTGAAAAGAACACACATTTCAATGACTCAGATGTTGTTAGTAAAAAGAACACACATGCAATGACACTGGTGGATCCAAAGGTGGATTGTGAAAAGAGCACACATTTCAATGACTCTGGTTGTTGTTAGTAAAAATAGCACACATTCAATGACACTGCTGGATCCAAGTGTAGTCTCTGAAGAGAACACACATGCAACGACTCTGGTTGTTGTTATTAAAAAGAGCACACATGCAATGACACTGGTGGATCCATGTGTGGATTATGAAGAGAACACACATGCAATGACACTGGTGGATCCATATGTGGTATGTGAGAAGAACAATCATGAAATGATTCCAGTTGTTGTTAGTAAAAAGAACACACATGCAATGACACTGGTGGATCCATAGGTGGATTGTGAAAAGAGCACACATGCAATGACACTTGTGGATCCATATGTGGTATGTGAAAAGAACACACATGCGATGACTCCAGTTGTTGTTAGTGAAAAGAACATACTCCCTCCGTCCCAAAATAAGTGACTTGAGTTTGTCTACATTCGCATGCATCTATATACTAAAACGTGTCTAGATACATCCGAATCTAGAAATACTCACGTCACTTATTTTGGGATGGAGGGAGTACATGCAATGACACTGGTGGATCCATGTGTTGTCTCTGAAGAGAACACACATTTCAATGACACTGGTGGATCCATATGTCGTATGTGAAAAGAACACACATGCAATGACTCTGGTTGTTGTTACTAAAAAGAACACACATGCAGGGACACTGGTGGATCCATAGGTGGTATGTGAAAAGAACACACATTTCAATAACTCTGGTTGTTGTTACTAAAAAGAACACACATGCAATGACACTGGTGGATCCATAGGTGGTATGTGAAAAGAACACACATTTCAATGACTCTGATTGTTGTTACTAAAAAGAACACACATGCAATGACACTGGTGGATCCATAGGTGGATTGTGAAAAGGGCACACATGCAATGACATTGGTGGATATATATGTGGTATGTGAAAAGAACACACATGCAATGACTCCAGTTGTTGTTAGTGAAAAGAACATACATGCAATGACACTGGTGGATCCATAGGTGGATTGTGAAAAGAACACACATTTCAATGACTCTGGTTGTTGTTACTAAAAAGAACACACATGCAATGACACTAGTGGATCCATATGTGGATTGTGAAAAGAGCACACATGTAATGCCACTGGTGGATCCATATGTGGTATGTGAAAAGAACACACATGCAATGACTCTGGTTGTTGTTAGTGAAAAGAACATACGTGCAATGACACTGGTGGATCCATAGGTGAATTGTGAAAAGAACACACATGCAATGACACTGGTGGAACCATGTGTGGTCTCTTAAGAGAACACATGCAATGACACTGGTGGATCCAAAGGTGGATTGTGAAAAGAGCACGCATGCAATGACTCTGGTTGCTGTTAGTGAAAATTACATACATGCAATGACACTGGTGGATCCATAGGTGGATTGTGAAAAGAACACACATGCAATGACACTGGTGGATCCATGTGTGGTCTCTAAAGAGAACACATGCAATGACACTGGTGGATCCATATGTGGTATGTGAAAAGAACACGCATGCAATGACTCTGTTCTTGTAGTGAAAATTACACACATGCAATGACACTGGTGGATCCATAGGTGGATTGTGAAAAGAACACACATGCAATGACACTGGTGGATCCATATGTGGTATGTGAAAATAACACACATGCAATGACTGGTTGTTGTTATTGAAAAGAACACACATGCAATGACACTGTGGATCCATGTGTGGTCTCTAAAAGAACACACATTTCAATGACACTAGTGGATCCATATGTGGTATGTGAAAAGAACACACATTTCAATGACTCAGTTGTTGTTAGTAAAAAGAACACACATGCAATGACACTGGTGGATCCAAAGGTGGATTGTGAAAAGAGCACACATTTCAATGACTCTGGTTGTTGTTAGTAAAAAGAGCACACATTCAATGACACTGCTGGATCCAAGTGTAGTCTCTGAAGAGAACACACATGCAACGACTCTGGTTGTTGTTATTAAAAAGAGCACACATGCAATGACACTGGTGGATCCATGTGTGGATTATGAAGAGAACACACATGCAATGACACTGGTGGATCCATATGTGGTATGTGAGAAGAACAGTCATGAAATGATTCCAGTTGTTGTTAGTAAAAAGAACACACATGCAATGACACTGGTGGATCCATAGGTGGATTGTGAAAAGAGCACACATGCAATGACACTTGTGGATCCATATGTGGTATGTGAAAAGAACACACATGCGATGACTCCAGTTGTTGTTAGTGAAAAGAACATACTCCCTCCGTCCCAAAATAAGTGACTTGAGTTTGTCTACATTCGCATGCATCTATATACTAAAACGTGTCTAGATACATCCGAATCTAGAAAAACTCACGTCACTTAATTTGGGATGGAGGGAGTACATGCAATGACACTGGTGGATCCATGTGTTGTCTCTGAAGAGAACACACATTTCAATGACACTGGTGGATCCATATGTGGTATGTGAAAAGAACACACATGCAATGACTCTGGTTGTTGTTACTAAAAAGAACACACATGCAGGGACACTAGTGGATCCATAGGTGGTATGTGAAAAGAACACACATTTCAATGACTCTGGTTGTTGTTACTAAAAAGAACACACATGCAATGACACTGGTGGATCCATAGGTGGTATGTGAAAAGAACACACATTTCAATGACTCTGATTCTTGTTACTAAAAAGAACACACATGCAATGACACTGGTGGATCCATAGGTGGATTGTGAAAAGAGCACACATGCAATGACATTGGTGGATCTATATGTGGTATGTGAAAAGAACACACATGCAATGACTCCAATTGTTGTTAGTGAAAAGAACATACATGCAATGACATTGGTGGATCCATAGGTGGATTGTGAAAAGAACACACATTTCAATGACTCTGGTTGTTGTTACTAAAAAGAACACACATGCAATGACACTAGTGGATCCATATGTGGATTGTGAAAAGAGCACACATGTAATGCCACTGGTGGATCCATATGTGGTATGTGAAAAGAACACACATGCAATGACTCTGGTTGTTGTTAGTGAAAAGAACATACGTGCAATGACACTGGTGGATCCATAGGTGAATTGTGAAAAGAACACACATGCAATGACACTGGTGGATCCATGTGTGGCCTCTTAAGAGAACACATGCAATGACACTGGTGGATCCATATGTGGTATGTGAAAAGAACACGCATGCAATGACTACAGTTCATGTTAGTGAAAATTACATACATGCAATGACACTGGTGGATCCATAGGTGGATTGTGAAAAGAACACACATGCAATGACACTGGTGGATCCATGTGTGGTCTCTTAAGAGAACACATGCAATGACACTGGTGGATCCATATGTGGTATGTGAAAAGAACACCCATGCAATGACTCTGGTTGCTGTTAGTGAAAATTACATACATGCAATGACACTGGTGGATCCATAGGTGGATTGTGAAAAGAACACACATGCAATGACACTGGTGGATCCATATGTGGTATGTGAAAATAACACACATGCAATGACTCTGGTTGTTGTTATTGAAAAGAACACACATGCAATGACACTGTTGGATCCATGTGTGGTCTCTAAAAAGAACACACATTTCAATGACACTAGTGGATCCATATGTGGTATGTGAAAAGAACACACATTTCAATGACTCAGTTGTTGTTAGTAAAAAGAACACACATGCAATGACACTGGTGGATCCAAAGGTGGATTGTGAAAAGAGCACACATTTCAATGACTCTGGTTGTTGTTAGTAAAAAGAGCACACATTCAATGACACTGCTGGATCCAAGTGTAGTCTCTGAAGAGAACACACATGCAACGACTCTGGTTGTTGTTATTAAAAAGAGCACACATGCAATGACACTGGTGGATCCATGTGTGGATTATGAAGAGAACACACATGCAATGACACTGGTGGATCCATATGTGGTATGTGAGAAGAACAGTCATGAAATGATTCCAGTTGTTGTTAGTAAAAAGAACACACATGCAATGACACTGGTGGATCCATAGGTGGATTGTGAAAAGAGCACACATGCAATGACACTTGTGGATCCATATGTGGTATGTGAAAAGAACACACATGCGATGACTCCAGTTGTTGTTAGTGAAAAGAACATACTCCCTCCGTCCCAAAATAAGTGACTTGAGTTTGTCTACATTCGCATGCATCTATATACTAAAACGTGTCTAGATACATCCGAATCTAGAAATACTCACGTCACTTATTTTGGGATGGAGGGAGTACATGCAATGACACTGGTGGATCCATGTGTTGTCTCTGAAGAGAACACACATTTCAGTGACACTGGTGGATCCATATGTCGTATGTGAAAAGAACACACATGCAATGACTCTTGTTGTTGTTACTAAAAAGAACACACATGCAGGGACACTGGTGGATCCATAGGTGGTATGTGAAAAGAACACACATTTCAATGACTCTGGTTGTTGTTACTAAAAAGAACACACATGCAATGACACTGGTGGATCCATAGGTGGTATGTGAAAAGAACACACATTTCAATGACTCTGATTGTTGTTACTAAAAAGAACACACATGCAATGACACTGGTGGATCCATAGGTGGATTGTGAAAAGAGCACACATGCAATGACATTGGTGGATCTATATGTGGTATGTGAAAAGAACACACATGCAATGAGTCCAGTTGTTAGTGAAAAGAACATACATGCAATGACACTGGTGGATCCATAGGTGGATTGTGAAAAGAACACACATTTCAATGACTCTGGTTGTTGTTACTAAAAAGAACACACATGCAATGACACTAGTGGATCCATATGTGGATTGTGAAAAGAGCACACATGTAATGCCACTGGTGGATCCATATGTGGTATGTGAAAAGAACACACATGCAATGACTCTGGTTGTTGTTAGTGAAAAGAACATACGTGCAATGACACTGGTGGATCCATAGGTGAATTGTGAAAAGAACACACATGCAATGACACTGGTGGATCCATGTGTGGCCTCTTAAGAGAACACATGCAATGACACTGGTGGATCCATATGTGGTATGTGAAAAGAACACGCATGCAATGACTCTGGTTGCTGTTAGTGAAAATTACATACATGCAATGACACTGGTGGATCCATAGGTGGATTGTGAAAAGAACACACATGCAATGACACTGGTGGATCCATGTGTGGTCTCTTAAGAGAACACATGCAATGACACTGGTGGATCCATATGTGGTATGTGAAAAGAACACCCATGCAATGACTCAGGAACCTGTTAGTGAAAATTACATACATGCAATGACACTGGTGGATCCATAGGTGGATTGTGAAAAGAACACACATGCAATGACACTGGTGGATCCATATGTGGTATGTGAAAATAACACACATGCAATGACTCTGGTTGTTTTTATTGAAAAGAACACACATGCAATGACACTGTTGGATCCATGTGTGGTCTCTAAAAAGAACACACATTTCAATGACACTAGTGGATCCATATGTGGTATGTGAAAAGAACACACATTTCAATGACTCAGTTGTTGTTAGTAAAAAGAACACACATGCAATGACACTGGTGGATCCAAAGGTGGATTGTGAAAAGAGCACACATTTCAATGACTCTGGTTGTTGTTAGTAAAAAGAGCACACATTCAATGACACTGCTGGATCCATGTGTGGTCTCTGAAGAGAACACACATGCAACGACGCTGGTTGTTGTTATTAAAAAGAGCACACATGCAATGACACTGGTGGATCCATGTGTGGATTATGAAGAGAACACACATGCAATGACACTGGTGGATCCATATGTGGTATGTGAGAAGAACAGTCATGAAATGATTCCAGTTGTTGTTAGTAAAAAGAACACACATGCAATGACACTGGTGGATCCATAGGTGGATTGTGAAAAGAGCACACATGCAATGACACTTGTGGATCCATATGTGGTATGTGAAAAGAACACACATGCGATGACTCCGGTTGTTGTTAGTGAAAAGAACATACTCCCTCCGTCCCAAAATAAGTGACTTGAGTTTGTCTACATTCGCATGCATCTATATACTAAAACGTGTCTAGATACATCCGAATCTAGAAATACTCACGTCACTTATTTTGGGATGGAGGGAGTACATGCAATGACACTGGTGGATCCATGTGTTGTCTCTGAAGAGAACACACATTTCAATGACACTGGTGGATCCATATGTGGTATGTGAAAAGAACACACATGCAATGACTCTGGTTGTTGTTACTAAAAAGAACACACATGCAGGGACACTAGTGGATCCATAGGTGGTATGTGAAAAGAACACACATTTCAATGACTCTGGTTGTTGTTACTAAAAAGAACACACATGCAATGACACTGGTGGATCCATAGGTGGTATGTGAAAAGAACACACATTTCAATGACTCTGATTCTTGTTACTAAAAAGAACACACATGCAATGACACCGTGGATCCATAGGTGGATTGTGAAAAGAGCACACATGCAATGACATTGGTGGATCTATATGTGGTATGTGAAAAGAACACACATGCAATGACTCCAGTTGTTGTTAGTGAAAAGAACATACATGCAATGACATTGGTGGATCCATAGGTGGATTGTGAAAAGAACACACATTTCAATGACTCTGGTTGTTGTTACTAAAAAGAACACACATGCAATGACACTAGTGGATCCATATGTGGATTGTGAAAAGAGCACACATGTAATGCCACTGGTGGATCCATATGTGGTATGTGAAAAGAACACACATGCAATGACTCTGGTTGTTGTTAGTGAAAAGAACATACGTGCAATGACACTGGTGGATCCATAGGTGAATTGTGAAAAGAACACACATGCAATGACACTGGTGGATCCATGTGTGGCCTCTTAAGAGAACACATGCAATGACACTGGTGGATCCATATGTGGTATGTGAAAAGAACACGCATGCAATGACTCTGGTTGCTGTTAGTGAAAATTACATACATGCAATGACACTGGTGGATCCATAGGTGGATTGTGAAAAGAACACACATGCAATGACACTGGTGGATCCATGTGTGGTCTCTTAAGAGAACACATGCAATGACACTGGTGGATCCATATGTGGTATGTGAAAAGAACACCCATGCAATGACTCGTTGTCATAGTGAAAATTACATACATGCAATGACACTGGTGGATCCATAGGTGGATTGTGAAAAGAACACACATGCAATGACACTGGTGGATCCATATGTGGTATGTGAAAATAACACACATGCAATGACTCTGGTTGTTGTTATTGAAAAGAACACACATGCAATGACACTGTTGGATCCATGTGTGGTCTCTAAAAAGAACACACATTTCAATGACACTAGTGGATCCATATGTGGTATGTGAAAAGAACACACATTTCAATGACTCAGTTGTTGTTAGTAAAAAGAACACACATGCAATGACACTGGTGGATCCAAAGGTGGATTGTGAAAAGAGCACACATTTCAATGACTCTGGTTGTTGTTAGTAAAAAGAGCACACATTCAATGACACTGCTGGATCCAAGTGTAGTCTCTGAAGAGAACACACATGCAACGACTCTGGTTGTTGTTATTAAAAAGAGCACACATGCAATGACACTGGTGGATCCATGTGTGGATTATGAAGAGAACACACATGCAATGACACTGGTGGATCCATATGTGGTATGTGAGAAGAACAGTCATGAAATGATTCCAGTTGTTGTTAGTAAAAAGAACACACATGCAATGACACTGGTGGATCCATAGGTGGATTGTGAAAAGAGCACATGCAATGACACTTGTGGATCCATATGTGGTATGTGAAAAGAACACACATGCGATGACTCAGTTGTTGTTAGTGAAAAGAACATACTCCCTCCGTCCCAAAATAAGTGACTTGAGTTTGTCTACATTCGCATGCATCTATATACTAAAACGTGTCTAGATACATCCGAATCTAGAAATACTCACGTCACTTATTTTGGGATGGAGGGAGTACATGCAATGACACTGGTGGATCCATGTGTTGTCTCTGAAGAGAACACACATTTCAATGACACTGGTGGATCCATATGTCGTATGTGAAAAGAACACACATGCAATGACTCTTGTTGTTGTTACTAAAAAGAACACACATGCAGGGACACTGGTGGATCCATAGGTGGTATGTGAAAAGAACACACATTTCAATGACTCTGGTTGTTGTTACTAAAAAGAACACACATGCAATTACACTGGTGGATCCATAGGTGGTATGTGAAAAGAACACACATTTCAATGACTCTGATTGTTGTTACTAAAAAGAACACACATGCAATGACACTGGTGGATCCATAGGTGGATTGTGAAAAGGGCACACATGCAATGACATTGGTGGATCTATATGTGGTATGTGAAAAGAACACACATGCAATGAGTCCAGTTGTTGTTAGTGAAAAGAACATACATGCAATGACACTGGTGGATCCATAGGTGGATTGTGAAAAGAACACACATTTCAATGACTCTGGTTGTTGTTACTAAAAAGAACACACATGCAATGACACTAGTGGATCCATATGTGGATTGTGAAAAGAGCACACATGTAATGCCACTGGTGGATCCATATGTGGTATGTGAAAAGAACACACATGCAATGACTCTGGTTGTTGTTAGTGAAAAGAACATACGTGCAATGACACTGGTGGATCCATAGGTGAATTGTGAAAAGAACACACATGCAATGACACTGGTGGATCCATGTGTGGCCTCTTAAGAGAACACATGCAATGACACTGGTGGATCCATATGTGGTATGTGAAAAGAACACGCATGCAATGACTCTGGTTGCTGTTAGTGAAAATTACATACATGCAATGACACTGGTGGATCCATAGGTGGATTGTGAAAAGAACACACATGCAATGACACTGGTGGATCCATGTGTGGTCTCTTAAGAGAACACATGCAATGACACTGGTGGATCCATATGTGGTATGTGAAAAGAACACCCATGCAATGACTCTGGTTGCTGTTAGTGAAAATTACATACATGCAATGACACTGGTGGATCCATAGGTGGATTGTGAAAAGAACACACATGCAATGACACTGGTGGATCCATATGTGGTATGTGAAAATAACACACATGCAATGACTCTGGTTGTTGTTATTGAAAAGAACACACATGCAATGACACTGTTGGATCCATGTGTGGTCTCTAAAAAGAACACACATTTCAATGACACTAGTGGATCCATATGTGGTATGTGAAAAGAACACACATTTCAATGACTCAGTTGTTGTTAGTAAAAAGAACACACATGCAATGACACTGGTGGATCCAAAGGTGGATTGTGAAAAGAGCACACATTTCAATGACTCTGGTTGTTGTTAGTAAAAGAGCACACATTCAATGACATCTTTGGATCCATGTGTGGTCTCTGAAGAGAACACACATGCAACGACGCTGGTTATTGTTATTAAAAAGAGCACACATGCAATGACACTGGTGGATCCATGTGTGGATTATGAAGAGAACACACATGCAATGACACTGGTGGATCCATATGTGGTATGTGAGAAAAACAGTCATGAAATGATTCCAGTTGTTGTTAGTAAAAAGAACACACATGCAATGACACTGGTGGATCCATAGGTGGATTGTGAAAAGAGCACACATGCAATGACACTTGTGGATCCATATGTGGTATGTGAAAAGAACACACATGCGATGACTCCAGTTGTTGTTAGTGAAAAGAACATACTCCCTCCGTCCCAAAATAAGTGACTTGAGTTTGTCTACATTCGCATGCATCTATATACTAAAACGTGTCTAGATACATCCGAATCTAGAAATACTCACGTCACTTATTTTGGGATGGAGGGAGTACATGCAATGACACTGGTGGATCCATGTGTTGTCTCTGAAGAGAACACACATTTCAATGACACTGGTGGATCCATATGTGGTATGTGAAAAGAACACACATGCAATGACTCTGGTTGTTGTTACTAAAAAGAACACACATGCAGGGACACTGGTGGATCCATAGGTGGTATGTGAAAAGAACACACATTTCAATGACTCTGATTCTTGTTACTAAAAAGAACACACATGCAATGACACTGGTGGATCCATAGGTGGATTGTGAAAAGAGCACACATGCAATGACATTGGTGGATCTATATGTGGTATGTGAAAAGAACACACATGCAATGACTCCAGTTGTTGTTAGTGAAAAGAACATACATGCAATGACATTGGTGGATCCATGTGTGGTGTCTAAAAAGAACACACATTTCAATGACACTAGTGGATCCATATGTGGTATGTGAAAAGAACACCAATGCAATGACTCTGGTTGTTTTTACTAAAAAGAACACACATGCAATGACACTAGTGGATCCATAGGTGGTATGTGAAAAGAACACACATTTCAATGACTCTGGTTGTTGTTACTAAAAAGAACACACATGCAATGACACTTGTGGATCCACATGTGGATTGTGAAACGAGCACACATGTAATGCCACTGGTGGATCCATATGTGGTATGTGAAAAGAACACACATGCAATGACTCTGGTTGTTGTTAGTGAAAAGAACATACATGCAATGACACTGGTGGATCCATAGGTGTATTGTGAAAAGAACACACATGCAATGACACTGGTGGATCCATATGTGTTATGTGAAAAGAACACACATGCAATGACTCTGGTTGTTGTTAATGAAAAGAACACACAAGCTATGACACTGGTGGATCCATGTGTGAATCTAAAAAGAACACACATTTCAATGACACTAGTGGATCCATATGTGGTATGTGAAAAAAACACACATTTCAATGACTCGGTTGTTGTTAGTAAAAAGAACACACATGTAATGACACTGGTGGATCCAAAGGTGGATTGTGAAAAGAGCACACATTTCAATGACTCTGGTTGTTGTTAGTAAAAAGAACACATATGCAATGACAGTGGTGGATCCATGTGTGGTCTCTTAAGAGAACACACATGCAATGACTCTAGTTGTTGTTAGTAAAAAGAGCACACATGCAATGACACTGGTGGATCCATGTGTGGATTGTGAAGAGAACACACATGCAATGATACTGGAGGATCCATATGTGGTATGTGAGAAGAACAGTCATGAAATGACTCTAGTTGTTGTTATTAAAAAGAACACACATGCAATGACACTGGTGGATCCATAGGTGGATTGTGAAAAGAGCACAAATGCAATGACACTTGTGGATCCATATGTCATATGTGAAAAGAACACACATGCGATGACTCCAGTCGTTGTTAGTGAAAAGAACATACTCCCTCCGTCCCAAAATAAGTGACTTGAGTTTGTCTACATTCGCATGCATCTATATACTAAAACGTGTCTAGATACATCCGAATCTAGAAAAACTCACGTCACTTATTTTGGGATGGAGGGAGTACATGCAATGACACTGGTGGATCCATGTGTTGTCTCTGAAGAGAACACACATTTCAATGACACTGGTGGATCCATATGTGGTATGTGAAAAGAACACACAGGCAATGACTCTGGTTGTTGTTACTAAAAAGAACACACATGCAGGGACACTAGTGGATCCATAGGTGGTATGTGAAAAGAACACACATTTCAATGACTCTGGTTGTTGTTACTAAAAAGAACACACATGCAATGACACTGGTGGATCCATAGGTGGTATGTGAAAAGAACACACATTTCAATGACTCTGATTCTTGTTACTAAAAAGAACACACATGCAATGACACTGGTGGATCCATAGGTGGATTGTGAAAAGAGCACACATGCAATGACATTGGTGGATCTATATGTGGTATGTGAAAAGAACACACATGCAATGACTCCAGTTGTTGTTAGTGAAAAGAACATACATGCAATGACATTGGTGGATCCATGTGTGGTGTCTAAAAAGAACACACATTTCAATGACACTAGTGGATCCATATGTGGTATGTGAAAAGAACACCAATGCAATGACTCTGGTTGTTTTTACTAAAAAGAACACACATGCAATGACACTAGTGGATCCATAGGTGGTATGTGAAAAGAACACACATTTCAATGACTCTGGTTGTTGTTACTAAAAAGAACACACATGCAATGACACTTGTGGATCCACATGTGGATTGTGAAAAGAGCACACATGTAATGCCACTTGTGGATCCATATGTGGTATGTGAAAAGAACACACATGCAATGACTCTGGTTGTTGTTAGTGAAAAGAACATACATGCAATGACACTGGTGGATCCATAGGTGTATTGTGAAAAGAACACACATGCAATGACACTGGTGGATCCATATGTGTTATGTGAAAAGAACACACATGCAATGACTCTGGTTGTTGTTAATGAAAAGAACACACAAGCTATGACACTGGTGGATCCATGTGTGAATCTAAAAAGAACACACATTTCAATGACACTAGTGGATCCATATGTGGTATGTGAAAAAAACACACATTTCAATGACTCGGTTGTTGTTAGTAAAAAGAACACACATGTAATGACACTGGTGGATCCAAAGGTGGATTGTGAAAAGAGCACACATTTCAATGACTCTGGTTGTTGTTAGTAAAAAGAACACATATGCAATGACAGTGGTGGATCCATGTGTGGTCTCTTAAGAGAACACACATGCAATGACTCTAGTTGTTGTTAGTAAAAAGAGCACACATGCAATGACACTGGTGGATCCATGTGTGGATTGTGAAGAGAACACACATGCAATGATACTTGAGGATCCATATGTGGTATGTGAGAAGAACAGTCATGAAATGACTCTAGTTGTTGTTATTAAAAAGAACACACATGCAATGACACTGGTGGATCCATAGGTGGATTGTGAAAAGAGCACAAATGCAATGACACTTGTGGATCCATATGTCATATGTGAAAAGAACACACATGCGATGACTCCAGTCGTTGTTAGTGAAAAGAACATACCCTCCGTCCCAAAATAAGTGACTTGAGTTTGTCTACATTCGCATGCATCTATATACTAAAACGTGTCTAGATACATCCGAATCTAGAAAAACTCACGTCACTTATTTTGGGATGGAGGGAGTACATGCAATGACACTGGTGGATCCATGTGTTGTCTCTGAAGAGAACACACATTTCAATGACACTGGTGGATCCATATGTGGTATGTGAAAAGAACACACATGCAATGACTCTGGTTGTTGTTACTAAAAAGAACACACATGCAGGGACACTAGTGGATCCATAGGTGGTATGTGAAAAGAACACACATTTCAATGACTCTGGTTGTTGTTACTAAAAAGAACACACATGCAATGACACTGGTGGATCCATAGGTGGTATGTGAAAAGAACACACATTTCAATGACTCTGATTCTTGTTACTAAAAAGAACACACATGCAATGACACTGGTGGATCCATAGGTGGATTGTGAAAAGAGCACACATGCAATGACATTGGTGGATCTATATGTGGTATGTGAAAAGAACACACATGCAATGACTCCAGTTGTTGTTAGTGAAAAGAACATACATGCAATGACACTGGTGGATCCATAGGTGGATTGTGAAAAGAACACACATTTCAATGACTCTGGTTGTTGTTACTAAAAGAACACACATGCAATGACACTAGTGGATCCATATGTGGATTGTGAAAAGAGCACACATGTAATGCCACTGGTGGATCCATATGTGGTATGTGAAAAGAACACACATGCAATGACTCTGGTTGTTGTTAGTGAAAAGAACATACGTGCAATGACACTGGTGGATCCATAGGTGAATTGTGAAAAGAACACACATGCAATGACACTGGTGGATCCATGTGGCCTCTTAAGAGAACACATGCAATGACACTGGTGGATCCATATGTGGTATGTGAAAGAACACGCATGCAATGACTCTCAGTTGTTAGTGAAAATTACATACATGCAATGACACTGGTGGATCCATAGGTGGATTGTGAAAAGAACACACATGCAATGACACTGGTGGATCCATGTGTGGTCTCTTAAGAGAACACATGCAATGACACTGGTGGATCCATATGTGGTATGTGAAAAGAACACCCATGCAATGACTCTGGTTGCTGTTAGTGAAAATTACATACATGCAATGACACTGGTGGATCCATAGGTGGATTGTGAAAAGAACACACATGCAATGACACTGGTGGATCCATATGTGGTATGTGAAAATAACACACATGCAATGACTCTGGTTGTTGTTATTGAAAAGAACACACATGCAATGACACTGTTGGATCCATGTGTGGTCTCTAAAAAGAACACACATTTCAATGACACTAGTGGATCCATATGTGGTATGTGAAAAGAACACACATTTCAATGACTCAGTTGTTGTTAGTAAAAAGAACACACATGCAATGACACTGGTGGATCCAAAGGTGGATTGTGAAAAGAGCACACATTTCAATGACTCTGGTTGTTGTTATTAAAAGAGCACACATTCAATGACACTGCTGGATCCAAGTGTAGTCTCTGAAGAGAACACACATGCAACGACTCTGGTTGTTGTTATTAAAAAGAGCACACATGCAATGACACTGGTGGATCCATGTGTGGATTATGAAGAGAACACACATGCAATGACACTGGTGGATCCATATGTGGTATGTGAGAAGAACAGTCATGAAATGATTCCAGTTGTTGTTAGTAAAAAGAACACACATGCAATGACACTGGTGGATCCATAGGTGGATTGTGAAAAGAGCACACATGCAATGACACTTGTGGATCCATATGTGGTATGTGAAAAGAACACATGCGATGACTCAGTTGTTGTTAGTGAAAGAACATACTCCTCCGTCCCAAAATAAGTGACTTGAGTTTGTCTACATTAGCATGCATCTATATACTAAAAGCGTGTCTAGATACATCCGAATCTAGAAATACTCACGTCACTTATTTTGGGATGGAAAGGAATACATCTAATGACTCTGGTGGATCCATGTGTTGTCTCTGAAGAGAACACACATTTCAATGACACTGGTGGATCCATATGTCGTATGTGAAAAGAACACACATGCAATGACTCTTGTTGTTGTTACTAAAAAGAACACACATGCAGGGACACTGGTGGATCCATAGGTGGTATGTGAAAAGAACACACATTTCAATGACTCTGGTTGTTGTTACTAAAAAGAACACACATGCAATGACACTAGTTGATCCATATGTGGATTGTGAAAAGAGCACACATGTAATGCCACTAGTGGATCCATATGTGGTATGTGAAAAGAACACACATGCAATGACTAGTTGTTGTTAGTGAAAAGAACATAAATGCAATGACACTGGTGGATCCATAGGTGGATTGTGAAAAGAACACACATGCAACGACACTGGTGGATCCATATGTGGTATGTGAAAAGAACACACATGCAATGACTCTGGTTGTTGTTATTGAAAAGAACACACAAGCTATGACACTGGTGGATCCATGTGTGGTCTCTAAAAAGAGCACACATTTCATTGACACTAGTGGATCCATATGTGGTATGTGAAAAGAACACACATTTCAATGACTCAGTTGTTGTTAGTAAAAATTAACACACATGCAATGACACCGGTGGATCCAATGATGGATTGTGAAAACAACACACATTTCAATGACTCTAGTTGTTGTTAGTAAAAAGAACACACATGCAATGACACTGGTGGATCCATGTGTGGTCTCAGAAGAGAACACACATGCAATGACTCTGGTTGTTGTTAGTAAAAAGAGCACACATGCAATGACACTGGTGGATCCATGTGTGGATTGTGAAGAGAACACACTTGCAATGAAACTGGTGGATCCATATGTGGTATGTGAGAAGAACAGTCATGAAATGACTCCAGTTGTTGTTAGTAAAAAACACACATGCAATGACACTGGTGGATCCATAGGTGGATTGTGAAAAGAGCACACATGCAATGACACTGGTGGATCCATATGTGGTATGTGAAAAGAGCACACATGCAATGACTCCAGTTGTTGTTAGTGAAAAGAACATACATGCAATGACACTGGTGGATCCATGTGTGGTCTCTGAAGAGAACACACATTTCAATGACACTGGTGGATACATATGTGGTATGTGAAAAGAACACACATGCAATGACTCTGGTTGTTGTTACTAAAAAGAACACACATGCAATGACACTAGTGGATCCATAGGTGGTATGTGAAAAGAACACACATTTCAATGACTCTGGTTGTTGTTAGTAAAAAGAACACACATGCAATGACACTGGTGGATCCATAGGTGGATTGTGAAAAGAGCACACATGCAATGACACTGGTGGATCCATATGTGATATTTGAAAAGAACAGAAATGCAATGACTCCAGTTGTTGTTAGTGAAAAGAACATACATGCAATGACACTGGTGGATCCATATGTGGTATGTGAAAAGAACACACATGCAATGATTCTGTTGTTGTTACTAAAAAGAACACACATGCAATGACACTAGTGGATCCATATGTGGTATGTGAAAGGACACACATTTCAATGACTCTGGTTGTTGTTACTAAAAAGAACACACATGCAATGACACTGGTGGATCCATAGGTGTTATGTGAAAAGAACACACATTTCAATGACTCTGGTTGTTGTTACTGAAAAGAACACACATGCAATGACAATGGTGGATCCGTAGGTGGATTGTGAAAAGAGCACACATGCAATGACACTGGTGGATCCATATGTGGTATGTGAAAAGAACACACATGCAATGACTCCAGTTGTTGTTAGTGAAAGGAACATACATGCAATGACACTGGTGGATCCATAGGTGGATTGTGAAAAGAACACACATGCAATGACACTAGTGGATCCATATGTGGTATGTGAAAAGAACACACATGCAATGACTCCAGTTGTTGTTAGTGAAAGGAACATACATGCAATGACACTGGTGGATCCATGCGTGGTATCTAAAAAGAACACCCATTTCAATGACACTAGTGGATCCATATGTGGTATGTGAAAAGAACACACATTTCAATGGCTCAGTCGTTGTTAGTAAAAAGAACACACATGCAATGACACTGGTGGATCTAAAGGTGGATTGTTAAAAGAGCACACATTTCAATGACTCTGGTTGTTGTTAGTAAAAAGAACACATATGCAATGACACTGGTGGATCCATGTGTGGTCACTAAAGAGAACACACATGCAATGACTCTGGTTGTTGTTAGTAAAAAGAGCACACATGCAATGACACTGGTGGATCCATTTGTGGATTGTGAAGAGAACACACATGCAATGACACTGGTGGATCCATATGTGGTATGTGAGAAGAACAGTCATGAAATGATTCTAGTTGTTGATAGTAAAAACAACACACATGCAATGACACTGGTGGATCCATAAGTGGATTGTAAAAAGAGCACACATGCAATGACACTTGTGGATCCATATGTCGTGTGTGAAAAGAACACACATGCAATTACTCCAGTTGTTGTTAGTGAAAAGAACATACTCCCTCCGTCCCAAAATAAGAGACTTGAGTTTGTCTACATTCACATGTACCTATATACTAAAACGTGTCTAGATACATCCGAATCTAGAAAAACCCACGTCACTTATTTTGGGATGGAGGGAGTACATGCAATGACACTGGTGGATCCAAGTGTTGTCTGTGAAAAGAACACACACGTCAATGACCCTGGTGGATCCATATGTGGTATGTGAAAAGAACACACATGCAATGACTCTGGTTGTTGTTACTAAAAAGAACACACATGCAGTGACACCGGTGGATCCATAGGTGGTATGTGAAAAGAACACTCATTTCAATGACTCTGGTTGTTGGTACTGAAAAGAACACACATGAAATGACACTAGTGGATCCATAGGTGGTATGTGAAAAGAACACACATTTCAATGACTCTGGTTGTTGTTACTAAAAAGAACACACATGCAATGACACTGGTGGATCCATAGGTGGATTGTGAAAAGATCACACATGCAATGACATTGGTGGATCCATGTGTGGTCTCTAAAAAGAACACACATTTCAATGACACTAGTGGATCCATATGTGGTATGTGAAAAGAACACACATTTCAATGACTCAGTTGTTGTTAGTAAAAATAACACACATGCAATGACACCGGTGGATCCAATGGTGGATTGTGAAAACAGCACACATTTCAATGACTCTAGTTGTTGTTAGTAAAAAGAACACACATGCAATGACACTGGTGGATCCATGTGTGGTCTCAGAAGAGAACACACATGCAATGACTCTGGTTGTTGTTAGTAAAAAGAGCACACATGCAATGACCTTTGGTGGATCCATGTGGGGATTGTGACGAGACCACACATGCAATGAAACTGGTGGATCCATATGTGGTATGTGAGAAGAACAGTCATGAAATGACTCCAGTTGTTTTTAGTAAAAAACACACATGCAATGACACTGGTGGATCCATAGGTGGATTGTGAAAAGAGCACACATGCAATGACACTGGTGGATCCATATGTGGTATGTGAAAAGAGCACACATGCAATGACTCCAGTTGTTGTTAGTGAAAAGAACATACATGCAATGACACTGGTGGATCCATGTGTGGTCTCTGAAGAGAACACACATTTCAATGACACTGGTGGATCCATATGTGGTATGTGAAAAGAACACACATGCAATGACTCTGGTTGTTGTTACTAAAAAGAACACACATGCAATGACACTAGTGGATACATAGGTGGTATGTGAAAAGAACACACATTTCAATGACTCTGGTTGTTGTTAGTAAAAAGAACACACATGCAATGACACTGGTGGATCCATAGGTGGATTGTGAAAAGAGCACACATGCAATGACACTGGTGGATCCATATGTGATATTTGAAAAGAACACAAATGCAATGACTCCAGTTGTTGTTAGTGAAAAGAACATACATGCAATGACCTTTGGTGGATCCATATGTGGTATGTGAAAAGAACACACATGCAATGATTCTGGTTGTTGTTACTAAAAAGAACACACATGCAATGACACTAGTGGATCCATATGTGGTATGTGAAAGGACACACATTTCAATGACTCTGGTTGTTGTTACTAAAAAGAACACACATGCAATGACACTGGTGGATCCATAGGTGTTATGTGAAAAGAACACACATTTCAATGACTCCGGTTGTTGTTACTAAAAAGAACACACATGCAATAACACTGGTGGATCCGTAGGTGGATTGTGAAAAGAGCACACATGCAATGACACTGGTGGATCCATATGTGGTATGTGAAAAGAACACACATGCAATGACTCCAGTTGTTGTTAGTGAAAGGAACATACATGCAATGACACTGGTGGATCCATAGGTGGATTGTGAAAAGAACACACATGCAATGACACTGGTGGATCCATATGTGGTATGTGAAAAGAACACACATGCAATGACTCTGGTTGTTGTTATTGAAAAGAACACACAGGCTATGACACTGGTGGATCCATGCGTGGTATCTAAAAAGAACACACATTTCAATGGCACTAGTGGATCCATATGTGGTATGTGAAAAGAACACACATTTCAATGGCTCAGTTGTTGTTAGTAAAAAGAACACACATGCAATGACACTGGTGGATCTAAAGGTGGATTGTGAAAAGAGCACACATTTCAATGACTCTGGTTGTTGTTAGTAAAAAGAACACATATGCAATGACACTGGTGGATCCATGTGTGGTCACTAAAGAGAACACACATGCAATGACTCTGGTTGTTGTTAGTAAAAAGAGCACACATGCAATGACACTGGTGGATCCATGTGTGGATTGTGAAGAGAACACACATGCAATGACACTGGTGGATCCATATGTGGTATGTGAGAAGAACAGTCATGAAATGATTCTAGTTGTTGATAGTAAAAAACAACACACATGCAATGACACTGGTGGATCCATAAGTGGATTGTGAAAAGAGCACACATGCAATGACACTTGTGGATCCATATGTCGTGTGTGAAAAGAACACACATGCAATTACTCCAGTTGTTGTTAGTGAAAATAACATACTCCCTCCGTCCCAAAATAAGAGACTTGAGTTTGTCTACATTCGCATGTACCTATATACTAAAACGTGTCTAGATACATCCGAATCTAGAAAAACCCATGTCACTTATTTTGGGATGGAGGGAGTACATGCAATGACACTGGTGGATCCAAGTGTTGTCTCTGAAAAGAACACACACGTCAATGACACTGGTGGATCCATATGTGGTATGTGAAAAGAACACACATGCAATGACTCTGGTTGTTGTTACTAAAAAGAACACACATGCAGTGACACCGGTGGATCCATAGGTGGTATGTGAAAAGAACACTCATTTCAATGACTCTGGTTGTTGGTACTGAAAAGAACACACATGAAATGACACTAGTGGATCCATAGGTGGTATGTGAAAAGAACACACATTTCAATGACTCTGGTTGTTGTTACTAAAAAGAACACACATGCAATGACACTGGTGGATCCATAGGTGGATTGTGAAAAGAGCACACATGCAATGACATTGGTGGATCCATGTGTGGTCTCTAAAAAGAACACACATTTCAATGACACTAGTGGATCCATATGTGGTATGTGAAAAGAACACACATTTCAATGACTCAGTTGTTGTTAGCAAAAATAACACACATGCAATGACACCGGTGGATCCAATGGTGGATTGTGAAAACAGCACACATTTCAATGACTCTAGTTGTTGTTAGTAAAAAGAACACACATGCAATGACACTGGTGGATCCATGTGTGGTCTCAGAAGAGAACACACATGCAATGACTCTGGTTGTTGTTAGTAAAAAGAGCACACATGCCATGACACTGGTGGATCCATGTGTGGATTGTGAAGAGAACACACATGCAATGAAACTGGTGGATCCATATGTGGTATGTGAGAAGAACAGTCATGAAATGACTCCAGTTGTTGTTAGTAAAAAACACACATGCAATGACACTGGTGGATCCATAGGTGGATTGTGAAAAGAGCACACATGCAATGACACTGGTGGATCCATATGTGGTATGTGAAAAGAGCACACATGCAATGACTCCAGTTGTTGTTAGTGAAAAGAACATACATGCAATGACACTGGTGGATCCATGTGTGGTCTCTGAAGAGAACACACATTTCAATGACACTGGTGGATCCATATGTGGTATGTGAAAAGAACACACATGCAATGACTCTGGTTGTTGTTACTAAAAAGAACACACATGCAATGACACTAGTGGATCCATAGGTGGTATGTGAAAAGAACACACATTTCAATGACTCTGGTTGTTGTTAGTAAAAAGAACACACATGCAATGACACTGGTGGATCCATAGGTGGATTGTGAAAAGAGCACACATGCAATGACACTGGTGGATCCATATGTGATATTTGAAAAGAACACAAATGCAATGACTCCAGTTGTTGTTAGTGAAAAGAACATACATGCAATGACACTGGTGGATCCATATGTGGTATGTGAAAAGAACACACATGCAATGATTCTGGTTGTTGTTACTAAAAAGAACACACATGCAATGACACTAGTGGATCCATATGTGGTATGTGAAAGGACACACATTTCAATGACTCTGGTTGTTGTTACTAAAAAGAACACACATGCAATGACACTGGTGGATCCATAGGTGTTATGTGAAAAGAACACACATTTCAATGACTCTGGTTGTTGTTACTAAAAAGAACACACATGCAATGACACTGGTGGATCCGTAGGTGGATTGTGAAAAGAGCACACATGCAATGACACTGGTGGATCCATATGTGGTATGTGAAAAGAACACACATGCAATGAGTCCAGTTGTTGTTAGTGAAAGGAACATACATGCAATGACACTGGTGGATCCATAGGTGGATTGTGAAAAGAACACACATGCAATGACACTGGTGGATCCATAGGTGGTATGTGAAAAGAACACACATTTCAATGACTCTGGCTGTTGTTACTAAAAATAACACACATGCAATGACTCCAGTTGTTGTTAGTGAAAAGAACATACATGCAATGACACTGGTGGATCCATGTGTGGTCTCTGAAGAGAACACACATTTCAATGACACTAGTGGATCCATATGTGGTATGTGAAAAGAACACACATTTCAATGGCTCAGTTGTTGTTAGTAAAAAGAACACACATGTAATGACACTGGTGGATCTAAAGGTGGATTGTGAAAAGAGCACACATTTCAATGACTCTGGTTGTTGTTAGTAAAAAGAACACATATGCAATGACACTGGTGGATCCATGTGTGGTCACTAAAGAGAACACACATGCAATGACTCTGGTTGTTAGTAAAAAGAGCACACATGCAATGACACTGGTGGATCCATGTGTGGATTGTGAAGAGAACACACATGCAATGACTCTGGTTGTTGTTACTAAAAAGAACACACATGCAATGACACTAGTGGATCCATAGGTGGTATGTGAAAAGAACACACATTTCAATGACTCTGGTTGTTGTTAGTAAAAAGAACACACATGCAATGACACTGGTGGATCCATATGTGGATTGTGAAAAGAGCACACATGCAATGACACTGGTGGATCCATATGTGATATTTGAAAAGAACACAAATGCAATGACTCCAGTTGTTGTTAGTGAAAAGAACATACATGCAATGACACTGGTGGATCCATATGTGGTATGTGAAAAGAACACACATGCAATGATTCTGGTTGTTGTTACTAAAAAGAACACACATGCAATGACACTAGTGGATCCATATGTGGTATGTGAAAGGACACACATTTCAATGACTCTGGTTGTTGTTACTAAAAAGAACACACATGCAATGACACTGGTGGATCCATAGGTGTTATGTGAAAAGAACACACATTTCAATGACTCTGGTTGTTGTTACTAAAAAGAACACACATGCAATGACACTGGTGGATCCGTAGGTGGATTGTGAAAAGAGCACACATGCAATGACCTTTGGTGGATCCATATGTGGTATGTGAAAAGAACACACATGCAATGAGTCCAGTTGTTGTTAGTGAAAGGAACATACATGCAATGACACTGGTGGATCCATAGGTGGATTGTGAAAAGAACACACATGCAATGACACTGGTGGATCCATAGGTGGTATGTGAAAAGAACACACATTTCAATGACTCTGGCTGTTGTTACTAAAAATAACACACATGCAATGACTCCAGTTGTTGTTAGTGAAAAGAACATACATGCAATGACACTGGTGGATCCATGTGTGGTCTCTGAAGAGAACACACATTTCAATGACACTAGTGGATCCATATGTGGTATGTGAAAAGAACACACATTTCAATGGCTCAGTTGTTGTTAGTAAAAAGAACACACATGTAATGACACTGGTGGATCTAAAGGTGGATTGTGAAAAGAGCACACATTTCAATGACTCTGGTTGTTGTTAGTAAAAAGAACACATATGCAATGACACTGGTGGATCCATGTGTGGTCACTAAAGAGAACACACATGCAATGACTCTGGTTGTTAGTAAAAAGAGCACACATGCAATGACACTGGTGGATCCATATGTGGTATGTGAAAAGAGCACACATGCAATGACTCCAGTTGTTGTTAGTGAAAAGAACATACATGCAATGACACTGGTGGATCCATGTGTGGTCTCTGAAGAGAACACACATTTCAATGACACTAGTGGATCCATATGTGGTATGTGAAAAGAACACACATTTCAATGGCTCAGTTGTTGTTAGTAAAAAGAACACACATGCAATGACACTGGTGGATCTAAAGGTGGATTGTGAAAAGAGCACACATTTCAATGACTCTGGTTGTTGTTAGTAAAAAGAACACATATGCAATGACACTGGTGGATCCATGTGTGGTCACTAAAGAGAACACACATGCAATGACCCTGGTTGTTAGTAAAAAGAGCACACATGCAATGACACTGGTGGATCCATGTGTGGATTGTGAAGAGAACACACATGCAATGACACTGGTGGATCCATATGTGGTATGTGAGAAGAACAGTCATGAAATGATTCTAGTTGTTGATAGTAAAAAACAACACACATGCAATGACACTGGTGGATCCATGAGTGGATTGTGAAAAGAGCACACATGCAATGACACTTGTGGATCCATATGTCGTGTGTGAAAAGAACACACATGCAATTACTCCAGTTGTTGTTAGTGAAAAGAACATACTCCCTCCGTCCCAAAATAAGAGACTTGAGTTTGTCTACATTCGCATGTACCTATATACTAAAACGTGTCTAGATACATCCGAATCTAGAAAAACCCACGTCACTTATTTTGGGATGGAGGGAGTACATGCAATGACACTGGTGGATCCAAGTGTTGTCTCTGAAAAGAACACACACGTCAATGACATTGGTGGATCCATATGTGGTATGTCAAAAGAACACACATGCAATGACTCTGGTTGTTGTTACTAAAAAGAACACACATGCAGTGACACCGGTGGATCCATAGGTGGTATGTGAAAAGAACACTCATTTCAATGACTCTGGTTGTTGGTACTTAAAAGAACACACATGAAATGACACTAGTGGATCCATAGGTGCTATGTGAAAAGAAAAAGAACACACATGCAATGACTCCAGTTGTTGTTAGTGAAAAGAACATACATGCAATGACACTGGTGGATCCATGTGTGGTCTCTAAAAAGAACACACATTTTAATGACACTAGTGGATCCATATGTGGTATGTGAAAAGAACACACATGCAATGACTCTAGTTGTTTTTACTAAAAAGAACACACACGCAATGACACTGGTGGATCCATAGGTGGTATGTGAAAAGAACACACATTTCAATGACTCTGGCTGTTGTTACTAAAAAGAACACACATGCAATGACACTGGTGGATCCATAGGTGGATTGTGAAAAGAACACACATGCAACGACACTGGTGGATCCATATGTGGTATGTGAAAAGAACACACATGCAATGACTCTGGTTGTTGTTATTGAAAAGAACACACAAGCTATGACACTGGTGGATCCATGTGTGGTCTCTAAAAAGAACACACATTTCATTGACACTAGTGGATCCATATGTGGTATATGAAAAGAACACACATTTCAATGACTCGGTTGTTGTTAGTAAAAAGAACACACATGCAATGACACCGGTCGATCCAATGGTGGATTGTGAAAAGAGCACACATTTCAATGACTCTAGTTGTTGTTAGTAAAAAGAACACACATGCAATGACACTGGTGGATCCATGTGTGGTCTCAGAAGAGAACACACATGCAATGACTCTGGTTGTTGTTAGTAAAAAGAGCACGCATGCAATGACACTGGTGGATCCATATGTGGTATGTGAGAAGAACAGTCATGAAATGATTCCAGTTGTTGTTAGTAAAAAAACACACATGCAATGACACTAGTGGATCCATAGGTGGATTGTGAAAAGAGCACACATGCAATGACACTGGTGGATCCATATGTGGTATGTGAAAAGAGCACACATGCAATGACTCCAGATGTTGTTAGTGAAAAGAACATACATGCAATGACACTGGTGGATCCATGTGTGGTCTCTGAAGAGAACACACATTTCAATGACACTGGTGGATCCATATGTGATATGTGAAAAGAACACACATGCAATGACTCTGGTTGTTGTTACTAAAAAGAACACACATGCAATGACACTAGTGGATCCATGTGGTATGTGAAAAGAACACACATTTCAATGACTCTGGTTGTTGTTAGTAAAAAGAACACACATGCAATGACACTGGTGGATCCATAGGTGGATTGTGAAAAGAGCACACATGCAATGACACTGGTGGATCCATATGTGGTATTTGAAAAGAACACAAATGCAATGACTCCAGTTGTTGTTAGTGAAAAGAACATACATGCAATGACACTGGTGGATCCATATGTGGTATGTGAAAAGAACACACATGCAATGATTCTGGTTGTTGTTACTAAAAAGAACACACATGCAATGACACTAGTGGATCCATATGTGGTATGTGAAAGGACACACATTTCAATGACTCTGGTTGTTGTTACTAAAAAGAACACACATGCAATGACACTGGTGGATCCATAGGTGTTATGTGAAAAGAACACACATGCAATGACTCTGGTTGTTATTACTAAAAAGAACACACATGCAATGATACTGGTGGATCTGTAGGTGGATTGTGAAAAGAGCACACATGCAATGACACTGGTGGATCCATATGTGGTATGTGAAAAGAACACACATGCAATGACTCCAGTTGTTGTTAGTGAAAGGAACATACATGCAATGACACTGGTGGATCCATAGGTGGATTGTGAAAAGAACACACATGCAATGACACTGGTGGATCCATATGTGGTATGTGAAAAGAACACACATGCAATGACTCTGGTTGTTGTTATTGAAAAGAACACACAGGCTATGACACTGGTGGATCTAAAGGTGGATTGTGAAAAGAGCACACATTTCAATGACTCTGGTTGTTGTTAGTAAAAAGAACACATATGCAATGACACTGGTGGATCCATGTGTGGTCACTAAAGAGAACACACATGCAATGACCCTGGTTGTTAGTAAAAAGAGCACACATGCAATGACACTGGTGGATCCATGTGTGGATTGTGAAGAGAACACACATGCAATGACACTGGTGGATCCATATGTGGTATGTGAGAAGAACAGTCATGAAATGATTCTAGTTGTTGATAGTAAAAAACAACACACATGCAATGACACTGGTGGATCCATGAGTGGATTGTGAAAAGAGCACACATGCAATGACACTTGTGGATCCATATGTCGTGTGTGAAAAGAACACACATGCAATTACTCCAGTTGTTGTTAGTGAAAAGAACATACTCCCTCCGTCCCAAAATAAGAGACTTGAGTTTGTCTACATTCGCATGTACCTATATACTAAAACGTGTCTAGATACATCCGAATCTAGAAAAACCCACGTCACTTATTTTGGGATGGAGGAAACATCTAATGACACTGGTGGATCAAGTGTTGTCTCTAAAAGAACACACGTCAATGACATTGGTGGATCCATATGTGGTATGTCAAAAGAACACACATGCAATGACTCTGGTTGTTGTTACTAAAAAGAACACACATGCAGTGACACCGGTGGATCCATAGGTGGTATGTGAAAAGAACACTCATTTCAATGACTCTGGTTGTTGGTACTGAAAAGAACACACATGAAATGACACTAGTGGATCCATAGGTGGTATGTGAAAAGAGCACACATTTCAATGACTCTGGTTGTTGTTACTAAAAAGAACACACATGCAATGACACTGGTGGATCCATAGGTGGATTGTGAAAAGAGCACACATGCAATGACATTGGTGGATCCATATGTGGTATGCGAAAAGAACACACATGCAATGACTCCAGTTGTTGTTAGTGAAAAGAACATACATGCAATGACACTGGTGGATCCATGTGTGGTCTCTAAAAAGAACACACATTTTAATGACACTAGTGGATCCATATGTGGTATGTGAAAAGAACACACATGCAATGACTCTGGTTGTTTTTACTAAAAAGAACACACACGCAATGACACTGGTGGATCCATAGGTGGTATGTGAAAAGAACACACATTTCAATGACTCTGGTTGTTGTTACTAAAAAGAACACACATGCAATGACACTAGTTGATCCATATGTGGATTGTGAAAAGAGCACACATGTAATGCCACTAGTGGATCCATATGTGGTATGTGAAAAGAACACACATGCAATGACTAGTTGTTGTTAGTGAAAAGAACATAAATGCAATGACACTGGTGGATCCATAGGTGGATTGTGAAAAGAACA
This sequence comes from Avena insularis, assembly GCA_023614405.1. Lineage (NCBI taxonomy): Eukaryota > Viridiplantae > Streptophyta > Magnoliopsida > Poales > Poaceae > Avena > Avena insularis. The sequence goes on from JAJUPC010000257.1 coordinate 402,242, forward strand.
CACATGCAACGACACTGGTGGATCCATATGTGGTATGTGAAAAGAACACACATGCAATGACTCTGGTTGTTGTTATTGAAAAGAACACACAAGCTATGACACTGGTGGATCCATGTGTGGTCTCTAAAAAGAACACACATTTCATTGACACTAGTGGATCCATATGTGGTATATGAAAAGAACACACATTTCAATGACTCGGTTGTTGTTAGTAAAAAGAACACACATGCAATGACATCGGTCGATCCAATGGTGGATTGTGAAAAGAGCACACATTTCAATGACTCTAGTTGTTGTTAGTAAAAAGAACACACATGCAATGACACTGGTGGATCCATGTGTGGTCACTAAAGAGAACACACATGCAATGACTCTGGTTGTTGTTAGTAAAAAGAGCACGCATGCAATGACACTGGTGGATCCATATGTGGTATGTGAGAAGAACAATCATGAAATGACTCCAATTGTTGTTAGTAAAAAAACACACATGCAATGACACTGGTGGATCCATAGGTGGATTGTGAAAAGAGCACACATGCAATGACACTGGTGGATCCATATGTGGTATGTGAAAAGAGCACACATGCAATGACTCTAGATGTTGTTAGTGAAAAGAACATACATGCAATGACACTGGTGGATCCATGTGTGGTCTCTGAAGAGAACACACATTTCAATGACACTGGTGGATCCATATGTGGTATGTGAAAAGAACACACATGCAATGACTCTTGTTGTTGTTACTAAAAAGAACACACGTGCAATGACACTAGTGGATCCATAGGTGGTATGTGAAAAGAACACACATTTCAATGACTCTGGTTGTTGCTAGTAAAAAGAACACACATGCAATGACACTGGTGGATCCATAGGTGGATTGTGAAAAGAGCACACATGCAATGACACTGGTGGATCCATATGTGGTATTTGAAAAGAACACAAATGCAATGACTCCAGTTGTTGTTAGTGAAAAGAACATACATGCAATGACACTGGTGGATCCATATGTGGTATGTGAAAAGAACACACATGCAATGATTCTGGTTGTTGTTACTAAAAAGAACACACATGCAATGACACTAGTGGATCCATATGTGGTATGTGAAAGGACACACATTTCAATGACTCTGGTTGTTGTTACTAAAAAGAACACACATGCAATGACACTGGTGGATCCATGTGTGGTCTCTAAAAAGAACACACATTTTAATGACACTAGTGGATCCATATGTGGTATGTGAAAAGAACACACATGCAATGACTCTGGTTGTTTTTACTAAAAAGAACACACATGCAATGACACTGGTGGATCCATAGGTGGTACGTGAAAAGAACACACATTTCAATGACTCTGGTTGTTGTTACTAAAAAGAACAGACATGCAATGACACTAGTTGATCCATATGTGGATTGTGAAAAGAGCACACATGTAATGCCACTAGTGGATCCATATGTGGTATGTGAAAAGACAACACATGCAATGACTCTAGTTGTTGTTAGTGAAAAGAACAAAAATGCAATGACACTGGTGGATCCATAGGTGGATTGTGAAAAGAACACACATGCAACGACACTGGTGGATCCATATGTGGTATGTGAAAAGAACACACATGCAATGACTCTGGTTGTTGTTATTGAAAAGAACACACAAGCTATGACACTGGTGGATCCATGTGTGGTCTCTAAAAAGAACACACATTTCACTGACACTAGTGGATCCATATGTTGTATCTGAAAAGAACACACATTTCAATGACTCGGTTGTTAGTAAAAAGAACACACATGCAATGACACCGGTCGATCCAATGGTGGATTGTGAAAAGAGCACACATTTCAATGACTTTAGTTGTTGTTAGTAAAAAGAACACACATGCAATGACACTGGTGGATCCATGTGTGGTCTCAGAAGAGAACACACATGCAATGACTCTGGTTGTTGTTAGTAAAAAGAGCACACATGCAATGACACTGGTGGATCCATGTGTGGATTGTGAAGAGAACACACATGCAATGACACTGGTGGATCCATATGTGGTATGTGAGAAGAATAGTCATAAAATGACTCCAGTTGTTGTTAGTAAAAAAACACACATGCAATGACACTGGTGGATCCATAGGTGGATTGTGAAAAGAGCACACATGCAATGACACTGGTGGATCCATATGTGGTATGTGAAAAGAGCACACATGCAATGACTCCAGTTGTTGTTAGTGAAAAGAACATACATGAAATGACACTGGTGGATCCATGTGTGGTCTCGGAAGAGAACACACATTTCAATGACACTGGTGGATCCATAGGTGGTATGTGAAAAGAACACACATGCAATGACTCTGGTTGTTTCTAAAAAGTACACACATTCAATGACACTAGTGGATCCATAGGTGGTATGTGAAAAGAACACACATTTCAATGACTCTGGTTGTTGTTAGTAAAAAGAACACACATGCAATGACACTGGTGGATCCATAGGTGGATTGTGAAAAGAGCACACATGCAATGACACTGGTGGATCCATATGTGGTATTTGAAAAGAACACAAATGCAATGACTCCAGTTGTTGTTAGTGAAAAGAACATACATGCAATGACACTGGTGGATCCATATGTGGTATGTGAAAAGAACACACATGCAATGATTCTGGTTGTTGTTACTAAAAAGAACACACATGCAATGACACTAGTGGATCCATATGTGGTATGTGAAAGGACACACATTTCAATGACTCTGGTTGTTGTTACTAAAAAGAACACACATGCAATGACAATGGTGGATCCATAGGTGTTATGTGAAAAGAACACACATTTCAATGACTCTGGTTGTTGTTACTAAAAAGAACATACATGCAATGACACTGGTGGATCCGTAGGTGGATTGTGAAAAGAGCACACATGGAATGACACTGGTGGATCCATATGTGGTATGTGAAAAGAACACACATGCAATGACTCCAGTTGTTGTTAGTGAAAGGAACATACATGCAATGACATTGGTGGATCCATAGGTGGATTGTGAAAAGAACACACATGCAATGACACTGGTGGATCCATGTGTGGTCTCTGAAGAGAACAAACATGCAATGACTCTGGTTGTTGTTAGTAAAAAGAGCACACATGCAATGACACTGGTGGATCCATGTGTGGATTGTGAAGAGAACACACATCCAATGACACTGGTGGATCCATATGTGGTATGTGAGAAGAACAGTCATGAAATGACTCCAGTTGTTGTTAGTAAAAAGAACACACATGCGATGACACTGGTGGATCCATAGGTGGATTGTGAAAAGAGCACACATGCAATGACACTAGTGGATCCATATGTGGTATGTGAAAATAACACACATGCAATGACTCCATTTGTTGTTAGTGAAAAGAACATACATGCAATGACACTGGTGGATCCATAGGTGGATTGTGAAAAGAACACACATGCAATGACACTTGTGGATCCATATGTGGTATTTGAAAAGAACACACATGGTATGACTCTGGTTGTAGTTATTGAAAAAAAACACATGCAATGACACTGGTGGATCCATGTGTGGTCTCTAAAAATAACACACATTTCAATGACACTAGTGGATCCATTGTGGTATGTGAAAAGAACACACATTTCAATGACTCAGTTGTTGTTAGTAAAAAGAACACACATGCAATGACACCGGTGGATACAATGGTGGATTGTGAAAAGAGCACACATTTCAATGACTCTGGTTGTTGTTAGTAAAAAGAACACACATGCAATGACACTGGTGGATCCATGTGTGGTCTCTGAAGAGAAAAAACATGCAATGACTCTGGTTGTTGTTAGTAAAAAGAGCACACATGCAATGACACTGGTGGATCCATGTGTGGATTGTGAAGAGAACACACATGCAATCACACTGGTGGATCCATATGTGGTATGTGAGAAGAACAGTCAAGAAATGACTCCAGTTGTTGTTAGTAAAAAGAACACACATGCAATGACACTGGTGGATCCATAGGTGGATTGTGAAAAGAGCACACATGCAATGACACTGGTGGATCCATATGTGTTATGTGAAAAGAACACACATTTCAATGACTCTGGTTGTTGTTACTAAAAAGAACATACATGCAATGACACTGGTGGATCCGTAGGTGGATTGTGAAAAGAGCACACATGCAATGACACTGGTGGATCCATATGTGGTATGTGAAAAGAACACACATGCAATGACTCCAGTTGTTGTTAGTGAAAGGAACATACATGCAATGACATTGGTGGATCCATAGGTGGATTGTGAAAAGAACACACATGCAATGACACTGGTGGATCCATATGTGGTATCTGAAAAGAACACACATGCAATGACTCTGGTTGTTGTTATTGAAAAGAACACACAAGCTATGGCACTGGTGGATCCATGTGTGGTATCTAAAAAGAACACACATTTCAATGATACTAGTGGATCCATATGTGGAATGTGAAAAGAACACACATTTCAATGGCTCAGTTGTTGTTAGTAAAAAGAACACACATGCAATGACACTGGTGGATCTAAAGGTGGATTGTGAAAAGAGCAGACATTTCAATGACTCTGGTTCTTGTTAGTAAAAAGAACACACATGCAATGACACTGGTGGATCCATATGTGGTATGTGAGAAGAACAGTCATGAAATGACTCTAGTTGTTGTTAGTAAAAAGAACACACATGCAATGACACTGGTGGATCCATAGGTGGATTGTGAAAAGAACACACATGTAATGACACTTGTGGATCCATATGTGGTATGTGAAAAGAACACACATGCAATGACTCTTGTTGTTGTTAGTGAAAAGAACACACATGCAATGACACTTGTGGATCCATATGTGGTATGTGAAAAGAACACACATGGTATGACTCTGGTTGTAGTTATTGAAAAAAAACACATGCAATGACACTGGTGGATCCATGTGTGGTCTCTAAAAATAACACACATTTCAATGACACTAGTGGATCCATTGTGGTATGTGAAAAGAACACACATTTCAATGACTCAGTTGTTGTTAGTAAAAAGAACACACATGCAATGACACCGGTGGATACAATGGTGGATTGTGAAAAGAGCACACATTTCAATGACTCTGGTTGTTGTTAGTAAAAATAACACACATGCAATGACACTGGTGGATCCATGTGTGGTCTCTAAAGAGAACAAACATGCAATGACTCTGGTTGTTGTTAGTAAAAAGAGCACACATGCAATGACACTGGTGGATCCATGTGTGGATTGTGAAGAGAACACACATGCAATGACACTGGTGGATCCATATGTGGTATGTGAGAAGAACAGTCAAGAAATGACTCCAGTTGTTGTTAGTAAAAAGAACACACATGCAATGACACTGGTGGATCCATAGGTGGATTGTGAAAAGAGCACACATGCAATGACACTGGTGGATCCATATGTGGTATGTGAAAATAACACACATGCAATGACTCCATTTGTTGTTAGTGAAAAGAACATACATGCAATGACACTGGTGGATCCATAGGTGGATTGTGAAAAGAACACACATGCAATGACACTTGTGGATCCATATGTGGTATGTGAAAAGAACACACATGGTATGACTCTGGTTGTAGTTATTGAAAAAAAACACATGCAATGACACTGGTGGATCCATGTGTGGTCTCTAAAAATAACACACATTTCAATGACACTAGTGGATCCATTGTGGTATGTGAAAAGAACACACATTTCAATGACTCAGTTGTTGTTAGTAAAAAGAACACACATGCAATGACACCGGTGGATACAATGGTGGATTGTGAAAAGAGCACACATTTCAATGACTCTGGTTGTTGTTAGTAAAAAGAACACACATGCAATGACACTGGTGGATCCATGTGTGGTCTCTGAAGAGAACAAACATGCAATGACTCTGGTTGTTGTTAGTAAAAAGAGCACACATGCAATGACACTGGTGGATCCATGTGTGGATTGTGAAGAGAACACACATGCAATCACACTGGTGGATCCATATGTCGTATGAGAGAAGAACAGGCAAGAAATGACTCCAGTTGTTGTTAGTAAAAAGAACACACATGCAATGACACTGGTGGATCCATAGGTGGATTGTGAAAAGAGCACACATGCAATGACACTGGTGGATCCATATGTGTTATGTGAAAAGAACACACATTTCAATGACTCTGGTTGTTGTTACTAAAAAGAACATACATGCAATGACACTGGTGGATCCGTAGGTGGATTGTGAAAAGAGCACACATGCAATGACACTGGTGGATCCATATGTGGTATGTGAAAAGAACACATGCAATGACTCCAGTTGTTGTTAGTGAAAGGAACATACATGCAATGACATTGGTGGATCCATAGGTGGATTGTGAAAAGAACACACATGCAATGACACTGGTGGATCCATATGTGGTATCTGAAAAGAACACACATGCAATGACTCTGGTTGTTGTTATTGAAAAGAACACACAAGCTATGGCACTGGTGGATCCATGTGTGGTATCTAAAAGAACACATTTCAATGATACTAGTGGATCCATATGTGGAATGTGAAAAGAACACACATTTCAATGGCTCAGTTGTTGTTAGTAAAAAGAACACACATGCAATGACACTGGTGGATCTAAAGGTGGATTGTGAAAAGAGCAGACATTTCAATTTCTCTGGTTCTTGTTAGTAAAAAGAACACACATGCAATGACACTGGTGGATCCATATGTGGTATGTGAGAAGAACAGTCATGAAATGACTCTAGTTGTTGTTAGTAAAAAGAACACACATGCAATGACACTGGTGGATCCATAGGTGGATTGTGAAAAGAACACACATGTAATGACACTTGTGGATCCATATGTGGTATGTGAAAAGAACACACATGCAATGACTCTTGTTGTTGTTAGTGAAAAGAACACACATGCAATGACACTTGTGGATCCATATGTGGTATGTGAAAAGAACACACATGGTATGACTCTGGTTGTAGTTATTGAAAAAAAACACATGCAATGACACTGGTGGATCCATGTGTGGTCTCTAAAAATAACACACATTTCAATGACACTAGTGGATCCATTGTGGTATGTGAAAAGAACACACATTTCAATGACTCAGTTGTTGTTAGTAAAAAGAACACACATGTAAGATCCTCCTTATTAAAGGAAAAGATCCTGTGATTGCAATGCTAGTCCCTGGATCAATGCTATCATCCACAGTTTAAGATGAAGTACCACAGATACAAAGGTCGCTTATTACAGTCATTCCAGAGATAAAACATAGTCTTTTACAACTCATGGCAAAGGCCTAATACAAGAGTTTATGGAATATGTAAATAAACATAAGTCTTCATCTTCATGTGCCACGAGCAAGCATGTTGAGTGTAGACTCATGACTCCTATTCATCATCGAGTAACCCGCAACATCATAAGTTACAGCCCAGAGGGTCAATACTTTGGAATAGTATTGGCAAGTGATACCTTAGTATATATTTAAGTGGACTATAATACTATATGCATTTTGGTGGAGCTTAGGCTTGCATTGCTCAAAATAGATTTTTCCTTAACTTTTGAAAATACTAAATTTTTGTTTGGCAAAGACTATCCCAAGGTATCTACCAATCAAAGACTGAAGATCCACTCAGGCATCTACCAATCAAAGACTGAAGATCCTTTAACCCTTGTTCACCCACAAGTTTTATTCAGAAATTGGAGTGATGAGATTCTTGAAGTTTCCATGTCTTGATGCTCAAATTGTCCTTTACTGTGACATGGCTAAGTACTTAGGTTTTACACTGCAGAGGTGGTGCACTTTCCCACAAGCCTTGGTTTCCCAAGACATGATCCTTCAAGATAGCCTTGACTAGTCAAATGGACGCTCCAACCTATCAACCCATCTACCACCCAATGTCCAAGAGACTAAGTTCCAGATCCTAAGATCATGGCAGAGCCCATATTACCAAGTGGTTGCACTTGAAGCTTCTCAACATTTGACAACTCAAATCTCTTTGTTCTGGTGGCCATCCACAAGTGAGATACACAAGGTTCACCAGTACCCTGCCTTGTGTAACCACTCAACATATCCCATTCTTTCCATTCCACCCAGTGATTCATTAACTTAGTTGTTTTGTTAAATAAAAACAAGTCCTTAGACTTAGAATATTTTTCCATAGTGTGAATATATAAACCACCCTTGTTTTCTAGTAGCTAGGCTAAGCATGGCATGGCAACTTATCTTTAGGGAATTCTCCTAGCAATTCTAGCATTCTATTCTAAATAGGATTTCCCATCATCAATTGACAAAAGTAGCATGCAAGTCCTAACAAAATATATCTAATGCAAGTATAAAATATAGGTATGGAATATTCATGAAGATATCACTTGCCTTGGTAGTGTGGAGAGTAGCACTGTCACAATCACAATCACTAGCAAAATCTACACACAAAGTTATAGCACAAAATTACAAAAAAATATATACAAAAAAAAAAATTATGAATGCATGAATGAATGAATCTAACAAGTGATGATTTTTTAAAACTCAACAAAGAAAGTGCATGAATAAAGAAACTAAACAAGTAACAAAATAGCCAAAGGCAACTTAAATAACCCTAAAAATAAAATACTAAACTAAACTTATATTCAAAAAGGCCTCAAACAAGTCTCTGCAATTTAAGCACATCTAATGGTTACTATTTGCTAAACAAAAAGTATAGGCAGAAAGGTCTTGTTTTTCTGAATCCAACGGTATAAAGTTTGCAAAATTCTAACGTGATTCAAAAGATATAGGCATTTGAATTTGGATCAAATTTCGGTTTTAAATCTATTTTCAGATCTAACTTAGCCACGCAGGCATGCTCTTATTCGCCCGCACTGTCAAGACCGGATCGAGCTCCACAGCCGTAGGATCTAAATGAAACTAGCGGCTCAGATCGTACCGAGGTTAAGTGGATCTATCCTAGCGCCACGATACGTATCTAACGGCTGCTATTTCTACGCCAAGAATCGGGCGGCGGTGGCTACCGTCCGGCGAATCGCTTCGATGACGCTGCCGACGGCGCACGGAGAGGGAGAAGGAGGAGTATCTCACCGGCTCAGAGGTCACGGCGAAGCTCGTCAGACGGCGGTTGGTCAAGGGCCGCCGCACGCCGCGATTGCTCACCGGAGTTCGTGGCGCGCGTCGGTGCGTCGCCGTGGTCGTGGACGCCGCCGTGATCACCCCAAGGCAAGGCGAGGACACGGTTAGATTCACAGGTCTAGGCGGCGTAGTGAGCGTGAACGGAAAGGCGAGGCGTGATGCATCTTCCGAAAAACTCGTCGGAGTAGATGTCGCCGGTGCTCGCGGTGTCAAGTGGAACCGGCGACCTGGGCAGTACAAGACGGACTAGTGAGGTCAGGAGGTGCGCCAAGACATGCTGAGTCAGATTGTAAGAACGAGAGGCAGAGGGGAGCTTTGGACTCACCGGAATCGATCGTCGGAGAGGCTCTCACGGCGGGGCAAAGCTGATTGAGGACAAACTGGTGGCGGAGTGAGTGAGGTGTTTGGGGGAAAAGATCATGAGGCGTAGAGGATCTTATAGCCGGGAATCGACAGGAAACGCCGAGGATAAATGCCCATTTACGCGCCATTACCGCCATCATCTTTGCAACGCGACGGGTCGCGGCGCGTCTGAAGACGAGGGCGACGTGGGACCGGCCCGCCGTCGGCAAGAGTGCGAGGTGGCGGTGGGTCTGGCATCGGTGACTTAACGCAGCGTCGCGCTCGCGGTGAGAAGGAAAAGGAGATCCCAGGTGGGCTCACCGGGCTTGTTTCTTGGGCCAGATTCTGGCCGCCGGCCCTTTTCTTTCTTTTAGGCCTTTTCTTTCTAATTCCATTTTCTGAATAGAATTTGATATGAATTCAAATCCTTTTTGAATTCAAACTTCTTTGGGGATTTTTGCAGGGTTCTGTGGGTTCATAAGCAATCAAATATCCTAGTGGTTACCTTGCAAAGGCTTAGACAAGCTTGGGTTTCAAAATAAACAGATATTTGCTCTAGTTGCAAATATTTGAAATAGGGTTTGAAACTATTTCTAAATTTGGAATCTTTGGTTTAAATGCTACTCCTAATCTTTCCAATCATGGACTCAAGCAAACAAGGTCATGGACAAACAAATCCCAAAGGGTGGTGTCCAATTGAGACAATTTGCCCACATGAAATCATAGCTCAAACTTACGCCTCTAAATGATTTTGAGAAAACCCTATATGAATGAATGATGCAAGGATGAAATGAATGAGTTTTGAAACATGATTTTGGGATGTTACAAATCTAACCCCTTAAAATGAATCTCCCTCGAGATTCGGATTGGCTAGCAAATAGGTGAGGGTGGTCTTTCCAAGATCATCTTCTTTCCCATGTAGCTTCTTCTTGAATGATGGTTCCATTGTACTTTGCAAAACTTGATGGTTTTGTCCTTGTGACTCTTCTTTGGTCTCAAGAATCTTGACGTGCTTTTCTTCATAGGTGAGATCACTTTCTAGTTGAACTTCTTCCAAAGATATGGTATCTTCAAAGATGTTTCTTCCATTTCTTGGTGACATTTCTTTAGCTGGCTCAAATGAAAAACATTATGGATCGCTAATAAAGATCTTTGGCGATTCGATTTCATATGCAGCTTCTCTCATGCGACTTAGTATGTTGAATGGTCCTACATATCTTGGTGCTAACTTTCCTTTGACTCAAATCTTTTACTCCACTAAGTGGTGATACTCTAAGATAAGCTCTATCCCCAACTTCGTAAGTGACTTCTCACGCTTAGCATCTGCGTAGCTTTTCCGTCGAGACGTGCTATCTTCAATCTGCCTCTAACCAATTTGACCTTTTCTTGGCGTCTTTGATAAGATCTGGTCCAAACAAACTTCTTTCTCCCACACCATTCCATAGCAATGGGGTGGTACACTTTCTTCCGTATAGAGACTCGAATGGTGCCATCCCAATACTAGATTGGTGATCGTTGTTGTAAGAGAACTCGTAAAGGCGACTTTCATCCCAACTTGCCCCATAGTCTAGGGCACATGCCCTCAACATGTCTTCAAGAATTTGATTAGTCCTTTCTGCTTGTCCATCAGTTTGAGGATGAAAAGCAGCTGAATTCCAACCTCGTTCCTAGAGATTCATGAAGTGTCTCAAAAGTGAGAAGTGAATTGAGTTCCTCTATCGGACACAATACTCTAAGGTACTCCGTGAAGGCATACAATTCTGCTCATGTAGATTTTGGCTAACTTTGCACCGTATAAGTTGTCTTTACGGGTATAAAATGAGCCACTTTAGTTAGGCGATCTCTACTACCCATATGGAATCATACCGACCTGGTCCTTGGTAATCCGGTAATGAAATCCATACCAATATTTTCCCACTTCCATTCAGGAATAGGCATTGGTTGAAGCAAACTGCTGGTTTCGATGCTCGCTTTCACTCTACTACACATGTCACACAAGGCAATGTGTTCGGCGATGTCCTTTTAAGATTGTTCCACCAAAACCTTTCTTTCATATCCATATACATTTTGGTGTTTCCGGTGAATAGAATACGGAGAGTTATGGGCTTCTTGTAAAATCAGTTTCCGCATTTCCGGATCTTGTGGAACACAATCGTTTCTCGTGCCATAAAGTACCTTGTTCGCCCATATGGAAACTTTTAGCTTTCCCTTAGCTAATCCTTTCCTTGATCTCTTGATCTCTTTATCCGCTTTTGGGCTTCTTTAATCTTATCCAGCAGTGGGTTGAACATCCAAAGACATGAGATGTCCTTCCGCACAATCTCCAACCTGAGTTCCTTGAATTGCTTACACAAGTCATCGGCAATTCACCTTTGGTAAGGCCATTTACAAACGCTTCGACTTAGGGCATCTGCTACTACATTTGCTTTACCGGTGGTATTGCAAATTCAAGTCGTAATCCTTGATAAGTTCTAGCCATCTTCTTTGTCTCATATTGATCTCCTTCTGGGTGAAGATATATTTCAAGCTTTTATGGTCGGTGAATACTTCACAATGTTTTCCCAAAAGGTAATGTCTCCATGTTTTGAGTGCATGGACTACAGCGGCTAACTCTAAATCATGAGTAGGATAATTTACTTCATGAGTTTTGAGTTGTCTCGAGGCATAAGCCACAACTTTTCCGCCTTGCATAAATCTGCACCTAATCCTTGATGAGAAGCATCACAATATACTTGGAAATCCTTTTTCCAAATATGGTAGGTACCTGATCGTCGACACAAGTCTCTTCTTTAATTCTTGAAAGCTGAGTTCACATCCTTCAGACCAAGCAAATTTCTTATCTTTCTTTAACAATTCTGTCATTGGTTTAGCAACCTTAGAAATTTTTTCAATGAATCTTCTGTAGTAACCTGCTAAACCAAGGAAACTACGAACCTCTTTTACATTCTTAGGAGATTCCCATTCTGTCACAGCCGAAACTTTAGCAGGATCAACTGCTACACCATCCTTTGTCATAACATGACCAAGAAATCCAACTTCCTCTAACCAAAACTCACACTTGCTGAATTTGGCATAAAGCTTATGTTCCCTTAGTTTCTCAAGTATCAAGCGTAGATGTCTTTCATGCTCTTCCTTGCTCTTGGAGTAGACTAAGATGTCATCGATGAAAACGACAACGAACTTGTCGAGAAATTCCATGAACACTTTGTTCATCATATTCATGAAGTATGCCGGAGCGTTGGTTAAACCAAAAGGCATCACAGTGTACTCATACAATCCATACCTCGTGGTAAATGCTGTTTTAGGTATGTCTTGCTCTCTTATCTTGAGTTGAAAATAGCCTGACCGAAGATCAATCTTCGAGAACACACATGCTCCTTCTAGCTGATCAAACAAGTCATTTATTCTTGGCAAAGGATACTTGTTCTTGATGGTTACCTCGTTGAGAGAACGGTAATCTATGCATAACCTTTGAGTTCTGTCTCTCTTTTCTACAAACAAAACTGGAGCTCCCCAAGATGAAGAACTTGGCTGGATGAATCCTTTACGCAATTGTTCTCCAAGTTGTTTCTTGAGTTCCTTAAGTTAAATCAACCGACATTTTATAAGGCCTTTTGCCCTTGGTCCAGAACTTGGTTCCAAATCTATTATAAACTCCACGTCTCTATCAGGTGGCATTCCCGGTAACTCTTCTGGGAACACATCCGGATACTCACACACAATTGGCACACTGTCCATGCTAACCCCCTTAAGAGAATTTAGCTTGCTTCCTTTAGATTTAAATTTGGACTTAAATGTTATCCTCTTACCTTCAGGGGTTGTGAGTGAAATTGTGCGATTTGCACAATCTAGTACTCCCTCATACTTAGCCATCCAATCCATTCCCAAAATTACATCCAATCCTTGGGAATTTAGGATTATTAGGTTTACTGGAAACTTATGTTTTCCGATCTCTATGACTAGATCCCGGCATCCAAGACTCACTATCATATCCCCTCCCGGAGAGCTAACTTTTATCGGACACCCAATGTTTTCAGATGCAAACCCATTTATATCAACAAACGCTTTTGATATGAATGAATGAGATGCACCAGTGTCAAAGAGTACAAATGCTGAGATGGAATTGAGTCTGAACTTACCAAAGAACGGCATCGGGTTCTTCATAGACCTCCTCCACATTGATGTGGTTAACCTGTCCTTTCCGAAAAGGATTGGGCTTGTTAGGTCCTTCAACGTTCTTCTCGTGGCACTCATTAGCATAATGCCCGACTTCTTTCATTTGAAGCATTCAACCTGACTTTTGTCCTTCTTAGGTTGACTTCCACTTCCACTTCCACTTCCACTATGGTGGCTCTTATATCCACTCTTGTGGTTCTTGTACTTATCATTGTCATGACTGTGATGATGCTTGTTGTCATGACGGTTGTGGTTGTGGTGCTTGTTAAACTTCCCATGCTTGTGGGATCCTGAGCTAACACTATCATCATAGTGAGATCGTTTATGAGACGATCCTGAGCTATGCTTGTCGGAGTGTTTCCTCTTTCTACTCTCGACTTGCTTCATTTTATTCTCCACAATAACAGCTTTGTCACAAATGACTAAGTTGGAACATATGCCACAGACAACTGCAAATTCAGCTCATCATTCAAGCCTTCCAGAAACTTTTCCTTCCTTTTGGCATCAGTGTCAACCTCATCCGGTGCATAGCGCGCCAAATTGTTGAACTCTTCAATATATTCAGCCACGCTGTGGTGGCGCTTCCAGTTGTGAAATTCCTTCTTTTTCAGGCTCATCATTCCTGGTGAGATATGTGTAGTGCGAAAGCCATCTTCAAAGATAGCCCAAGTCACTTCATCAATAGGCGTGGTAATCTGGAAGTTGTCCCACCATGCGGCGGCTGGTCCTTCCAATGTATGTCTTGAACCTGACCTTTTCAGCATCTCAGGCATCCCACGGTCACTAAGTCTTTGTTCACGTAACATAGCCAATCATTGGCCACCATGGGATCGGTCGTTTCGAAAACTTAGCTGGCCTCAGACGCAGAAATCTGGTGAGCATATCAAAACCTGGAGGGTTGTTGTTGTTGTTGTTGTTGTTGTTGTTGTTGTTGTTATTGTTATTGGGGTTGTTGTTGTTCTGGTTCTGGATGAACGTCGTCATCATTTGCATAAGCTGTGTTTGCGCATTCATCATTTGTTGCATTTCGGTAATGTTGGGGTTGGGGTTGGTGTTTGCGCGACGGGGAGGCATCTGTGGTTTATTCATATAGAGATAAGAATGAGATACCCTTACATGATTTATGCACAATACATCACACAAGCAGACATATAGCATGCAACACAAGGATAAAGCTAAACAACAAGATAACAAAAAGTCTCAAAGTACAAACACACAAGTGGCAAGCCATCCACATGTCGGATGGTCCAACAATAAGTTCACAAATAACAAGTGCGGTAAATAAAGATAACTGAGTAGTCAAATCTACTGTCGCATCAATCTCCTCTCGACAAAGGTAAGACCTGCGTTCTCCATTGCGGTCTTGTTCTCCTTGATGGTAGTGGTCAAAGAGTCGATCTTGGCCTTGAGAGCCCTCTTCGGGAACGGCCTCTCTCAATCACCGCTCTTGCCGCTCTAACTCGAAGTCCTTGGACTGCAGTTCTCGGTCATATCACGAATCCTTTTGTTCCTATCCTGGACACTCTTCTCTTGACTCTTGAACTTACGGTCTTGGGTCTCGAACTTCGTCTCCATCTCCTTGACTATCTCGCCCCGCGCAAAGAGCTTGTCCTTCTCGCAAGCTGCACTGGAGCTCGTCATTACTAAGCATGACGTTGGTCCTATAGGTATCCACGTGCCTAATAAGAGTCTCTAAGTCCTGGAGGTACAGGCGCTCGGCTCTTTGTGACCCTCGAGTCGCGTCCTCAAAGTCGATGGACTCTCCGTCGTCATCACGCCTTCGGCGTGGAAGTGAGTGCCTCTAACCTGCCGGGAGTGACGCCCTAACGATTCGTCCTATCGATCCTGCATGACAACCTCTATGCCTCTCTCCCATCATCGTGCATAAGCTTGAAGACGATGGCCTCCGTAGTAGGCTCGGCCAAGGCCCTGGCTGGTTCACCTTGAAGCCCCAAAGGTCCTTCCTCTCAAACTTGGTGAGTGGGTGCAACGTAATGATAGGAAGAGGAGATCGAGTAAAGTAGTAAGATCTACGATACGAGGACCAAAACGGTAGCTGGAACTCCTCAACAGTCGATGGTAATAGGCATCTATTTATAAGATTGAAAAAGTTAGAACAACACAATTTAAGATAAACAAGACAAACATTCAAACACATTCTTGGGACACACAAAATTATACAAGTCATGCATACAAGAATCCATTACATCAACCAAGGTTCAAACTTATTTAAGGTATACTTTTGGAAAATAAGGTGATAGGTGGTGGTCCAACTAACGGTGCGCACAATCCTATCTCATTGGATCTGTGGCTAACACAATGTTCTAGTGGCAATCACCCTATCTTGTTCACATGCTTCTATCACTAAGTCTATAATATCTCCTCTTAAGGATTGGTTGGTGATTTCCAACTCTTGGGTATGTTCCTTCTCTTTCTCTAAGTCTTTTTGGAGGTTGAGCATCTTGCACTTGACTCTAGCACTTAGTTCCTTGATAGTCTTCCAAGCTACTTCTTTTGCTGACTCAAAGAATGTGGTGTGCATAAAAGTGTTGGTGTACATGCAGAAGCCCTTTTCTTTGTGGTTGTCTTCCTTATTCTTGTACAAGTGAAGTTGCACCCACCAATACTCCACTCCATCCTCCATCACTGAAAGCCTTTGTACACCGCTGCACCATGTACTCCCATGGTTTCCATGAGGTCCTTGAGAATCTTGGGAAACCTGGTCTCACACTCCAAAGTCATGGTCATGAGTGGTCCTTTCTTCACGCTTGCTGACGAGTTCATCTACAAATAGAGATGAGAATGAGAAGATTAGAAAAGTTTACGAGAAGAATAGACAAGTGTAGAAGAAGTTAAAATTTTCCTTAGTGGTTTCCAATCCTAGGGTCATAATCCTATAGGCAACACAGTGCTCTGATACCATCTGTAAGATCCCTCCTTATTAAAGGAAAAGATCCCTGTGATTGCAATGCTAGTCCCTGGATCAATGCTAGCATCCACAGCTTAAGATGAAGTACAGATACAAAGGCCGCATTATTACGTCATTCCGTAGATAAAACATAGTCTTTTACAACTCATGGCAAAAGGCCTAATACAAGAGTTTATGGAATATGTAAATAAACATAAGTCTTCATCTTCATGTGCCCACAGTAAGCATGTTGAGTGTAGACTCATGACTCCTATTCATCATCGAGTAACTGCAACATCATAAGTTACAGCCACAGAGGTCAATACTTTGGAATAGTATTGGCAAGTGATACCTTAGTATATATTTAAGTGGACTATAATACTATATGCATTTGGCTGGTGGAGCTTAGGCTTGCATTGCTCAAAATAGATTTTTCCTTAACTTTTTGAAAATACTAAATTTTTGTTTGGCAAAGACTATCCCAAGGTATCTACCAATCAAAGACTGAAGATCCACTCAGGGCATCTACCAATCAAAGACTGAAGATCCTTTAACCCTTGTTCACCCACAAGTTTTATTCAGAAATTGGAGTGATGAGATTCTTGAAGTTTCCATGTCTTGATGCTCAAATTGTCCTTTACCAGGGACATGGCTAAGTACTTAGGTTTTACACTCTGCAGAGGTGGTGCACTTTCCCCACAAGCCTTGGTTTCCCAAGACATGATCCTTCAGTAGCCTTGACTAGTCAAATGGACGCGCTCCAACCTATCAACCCATCTACCACCCACTGTCCAAGAGACTAAGTTCCAGCATCCTAAGATCATGGCAGAGCCCATATTACCAAGTGGTTGCACTTGAAGCTTCTCAACATTTGACAACTCAAATCTCTTTGTTCCTGGGTGGCCATCCACAAGTGAGATACACAAGGTTCACCAAGACCCGGCCTTGTGTAACCACTCAACATATCCCATTCTTTCCATTCCACCCAGGTGATTCATTAACTTAGTTGTTTTGTTAAATAAAAACAAGTCCTTAGACTTAGAATATTTTTCCATAGTGTGAATATATAAACCACCCTTGTTTTCTAGTAGCTAGGCTAAGCATGGCATGGCAACTTATCTTTAGGGAATTCTCCTAGCAATTCTAGCATTCTATTCTAAATAGGATTTCCCATCATCAATTGACAAAAGTAGCATGCAAGTCCTAACAAAATATATCTAATGCAAGTATAAAATATAGGTATGGAATATTCATGAAGATATCACTTGCCTTGGTAGTGTGGAGAGTAGCACTCGTCACAATCACAATCACTAGCAAAATCTACACACAAAGTTATAGCACACAATTACACACAAATATATACAAACAAAAATATTATGAATGCATGCATGCATGAATCTACCAAGTGATGATTTTGAAAACTCAACCAAGCAAGTGCATGAATACAGAAACTAAACAAGTCACAAAATAGCCAAGGCAACTTAAATAGCCCTAAAATAAAATACTAAACTAAACTTATATTCAAAAAGGCCTCAAACAAGTCTCTGCAATTTAAGCACATCTAATGGTTACTATTTGCTAAACAAAAGGATAGGCAGAAAGGTCTTGTTTTTCTGAATCCAACGGTATAAAGTTTGCAAAATTCTAACGTGGGATTCAAAAGATATAGGCATTTGAATTTGGATCAAATTTCTGGTTTTAAATCTATTTTCAGATCTAACTTAGCCACGTCATGCTCTTATTCCCCGCACTGCCAGACCGGATCAAGCTCCACAGCCGTAGGATCTAAATGAAAACTAGCGGCTCAGATCGTACCGCTCGGGGTTAAGTGGATCTATCCTAGCGCCACGATACGCATCTAACGGCTGCTATTTCTCTCGCCAAGAACTGGCGGCGAGCGGCTACCGGGCGGCGAATCGTCGGTCGATGACGCTGTCGGACGGCGAGCACGGAGAGGGAGAAGGAGGAGTAGCTCACCGGCTCAGGAGGTCACGCGAAGCTCGCTGTACTGCGGTTGGTCAAGGGCGCCGGCACGGCCGCGATTGCTCACCGGAGTTCGTGGCGGCGCGGGTGCGTCCGGTGGTCGTGGACGCCGTGGATCACCCCAAGGCAAGGCGAGGACACGGTTAGATTCACAGGTCAAGGCGGCGTAGTGAGCATGAACGGAAAGGTGAGGCGGTCTGTACCTTCCGGAAAACTCGCTTGAGTAGATGTCGCGCCGCTTGCTCGCGGTGTCAAGTGGAACCGCGACTGGGCAAAGATAAGACGAACTAGTGAGGTCGAGGTGCGCCAAGACATGCTGAGTCAGATTGTAAGAACGAGGCGAGGGGGAGCTCTGGACTCACCGGAATCGATCGTCGGAGAGGCTCTGTCTGCGCGCGGGCAAAGCTGATTGAGGACACTGGTGGCGAGTGAGTGAGGTGTTTGGGGAAAAGATCACGAGGCGTAGAGGATCTTATAGCCGGGAATCGGCTGGAAACGCCGAGGATAAATGCCCATTTACGCCTTGGCGCCATTACCGCCATCACGCTGGCGACGTGGTCGTCGGGCGGTCTGGGAAGACGAGGGCGACGTGGACCGGCCCGTCGGCGAAGAGTGCGAGGTGGCGGTGGGTCTATCTGTCACGACTTAACGCGGCGCCAAGGCAGGAGAAGGAAAAGGAGATCCCGGTGGGCTCATGGGCTTGTTTTGCCGCTGGGCCGATTCGCCGCCGCCCTTTCTTTTCTTTAGGCCTTTTCTTTTCTAATTCCATTTTCTGAATAGAATTTGATATGAATTCAAATCCTTTTGAATTCAAACTGCTTTGGGGATTTTTGCAGGGTTCTGTGGGTTCATAAACAATCAAATATCCTAGTGGTTACCTTGCAAAGGCTTAGACAAGCTTGGGTTTCAAAATAAACAGAGATTTGCTCTAGTTGAAAATATTTGAAATAGGGGTTTGAAACTATTTCTAAATTTGGAATCTTGGGTTTAAATGCTACTCCTAATCTTTCCAATCATGGAGGCAAGCAAACAAGGTCATGGACAAACAAATCCCAAAGGGTGGTGGCCAATTGAGACAATTTGCCCACATGAAATCATAGCTCAAACTTCTGCCTCTAAATGATTTTGAGAAAAACCCTATATGAATGAATGATGCAAGGATGAAATGAATGAGTTTTTGAAACATGATTTTTGGGATGTTACACACACATGCAATGACACTGGTGGATCCATAGGTGGATTGTGAAAATAGCACACATGCAATGACACTGGTGGATCCATATGTGGTATGTGAAAAGAACACACATGCAATGACTCCAGTTGTTGTTAGTAAAAAGAACACACATGCAATTACACTGGTGGATCCATAGGTGGATTGTGAAAAGGACACACATGCAATGACATTTGTGGATCCATATGTGGTATGTGAAAAGAACACACATGCAATGACTCTGGTTGTTGTTAGTAAAAACAACACACATGCAATGACACTGGTGGATCTATGTGTGGTCTCTGAAGAGAACACACATTTCAATGACACTGGTGGATCCATATGTGGTATGTGTTAAGATTAGTCATGAAATGACTCCAGTTGTTGTTAGTAAAAAGAACACACATGCAATGACACTGGTGGATCCATAGGTGGATTGTGAAAAGAACAAGCATGCAATGACACTGGTGGATCCATATGTGGTATGTGAAAAGATTAGTCATGAAATGACTCCAGTTGTTGTTAGTAACTAGAAGACACATGGAATGACACTGGTGGATCCATAGGTGGATTGTGAAAAGAACACACATGCAATGACACTAGTGGATCCACATGTGGTATGTGAAAAGAACACATGCAATGACTCTGTTGTTGTTAGTAAAAGAACACACATGCAATGACATCAGTGGATCCATGTGTGGTCTGGGAAGAGAACACACATTTCAATGACACCGGTGGATCCATATGTGGTACGTGAAAAGAACACACATGAAATGACTCCAGTTGTTGTTAGTAAATAGAACACACATGCAATGACACTAGTGGATCCATGTGTGGTCTTTGAAGAGAACAAAAATTGCAATGACTCTGGTTGTTGTTAGTAAAAAGAACACACATGCAATGACACTGGTGGATCCATGTGTGATATGTGAAAAGAACACACATTTCAATGACACTGGTGGATCCATATGTGGTATGTGAGAAGAACACACATTTCAATGACTCGGTTGTTGTTAGTAAAAGAACACACATGCAATGACACGGTGGATCCATGTGTGGTCTCTTAAGAGAACACACATGCAATGACTCGTTGTTGTTCGTAAAAAGAGCACACAGGCAATGACACTAGGGGATCCATAGGTCGATTGTGAAAAGAACACACATGCAATGACACTGGTGGATCCATATGTGGTATGTGAAAAGAACACATATTTCAATGACTCTAGTTGTTGTTAGTAAAACGAACACACATGCAATGAGACTGGTGGATCCATAGGTGGATTTTGAAAAGAGCACACATGCAATGACACTGGTGGATCCATATGTGGTATATGAAAAGAACACACATGCAATGACTCCAGTTGTTGTTAGTAAAAAGAACACACATGCAATGACACAGGTGGATCCATAGGTGGTCTCTGAAGAGAACACACATTTAAATGACACTGGTGGATCCATATGTGGTATGTGAAAAGAACATACAGGCAATGACTTTGGTTGTTGTTAGTCAAAAAGAAAACACATGCAATGACATTGGTGGATCCATGTGTGGTCTTTAAACAGAACACACATTTCAATGACACCGGTGGATCCATATGTAGTATGTGAAAAGAACACACATTTAATGACTCCAGTTGTTGTTAGTAAAAAGAACACACATGCAATGACACTGGTGGATCCATAGGTGGATTGTGAGAACAACACACATGCAATGACACTGGTGGATCCATATGTGGTATGTGAAAAGAACACACATTTCAATGACTCTGGTTGTTGGTAGTAAAAAGAACACACATGCAATGACACTAGTGGATCCATAGGTGGATTGTGAAAAGAGCACACATGCAATGACACTGGTGGATCCATATGTGGTATGTGAAAAGAACACACATGCAATGACTCCAGTTGTTGTTACTAAAAAGAACACACATGCAATGACACTGGTGGATCCATGTGTGGATTGTGAAAAGAACACACATGCAATGACACTGGTGGATCCATATGTGGTATGTGAAAAGAACACACATGCAATGACTCTGGTTGTTGTTACTAAAAAGAACACACATGCAATGACACTGGTGGGTCCATGTGTGGTCTCTAAAGAGAACACACATGCAATGACTCTAGTTGTTGTTAGTAAAAAGAACACACATGCAATGACACTGGTGGATCCATGTGTGGTCTCTGAAGAAAACACACATTTCAATGACTCTGGTTGTTGGTAGTAATAAGTAAAAAAATGCAAGGATAGTGGTGGATCATTAGGTGGAGTGTGAAAAGAGCACATGCAATGACATTGGTGGATTCATATGTGGTATGTGAAAAGAACACACATGCAATGACTCAGTTGTTAGTAAAAAGAACACACATGCAATGACACTGGTGGATCCATAGGTGGATTGTGAAAAGAACACACATGCAATGACACTGGAGGATCCATATGTGGTATGTGAAAAGAACACACATGCAATGACTCTGGTTGTTGTTAGTAAAAAGAACACACATGCAATGACACTGGTGGATCCATGTGTGGTCTGTGAAGAGAACACACATTTCAATGACACCGGTGGATCCATATGTGGTATGTGAAAAGAACACACATGAAATGACTCCAGTTGTTGTTAGTTAAAAAAACACACATGCAATGACACTGGTGGATCCATGTGTGGTCTTTGAAGAGAACAAAAATTGCAATGACTCTGGTTGTTGTTAGTAAAAAGAACACACATGCAATGACACTGGTGGATCCATGTGTGGTCTATGAAGAGAACACACATGCAATGACTCTTGTTATTGTTAGTAAAAAGAAACACATGCAATGACACTGGTGGATCCATGTGTGGTCTCTAAAGAGAACACACATTTCCATGACTCTGGTTGTTATTAGTAAAAAGAACACACATGCAATGACACTGGTGGATCCATGTGTGGTCTCTGAAGAGAACACACATGCAATGACTCTGGTTGTTGTTAGTAAAAAGAGCACACATGCAATGACACTGGTGGATCCATAGGTGGATTGTGAAAATAACACACATTTCAATGACACTGGTGGATCCATATGTGGTATGTGAAAAGAACACACATTTCAATGACTCTGGTTGTTGTTAGTAAAAACAACACACATGCAATGACACGGGTGGATCCATGTGTGGTCTCTTAAGAGAACACACATGCAATGACTCTGGTTGTTGTTAGTAAAAAGATCACACATGCAATGACACTAGTGGATCCATAGGTCGATTGTGAAAAGAACACACATGCAATGACACTGGTGGATCCATATGTGGTATGTGAAAAGAACACACATTTCAATGACTCTCGTTGTTGTTAGTAAAAAGAACACGCATGCAATGACACTGGTGGATCCATGTGTGGATTGTGAAAAGGACACACATGCAATGACACTGCTGGATCCATATGTGGTATGTGAAAAGAACACACATGCAATGACTCTGGTTGTTGTTAGTAAAAACAACACACATGCAATGACACTGGTGGATCTATGTGTGGTCTCTGAAGAGAACACACATTTCAATGACACTGGTGGATCCATATGTGGTATGTGAAAAGATTAGTCATGAAATGACTCCAGTTGTTGTTAGTAAAAAGAACACACGTGCAATGACACTGGTGGATCCATAGGTGGATTGTGAAAAGAACACACATGCAATGACATTGCTGGATCCATATGTGGTATGTGAAAAGAACACACATGCAATGACACTGGTGGATCCATATGTGGTATGTGAAAAGAACACACATGCAATGACTCGGTTGTTGTTAGTAAAAGAACACACATGCAATGACATGGTGGATCCATGTGTGGTCTCTAAGAGAACACACATGCAATGACTCTGGTTGTTGTTAGTAAAAAGAACACTCATGCAATAACACTGGTGGATCCATGTGTGGTCTCTAAAGAGAACACACATTTCAATGACTCTGGTTGTTGTTAGTAAAAAGAAGACACATGCAATGACAGTGGTGGATCCATGTCTGGTCTCTGAAGAGAACACACATGGAATGACTCTGGTTGTTGTTAGTAAAAAGAGCACACATTCAATGACACTGGTGGATGCATAGGTGGATTGTGAAAAGAACACACATTTCAATGACACTGGTGGATCCATATGTGGTATGTGAAAAGAACACATATTTCAATGACTCTGGTTGTTAGTAAAATGAACACACATGCAATGACACCGGTGGATCCATGTGTTGTCTCTGAAGAGAACACACATGCAATGACTCTGGTTGTTGTTAGTAAAAAAAGCACACATGTAATGTCACTGGTGGATCCATAGGTGGATTGTGAAAAGAAAACACATGCAATGACACTGGTGGATCCATATGTGGTATGTGAAAAGAACACACATTTCAATGACTCTCGTTGTTGTTAGTAAAAAGAACACACATGCAATGACACTGGTGGATCCATAGGTGGATTGTGAAAATAGCACACATGCAATGACACTGGTGGATCCATATGTGGTATGTGAAAAGAACACACATGCAATGACTCCAGTTGTTGTTAGTAAAAAGAACACACATGCAATGACACTGGTGGATCCATGTGTGGATTGAGAAAAGGACACACATGCAATGACGCTGCTGGATCCTTATGTGGTATGTGAAAAGAACACACATGCAACTCTGGTTGTTGTTAGTAAAAACAACACACATGCAATGACACTGGTGGATCTATGTGTGGTCTCTGAAGAGAACACACATTTCAATGACACCGGTGGATCCATATGTGGTATGTGAAAAGAACACACATGAAATGACTCCAGTTGTTGTTAGTAAAAAGAACACACATGCAATGACACTGGTGGATCCATGTGTGCTCTCTGAAGAGAACACACGTTTCAATGACTCTAGTTGTTGTTAGTAAAAAGAACACACATGCAATGAAACTAGGGGATCCATATGTGGTATGTGAAAAGAGCACAGATGCAATGACTCTGGTTGTTGTTAGTAAAAACAACCCACATGCAATGACACTAGTGGATCCATGTGTGGTCTCTGAAGAGAACACACATTTCAGTGACTCTGGTTGTTGTTAGTAAAAAGAACACACATGCAATGACACTGGTGGATCCATGTGTGGTCTCTGAAGAGAACACACATGCAATTACTCTGGTTGTTGTTAGTAAAAAGAACACACATGCAATGACACTGGTGGATCCATGTGTGGTCTCTGAAGAGAACACACATTTCAATGACTCTGGTTGTTGTTAGTAAAAAGAAGACACATGCAATGACACTGGTGGATCCATGTGTGGTCTCTGAAGAGAACACACATGCAATGACTCTGGTTGTTGTTAGTAAAAAGAGCACACATTCAATGACACTGGTGGATCCATAGGTGGATTGTGAAAAGAACACACATTTCAATGACACTGGTGGATCCATATGTGGTATGTGAAAAGAAAACACATTTCAATGACTCTGGTTGTTAGTAAAAAGAACACACATGCAATGACACCGGTCGATCCATGTGTTATCTCTGAAGAGAACACACATGCAATGACTCTGGTTGTTGTTAGTAAAAAAGCACACATGTAATGACACTGGTGGATCCATATGTGGATTGTGAAAAGAACACACATGCAATGACACTGGTGGATCCATACGTGGTATGTGAAAAGAACACACATTTCAATGACTCTCGTTGTTGTTAGTAAAAAGAACACACATGCAATGACACTGGTGGATCCATAGGTGCATTTTTAAAAGAGCACACATGGAATGACACTGGTGGATCCATATGTGATATGTGAAAACAACACACATGCAATGACTCCAGTTGTTGTTAGAAAAAAGAACACGCATGCAATGACACTGGTGGATCCATGTGTGGATTGTGAAAAGGACAGACATGCAATGACATTGCTGGATCCATATGTGGTATGTGAAAAGAACACACATGCAATGAAACTGGTGGATCCATATGTGGTATGTGAAAAGAACACACATGCAATGAATCTGGTTGTTGTTAGTAAAAAGAACACACATGCAATGACACTGGTGGATCCATGTGTGGTCTCTAAAGAGAACACACATTTCAATGACTCTGGTTGTTGTTAGTAAAAAGAAGACACATGCAATGACACTGGTGGATCCATGTGTGGTCTCTAAAGAGAACACACATGCAATGACTCTGGTTGTTGTTAGTAAAAAGAGCACACATTCAATGACACTGGTGGATGCATAGGTGGATTGTGAAAAGAACACACATTTCAATGACACTGGTGGATCCATATGTGGTATGTGAAAAGAACACACATTTCAATGACTCTGGTTGTTAGTAAAAAGAACACACATGCAATGACACCGGTGGATCCATGTGTTGTCTCTGAAGAGAACACACATGCAATGACTCTGGTTGTTGTTAGTAAAAAAAGCACACATGTAATGACACTGGTGGATCCATAGGTGGATTGTGAAAAGAACACACATGCAATGACACTGGTGGATCCATATGTGGTATGTGAAAAGAACACACATTTCAATGACTCTCGTTGTTGTTAGTAAAAAGAACACGCATGCAATGACACTGGTGGATCCATGTGTGGATTGTGAAAAGGACACACATGCAATGACACTGCTGGATCCATATGTGGTATGTGAAAAGAACACACATGCAATGACTCTGGTTGTTGTTAGTAAAAACAACACACATGCAATGACACTGGTGGATCTATGTGTGGTCTCTGAAGAGAACACACATTTCAATGACACTGGTGGATCCATATGTGGTATGTGAAAAGATTAGTCATGAAATGACTCCAGTTGTTGTTAGTAAAAAGAACACACATGCAATGACACTGGTGGATCCATAGGTGGATTGTGAAAAGAACACATGCAATGACACTGGTGGATCCATATGTGGTATGTGAAAAGATTAGTCATGAAATGACTCCAGTTGTTGTTAGTAAAAAGAACACACATGCAATGACACTGGTGGATCCATAGGTGGATTGTGAAAAGAACACACATGCAATGACACTGGTGGATCCATATGTGGTATGTGAAAAGAACACACATGCAATGACTCTGGTTATTGTTAGTAAAAAGAACACACATGCAATGACACTGGTGGATCCATGTGTGGTCTGTGAAGAGAAGACACATTTCAATGACACCGGTGGATCCATATGTGGTATGTGAAAAGAACACACATGAAATGGCTCCAGTTGTTGTTAGTAAAAAGAACACACATGCAATGACACTAGTGGATCCATGTGTGGTCTTTTAAGAGAACAAAAATTGCAATGACTCTGGTTGTTGTTAGTAAAAAGAACACACATGCAATGACACTGGTGGATCCATGTGTGGTCTATGAAGAGAACACACATGCAATGACTCTGGTTGTTGTTAGTAAAAAGAACACACATGCAATGACATCAGGATCCATGTGTGGTCTCTGAAGAGAACACACATTTCAATGACTCTGGTTGTTGTTAGTAAAAAGAAGACACATGCAATGACATTGGTGGATCCATGTGTGGTCTTTGAAGAGAACACACATGCAATGACTCTGGTTGTTGTTAGTAAAAAGAGAACACATTCAATGACACTGGTGGATCCATAGGTGGATTGTGAAAATAACACACATTTCAATGACACTGGTGGATCCATATGTGGTATATGAAAAGAACACACATTTCAATGACTCTGGTTGTTGTTAGTAAAAAGAACACACATGCAATGACACGGGTGGATCCATGTGTGGTCTCTTAAGAGAACACACATGCAATGACTCTGGTTGTTGTTAGTAAAAAGAGCACACATGCAATGACACTAGTGGATCCATAGGTCGATTGTGAAAAGAACACACATGCAATGACACTGGTGGATCCATATGTGGTATGTGAAAAGAACACACATTTCAATGACTCTCGTTGTTGTTAGTAAAAAGAACACGCATGCAATGACACTGGTGGATCCATGTGTGGATTGTGAAAAGGACACACATGCAATGACACTGCTGGATCCATATGTGGTATGTGAAAAGAACACACATGCAATGACTCTGGTTGTTGTTAGTAAAAACAACACACATGCAATGACACTGGTGGATCTATGTGTGGTCTCTGAAGAGAACACACATTTCAATGACACTGGTGGATCCATATGTGGTATGTGAAAAGATTAGTCATGAAATGACTCCAGTTGTTGTTAGTAAAAAGAACACACGTGCAATGACACTGGTGGATCCATAGGTGGATTGTGAAAAGAACACACATGCAATGACATTGCTGGATCCATATGTGGTATGTGAAAAGAAGACACATGCAATGACACTGGTGGATCCATATGTGGTATGTGAAAAGAACACACATGCAATGACTCTGGTTGTTGTTAGTAAAAAGAACACACATGCAATGACACTGGTGGATCCATGTGTGGTCTCTTAAGAGAACACACATGCAATGACTCTGGTTGTTGTTAGTAAAAAGAACACTCATGCAATAACACTGGTGGATCCATGTGTGGTCTCTAAAGAGAACACACATTTCAATGACTCTGGTTGTTGTTAGTAAAAAGAAGACACATGCAATGACAGTGGTGGATCCATGTGTGGTCTCTGAAGAGAACACACATGGAATGACTCTGGTTGTTAGTAAAATGAGCACACATTCAATGACACTGGTGGATGCATAGGTGGATTGTGAAAAGAACACACATTTCAATGACACTGGTGGATCCATATGTGGTATGTGAAAAGAACACATATTTCAATGACTCTGGTTGTTAGTAAAATGAACACACATGCAATGACACCGGTGGATCCATGTGTTGTCTCTGAAGAGAACACACATGCAATGACTCTGGTTGTTGTTAGTAAAAAAAGCACACATGTAATGTCACTGGTGGATCCATAGGTGGATTGTGAAAAGAAAACACATGCAATGACACTGGTGGATCCATATGTGGTATGTGAAAAGAACACACATTTCAATGACTCTCGTTGTTGTTAGTAAAAAGAACACACATGCAATGACACTGGTGGATCCATAGGTGGATTGTGAAAATAGCACACATGCAATGACACTGGTGGATCCATATGTGGTATGTGAAAAGAACACACATGCAATGACTCCAGTTGTTGTTAGTAAAAAGAACGCACATGCAATGACACTGGTGGATCCATGTGTGGATTGAGAAAAGGACACACATGCAATGACGCTGCTGGATCCTTATGTGGTATGTGAAAAGAACACACATGCAATGAAACTAGGGGATCCATATGTGGTATGTGAAAAGAGCACAGATGCAATGACTCTGGTTGTTGTTAGTAAAAACAACCCACATGCAATGACACTAGTGGATCCATGTGTGGTCTCTGAAGAGAACACACATTTCAGTGACTCTGGTTGTTGTTAGTAAAAAGAACACACATGCAATGACACTGGTGGATCCATGTGTGGTCTCTGAAGAGAACACACATGCAATTACTCTGGTTGTTGTTAGTAAAAAGAACACACATGCAATGACACTGGTGGATCCATGTGTGGTCTCTGAAGAGAACACACATTTCAATGACTCTGGTTGTTGTTAGTAAAAAGAAGAAACATGCAATGACATCAGGATCCATGTGTGGTCTCCAAGAGAACACACATGCAATGACACTGGTTGTTGTTAGTAAAAAGAGCACACATTCAATGACACTGGTGGATCCATAGGTGGATTGTGAAAAGAACACACATTTCAATGACACTCGTGGATCCATATGTGGTATGTGAAAAGAAAACACATTTCAATGACTCTGGTTGTTAGTAAAAAGAACACACATGCAATGACACCGGTGGATCCATGTGTTATCTCTGAAGAGAACACACATGCAATGACTCTGGTTGTTGTTAGTAAAAAAGCACACATGTAATGACACTGGTGGATCCATATGTGGATTGTGAAAAGAACACACATGCAATGACACTGGTGGATCCATACGTGGTATGTGAAAAGAACACACATTTCAATGACTCTCGTTGTTGTTAGTAAAAAGAACACACATGCAATGACACTGGTGGATCCATAGGTGCATTTTTAAAAGAGCACACATGGAATGACACTGGTGGATCCATATGTGATATGTGAAAACAACACACATGCAATGACTCCAGTTGTTGTTAGAAAAAAGAACACGCATGCAATGACACTGGTGGATCCATGTGTGGATTGTGAAAAGGACAGACATGCAATGACATTGCTGGATCCATATGTGGTATGTGAAAAGAACACACATGCAATGAAACTGGTGGATCCATATGTGGTATGTGAAAAGAACACACATGCAATGAATCTGGTTGTTGTTAGTAAAAAGAACACACATGCAATGACACTGGTGGATCCATGTGTGGTCTCTAAAGAGAACACACATTTCAATGACTCTGGTTGTTGTTAGTAAAAAGAAGACACATGCAATGACACTGGTGGATCCATGTGTGGTCTCTGAAGAGAACACACATGCAATGACTCTGGTTGTTGTTAGTAAAAAGAGCACACATTCAATGACACTGGTGGATGCATAGGTGGATTGTGAAAAGAACACACATTTCAATGACACTGGTGGATCCATATGTGGTATGTGAAAAGAACACACATTTCAATGACTCTGGTTGTTAGTAAAAAGAACACACATGCAATGACACCGGTGGATCCATGTGTTGTCTCTGAAGAGAACACACATGCAATGACTCTGGTTGTTGTTAGTAAAAAAAGCACACATGTAATGACACTGGTGGATCCATAGGTGGATTGTGAAAAGAACACACATGCAATGACACTGGTGGATCCATATGTGGTATGTGAAAATAACACACATTTCAATGACTCGTGTTGTTGTTAGTAAAAAGAACACGCATGCAATGACACTGGTGGATCCATGTGTGGATTGTGAAAAGGACACACATGCAATGACACTGCTGGATCCATATGTGGTATGTGAAAAGAACACACATGCAATGACTCTGGTTGTTGTTAGTAAAAACAACACACATGCAATGACACTGGTGGATCTATGTGTGGTCTCTGAAGAGAACACACATTTCAATGACACTGGTGGATCCATATGTGGTATGTGAAAAGATTAGTCATGAAATGACTCCAGTTGTTGTTAGTAAAAAGAACACACATGCAATGACACTGGTGGATCCATAGGTGGATTGTGAAAAGAACACATGCAATGACACTGGTGGATCCATATGTGGTATGTGAAAAGATTAGTCATGAAATGACTCCAGTTGTTGTTAGTAAAAAGAACACACATGCAATGACACTGGTGGATCCATAGGTGGATTGTGAAAAGAACACACATGCAATGACACTGGTGGATCCATATGTGGTATGTGAAAAGAACACACATGCAATGACTCTGGTTATTAGTAAAAAGAACACACATGCAATGACACTGGTGGATCCATGTGGTCTGAAGAGAAGACACATTTCAATGACACCGGTGGATCCATATGTGGAATGTGAAAAGAACACACATGAAATGGCTCCAGTTGTTAGTAAAAGAACACACATGCAATGACACTAGTGGATCCATGTGTGGTCTTTAAGAGAACAAAAATGCACTGACTCTGGTTGTTGTTAGTAAAAAGAACACACATGCAACAACACTGGTGGATCCATGTGTGGTCTATGAAGAGAACACACATGCAATGACTCTGGTTATTGTTAGTAAAAAGAACACACATGCAATGACACTGGTGGATCCATGTGTGGTCTCTGAAGAGAACACACATTTCAATGACTCTGGTTGTTGTTAGTAAAAAGAAGACACATGCAATGACATTGGTGGATCCATGTGTGGTCTTTGAAGAGAACACACATGCAATGACTCTGGTTGTTGTTAGTAAAAAGAGAACACATTCAATGACACTGGTGGATCCATAGGTGGATTGTGAAAATAACACACATTTCAATGACACTGGTGGATCCATATGTGGTATATGAAAAGAACACACATTTCAATGACTCTGGTTGTTGTTAGTAAAAAGAACACACATGCAATGACACGGGTGGATCCATGTGTGGTCTCTTAAGAGAACACACATGCAATGACTCTGGTTGTTGTTAGTAAAAAGAGCACACATGCAATGACACTAGTGGATCCATAGGTCGATTGTGAAAAGAACACACATGCAATGACACTGGTGGATCCATATGTGGTATGTGAAAAGAACACATATTTCAATGACTCTAGTTGTTGTTAGTAAAACGAACACACATGCAATGAGACTGGTGGATCCATAGGTGGATTTTGAAAAGAGCACACATGCAATGACACTAGTGGATCCATATGTGGTATATGAAAATAACACACATGCAATGACTCCAGTTGTTGTTAGTAAAAAAACACACATGCAATGCCACTGGTGGATCCATAGGTGGTCTCTGAAGAGAACACACATTTAAATGACACTGGTGGATCCATATGTGGTATATGAAAAGAACAGTCATGAAATGACTCCAGTTGTTGTTAGTAAAAATAACACACATGCAATGACACTGGTGGATCCATAGGTGGATTGTGAAAAGGACACACATGCAATGACATTTGTGGATCCATATGTGGTATGTGAAAAGAACACACATGCAATGACTCTGGTTGTTGTTAGTCAAAAAGAAAACACATGCAATGACATTGGTGGATCCATGTGTGGTCTTTAAACAGAACACACATTTCAATGACACCAGTGGATCCATATGTGGTATGTGAAAAGAACACACATTTAATGACTCTAGTTGTTGTTAGTAAAAAGAACACACATGCAATGACACTGGTGGATCCATATGTGGTATGTGAAAAGAACACACATTTCAATGACTCTGGTTGTTGTTAGTAAAAAGAACACACATGCAATGATATTGGTGGATCCATAGGTGGATTGTGAAAAGAACACGCATGCAATGACATTGGTGGATTCATATGTGGTATGTGAAAAGAACACACATGCAATGACTCCAGTTGTTGTTAGTAAAAATAACACACATGCAATGACACTGGTGGATCCATAGGTGGATTGTGAAAAGAACACACATGCAATGACACTTGTGGATCCATATGTGGTATGTAAAAAGAACACACATGCAATGACTCTGGTTGTTGTTAGTAAAAAGAACACACATGCAATGACACTGGTGGATCCATGTGTGGTCTGTGAAGAGAACACACATTTCAATGACACCGGTGGATCCATATGTGGTATGTGAAAAGAACACACATGAAATGCCTCCAGTTGTTGTTAGTAAAAGGAACACACATGCAATGACACTGGTGGATCCATGTGTGGTCTTTGAAGAGAACAAAAATTGCAATGAATCTGGTTGTTGGTAGTAAAAAGAACACACATGCAATGACACTGGTGGATCCATGTGTGGTCTATGAAGAGAACACACATGCAATGACTCGTGTTGTTGTTAGTAAAAAGAACACACATGCAATGACACTGGTGGATCCATGTGTGGTCTCTGAAGAGAACACACATTTCAATGACTCTGGTTGTTATTAGTAAAAAGAACACACATGCAATGACACTGGTGGATCCATGTGTGGTCTCTGAAGAGAACACACATGCAATGACTCTGGTTGTTGTTAGTAAAAAGAGCACACATGCAATGACACTGGTGGATCCATAGGTGGATTGTGAAAATAACACACATTTCAATGACACTGGTGGATCCATATGTGGTATGTGAAAAGAACACACATTTCAATGACTTTGGTTGCTGTTAGTAAAAAGAACACACATGCAATGACACGGGTGGATCCATGTGTGGTCTCTTAAGAGAACACACATGCAATGACTCTGGTTGTTGTTAGTAAAAAGAGCACACATGCAATGACACTAGTGGATCCATAGGTCGATTGTGAAAAGAACACACATGCAATGACACTGGTGGATCCATATGTGGTATGTGAAATGAACACATATTTCAATGACTCTAGTTGTTGTTAGTAAAACGAACACACATGCAATGATACTGGTGGATCCATAGGTGGATTTTGAAAAGAGCACACATGCAATGACACTGGTGGATCCATATGTGGTATATGAAAAGAACACACATGCAATGACTCCAGTTGTTGTTAGTAAAAAGAACACACATGCAATGACACTGGTGGATCCATAGGTGGTCTCTGAAGAGAACACACATTTAAATGACACTGGTGGATCCATATGTGGTATGTGAAAAGAACAGTCATGAAATGACTCCAGTTGTTGTTAGTAAAAAGAACACACATGCAATCACACGGGTGGATCCATAGGTGGATTGTGAAAAGAACACACATGCAATGAAATTTGTGGATCCATATGTGGTATGTGAAAAGAACACACATGCAATGACTCTGGTTGTTGTTAGTCAAAAAGAAAACACATGCAATGACATTGGTGGATCCATGTGTGGTCTTTAAACAGAACACACATTTCAATGACACCGGTGGATCCATAGGTGGATTGTGAAAAGAACACACATGCAATGACATTTGTGGATCCATATGTGGTATGTGAAAAGAACACACATGCAATGACTCTGGTTTTTGTTAGTCAAAAAGAAAACACATGCAATGACATTGGTGGATCCATGTGTGGTCTTTAAACAGAACACACATGCAATGACACTGGTGGATCCATAGGTGGATTGTGAAAAGAACACACATGCAATGACACTGGTGGATCCATATGTGGTATGTGAAAAGAACACACATGCAATGACTCTGGTTGTTGTTAGTAAAAAGAACACACATGCAATGACACTGGTGGATCCATGTGTGGTCTGTGAAGAGAACACACATTTCAATGACACCAGTGGATCCATATGTGGTATGTGAAAAGAACACACATGAAATGACTCCAGTTGTTAGTAAAAAGAACACACATGCAATGACACTGGTGGATCCATGTGTGGTCTTTGAAGAGAACACACATGCAATGACTCTGGTTGTTGTTAGTAAAAAGAACACACATGCAATGACACTGGTGAATCCATGTGTGGTCTATGAAGAGAACACACATGCAATGACTCTCGTTGTTGTTAGTAAAAAGAACACACATGCAATGACACTGGTGGATCCATGTGTGGTCTCTGAAGAGAACACACATTTCAATGACTCTGGTTGTTATTAGTAAAAAGAACACACATGCAATGACACTGGTGGATCCATGTGTGGTCTCTGAAGAGAACACACATGCAATGACTCTGGTTGTTGTTAGTAAAAAGAGCACACATGCAATGACACTGGTGGATCCATAGGTGGATTGTGAAAATAACACACATTTTAATGACACTGGTGGATCCATATGTGGTATGTGAAAAGAACACACATTTCAATGACTCTGGTTGTTGTTAGTAAAAAGAACACACATACAATGACACGGGTGGATCCATGTGTGGTCTCTTAAGAGAACACACATGGAATGACTCTGGTTGTTGTTAGTAAAAAGAGCACACATGTAATGACACTAGTGGATCCATAGGTCGATTGTGAAAAGAACACACATGCAATGACACTGGTGGATCCATATGTGGTATGTGAAAAGAACACATATTTCAATGACTCTAGTTGTTGTTAGTAAAACGAACACACATGCAATGAGACTGGTGGGTCCATAGGTGGATTTTGAAAAGAGCACACATGCAATGACACTGGTGGATCCATATGTGGTATATGAAAAGAACACACATGCAATGACTCCAGTTGTTGTTAGTAAAAAGAACACACATGCAATGACACTGGTGGATCCATAGGTGGTCTCTGAAGAGAACACACATTTAAATGACACTGGTGGATCCATATGTGGTATGTGAAAAGAATAGTCATGAAATGACTCCAGTTGTTGTTAGTAAAAAGAACACACATGCAATGACACTGGTGGATCCATAGGTGGATTGTGAAAAGGACACACATGCAATGACATTTGTGGATCCATATGTGGTATGTGAAAAGAACACACATGCAATGACTCTGGTTGTTGTTAGTCAAAAAGAAAACACATGCAATGACATTGGTGGATCCATGTGTGGTCTTTAAACAGAACACACATTTCAATGACACCAGTGGATCCATATGTGGTATGTGAAAAGAACACACATTTAATGACTCTAGTTGTTGTTAGTAAAAAGAACACACATGCAATGACACTGGTGGATCCATATGTGGTATGTGAAAAGAACACACATTTCAATGACTCTGGTTGTTGGTAGTAAAAAGAACACACATGCAATGACACTAGTGGATCCATAGGTGGATTGTGAAAAGAGCACACATGCAATGACACTGGTGGATCCATATGTGGTATGTGAAAATAACACACATGCAATGACTCCAGTTGTTGTTAGTAAAAATAACACACATGCAATGACACTGGTGGATCCATGTGTGGATTGTGAAAAGAACACACGTGCAATGACACTGGTGGATCCATATGTGGTATGTGAAAAGAACACACATGCAAGGACTCTGGTTGTTGTTACTAAAAAGAACACACATGCAATGACACTGGTGGATCCATGTGTGGTCTCTAAAGAGAACACACATGCAATGACTCTACTTGTTGTTAGTAAAAAGAACACACATGCAATAACACTGGTGGATCCATGTGTTGTTTCTGAAGAAAACACACATTTCAATGACTCTGGTTGTTGTTAGTAAAAAGAGCACACATGCAATGACACTGGTGGATCCATAGGTGGATTGTGAAAAGAACACACATGCAATGACACTGGTGGATACATGTGTGGTCTTTGAAGAGAACAAAAATTGCAATGACTCTGGTTGTTGTTAGTAAAAAGAACACACATGCAATGACACTGGTGGATCCATGTGTGGTCTCTGAAGAAAACACACATTTCAATGACTCTGGTTGTTGTTAGTAAAAAGAACACACATGCAATGATATTGGTGGATCCATAGGTGGATTGTGAAAAGAGCACGCATGCAATGACATTGGTGGATTCATATGTGGTATGTGAAAAGAACACACATGCAATGACTCCAGTTGTTGTTAGTAAAAAGAACACACATGCAATGACACTGGTGGATCCATAGGTGGATTGTGAAAAGAACACACATGCAATGACACTTGTGGATCCATATGTGGTATGTAAAAAGAACACACATGCAATGACTCTGGTTGTTGTTAGTAAAAAGAACACACATGCAATGACACTGGTGGATCCATGTGTGGTCTGTGAAGAGAACACACATTTCAATGACACCGGTGGATCCATATGTGGTATGTGAAAAGAACACACATGAAATGCCTCCAGTTGTTGTTAGTAAAAGGAACACACATGCAATGACACTGGTGGATCCATGTGTGGTCTTTGAAGAGAACAAAAATTGCAATGAATCTGGTTGTTGGTAGTAAAAAGAACACACATGCAATGACACTGGTGGATCCATGTGTGGTCTATGAAGAGAACACACATGCAATGACTCGTGTTGTTGTTAGTAAAAAGAACACACATGCAATGACACTGGTGGATCCATGTGTGGTCTCTGAAGAGAACACACATTTCAATGACTCTGGTTGTTATTAGTAAAAAGAACACACATGCAATGACACTGGTGGATCCATGTGTGGTCTCTGAAGAGAACACACATGCAATGACTCTGGTTATTGTTAGTAA
Source organism: Avena insularis (assembly GCA_023614405.1). Lineage (NCBI taxonomy): Eukaryota > Viridiplantae > Streptophyta > Magnoliopsida > Poales > Poaceae > Avena > Avena insularis. The sequence goes on from JAJUPC010000257.1 coordinate 439,636, forward strand.
AAAGAGCACACATGCAATGACACTGGTGGATCCATAGGTGGATTGTGAAAATAACACACATTTCAATGACACTAGTGGATCCATATGTGGTATGTGAAAAGAACACACATTTCAATGACTTTGGTTGCTGTTAGTAAAAAGAACACACATGCAATGACACGGGTGGATCCATGTGTGGTCTCTTAGGAGAACACACATGCAATGACTCTGGTTGTTTTTAGTAAAAAGAGCACACATGCAATGACACTAGTGGATCCATAGGTCGATTGTGAAAAGAACACACATGAAATGACACTGGTGGATCCATATGTGGTATGTGAAATGAACACATATTTCAATGACTCTAGTTGTTGTTAGTAAAACGAACACACATGCAATGAGACTGGTGGATCCATAGGTGGATTTTGAAAAGAGCACACATGCAATGACACTGGTGGATCCATATGTGGTATATGAAAAGAACACACATGCAATGACTCCAGTTGTTGTTAGTAAAAAGAACACACATGCAATGACACTGGTGGATCCATAGGTGGTCTCTGAAGAGAACACACATTTAAATGACACTGGTGGATCCATATGTGGTATGTGAAAAGAACAGTCATGAAATGACTCCAGTTGTTGTTAGTAAAAAGAACACACATGCAATCACACGGGTGGATCCATAGGTGGATTGTGAAAAGAACACACATGCAATGAAATTTGTGGATCCATATGTGGTATGTGAAAAGAACACACATGCAATGACTCTGGTTGTTGTTAGTCAAAAAGAAAACACATGCAATGACATTGGTGGATCCATGTGTGGTCTTTAAACAGAACACACATTTCAATGACACCGGTGGATCCATAGGTGGATTGTGAAAAGAACACACATGCAATGACATTTGTGGATCCATATGTGGTATGTGAAAAGAACACACATGCAATGACTCTGGTTTTTGTTAGTCAAAAAGAAAACACATGCAATGACATTGGTGGATCCATGTGTGGTCTTTAAACATAACACATGCAATGACACTGGTGGATCCATAGGTGGAATGTGAAAAGAACACACATGCAATGACACTGGTGGTTCAATATTTGGTATGTGAAAAGAACACACATGCAATGACTCTGGTTGTTGTTAGTAAAAGAACACACATGCAATGACACTGGTGGATCCATGTGTGGTCTGTGAAGAGAACACACATTTCAATGACACCGGTGGATCCATATGTGGTATGTGAAAAGAACACACATGAAATGACTCCAGTTGTTAGTAAAAAGAACACACATGCAATGACACTGGTGGATCCATGTGTGGTCTTTGAAGAGAACACACATGCAATGACTCTTGTTGTTAGTAAAAGAACACACATGCAATGACATTTGGTGGATCCATGTGTGGTCTATGAAGAGAACACACATGCAATGACTCGTTGTTGTTAGTAAAAAGAACACACATGCAATGACACTGGTGGATCCATGTGTGGTCTCTGAAGAGAACACACATTTCAATGACTCTGGTTGTTATTAGTAAAAAGAACACACATGCAATGACACTGGTGGATCCATGTGTGGTCTCTGAAGAGAACACACATGCAATGACTCTGGTTGTTGTTAGTAAAAAGAGCACACATGCAATGACACTGGTGGATCCATAGGTGGATTGTGAAAATAACACACATTTCAATGACACTGTTGTAGCCATATGTGGTATGTGAAAAGAACACACATTTCAATGACTCTGGTTGTTGTTAGTAAAAAGAACACACATGCAATGACACGGGTGGATCCATGTGTGGTCTCTTAAGAGAACACACATGGAATGACTCTGGTTGTTGTTAGTAAAAAGAACACACATGCAATGACTCCAGTTGTTGTTAGTAAAAAGAACCCACATGCAATGACACTGGTGGATCCATAGGTGGTCTCTGAAGAGAACACACATTTAAATGACACTGGTGGATCCATATGTGGTATGTGAAAAGAACAGTCATGAAATGACTCCAGTTGTTGTTAGTAAAAAGAACACACATGCAATGACACTGGTGGATCCATAGGTGGATTGTGAAAAGAACACACATGCAATGACATTTGTGGATCCATATGTGGTATGTGAAAAGAACACACATGCAATGACTCTGGTTGTTGTTAGTCAAAAAGAAAACACATGCAATGACATTGGTGGATCCATGTGTGGTCTTTAAACAGAACACACATTTCAATGACACCGGTGGATCCATAGGTGGATTTTGAAAAGAACACACATGCAATGACATTTGTGGATCCATATGTGGTATGTGAAAAGAACACACATGCAATGACTCTGGTTGTTGTTAGTCAAAAAGAAAACACATGCAATGACATTGGTGGATCCATGTGTGGTGTTTAAAGAACACACATGCAATGACACTGGATCCATAGGTGGATTGTAAAAGAACACACATGCAATGACACTGGTGGATCCATATGTGGTATGTGAAAAGAACACACATGCAATGACTACGGTTGTTGTTAGTAAAAAGAACACACATGCAATGACACTGGTGGATCCATGTGTGGTCTGTGAATAGAACACATTTCAATGACACCGTGGATCCATATGTGGTATGTGAAAGAACACACATGCAATGACACTGTGGATCCATAGGTGGATTGTGAAAAGAACACACATGCAATGACATTTGTGGATCCATTTGTGGTATTTGAAAAGAAAACACATGCAATGACTCTGGTTGTTGTTAGTCAAAAAGAAAACACATGCAATGACATTGGTGATCCATGTGTGGTCTTTAAACAGAACACACATGCAATGACACTGGTGGATCCATAGGTGGATTGTGAAAAGAACACACATGCAATGACACTGGTGGATCCATATGTGGTATGTGAAAAGAACACACATGCAATGACTCTGGTTGTTGTTAGTAAAAAGAACACACATGCAATGACACTGGTGGATCCATGTGTGGTCTGTGAAGAGAACACACATTTCAATGACACCGGTGGATCCATATGTGGTATGTGAAAAGAACACACATGAAATGCCTCCAGTTGTTGTTAGTAAAAAGAACACACATGCAATGACACTGGTGGATCCATGTGTGGTCTTTGAAGAGAACAAAAATTGCAATGACTCTGGTTGTTGGTAGTAAAAAGAACACACATGCAATGACACTGGTGGATCCATGTGTGGTCTATGAAGAGAACACACATGCAATGACTCGTGTTATTGTTAGTAAAAAGAACAAACATGCAATGACACTGGTGGATCCATGTGTGGTCTCTGAAGAGAACACACATTTCAATGACTCTGGTTGTTATTAGTAAAAATAACACACATGCAATGACACTGGTGGATCCATGTGTGGTCTCTGAAGAGAACACACATGCAATGACTCTGGTTGTTGTTAGTAAAAAGAGCACACATGCAATAACACTGGTGGATCCATAGGTGGATTGTGAAAATAACACACATTTCAATGACACTGGTGGATCCATATGTGGTATGTGAAAAGAACACACATTTCAATGACTTTGGTTGCTGTTAGTAAAAAGAACACACATGCAATGACACGGGTGGATCCATGTGTGGTCTCTTAAGAGAACACACATGCAATGACTCTGGTTGTTGTTAGTAAAAAGAGCACACATGCAATGACACTAGTGGATCCATAGGTCGATTGTGAAAAGAACACACATGCAATGACACTGGTGGATCCATATGTGGTATGTGAAATGAACACATATTTCAATGACTCTATTTGTTGTTAGTAAAACGGACACACATGCAATGAGACTGGTGGATCCATAGGTGGATTTTGAAAAGAGCACACATGCAATGACACTGGTGGATCCATATGTGGTATATGAAAAGAACACACATGCAATGACTCCAGTTGTTGTTAGTAAAAAGAACACACATGCAATGACAACTGTGGATCCATAGGTGGTCTCTGAAGAGAACACACATTTAAATGACACTGGTGGATCCATATGTGGTATGTGAAAAGAACAGTCATGAAATGACTCCAGTTGTTGTTAGTAAAAAGAACACACATGCAATGACACGGGTGGATCCATAGGTGGATTGTGAAAAGAACAGACATGCAATGAAATTTGTGGATCCATATGTGGTATGTGAAAAGAACACACATGCAATGACTCTGGTTGTTGTTAGTCAAAAAGAAAGCACATGCAATGACATTGGTGGATCCATGTGTGGTCTTTAAACAGAACACACATTTCAATGACACCGGTGGATCCATAGGTGGATTGTGAAAAGAACACACATGCAATGACATTTGTGGATCCATATGTGGTATGTGAAAAGAACACACATGCAATGACTCTGGTTGTTGTTAGTCAAAAAGAAAACACATGCAATGACACTGGTGGATCCATAGGTGGATTGTCAAAAGAACACACATGCAATGACAGTGGTGGATCCATAGGTGGATTGTGAAAAGAACACACATGCAATGACACTGGTGGATCCATATGTGGTATGTGAAAAGAACACACATGCAATGACTCTGGTTGTTGTTAGTAAAAAAAACACATGCAATGACATGGTGGATCCATGTGTGGTCTGTGAAGAGAACACACATTTCAATGACACCGGTGGATCCATATGTGGTATGTGAAAAGAACACACATGCAATGACACTGGTGGATCCATAGGTGGATTGTGAAAAGAACACACATGCAATGACATTTGTGGATCCATATGTGGTATGTGAAAAGAACACACATGCAATGACTCTGGTTGTTGTTAGTCAAAAAGAAAACACATTCAATGACATTGGTGGATCCATGTGTGGTCTTTAAACAGAACACACATGCAATGACACTGGTGGATCCATAGGTGGATTGTGAAAAGAATACACATGCAATGACACTGGTGGATCCATATGTGGTATGTGAAAAGAACACACATGCAATGTCTCTGGTTGTTGTTAGTAAAAAGAACACACATGCAATGACACTGGTGGATCCATGTGTGGTCTGTGAAGAGAACACACATTTCAATGACACCGGTGGATCCATATGTGGTATGTGAAAAGAACACACATGAAATGCCTCCAGTTGTTGTTAGTAAAAAGAACACACATGCAATGACACTGGTGGATCCATGTGTGGTCTTTGAAGAGAACAAAAATTGCAATGACTCATATGTGGTATGTGAAAAGAACACACATGCAATGTCTCTGGTTGTTGTTAGTAAAAAGAACACACATGCAATGACACTGGTGGATCCATGTGTGGTCTGTGAAGAGAACACACATTTCAATGACACCGGTGGATCCATATGTGGTATGTGAAAAGAACACACATGAAATGCCTCCAGTTGTTGTTAGTAAAAAGAACACACATGCAATGACACTGGTGGATCCATGTGTGGTCTTTGAAGAGAACAAAAATTGCAATGACTCTGGTTGTTGGTAGTAAAAAGAACACACATGCAATGACACTGGTGGATCCATGTGTGGTCTATGAAGAGAACACACATGCAATGACTCGTGTTGTTGTTAGTAAAAAGAACACACATGCAATGACACTGGTGGATCCATGTGTGGTCTCTGAAGAGAACACACATTTCAATGACTCTGGTTGTTATTAGTAAAAATAACACACATGCAATGACACGGGTGGATCCATGTGTGGTCTCTTAAGAGAACACACATGGAATGACTCTGGTTGTTGTTAGTAAAAAGAGCACACATGCAATGACACTAGTGGATCCATAGGTCGATTGTGAAAAGAACACACATGCAATGACACTGGTTGATCCATATGTGCTATGTGAAAAGAACACATATTTCAATGACTCTAGTTGTTGTTAGTAAAACAAACACACATGCAATGAGACTGGTGGGTCCATAGGTGGATTTTGAAAAGAGCACACATGCAATGACACTGGTGGATCCATATGTGGTATATGAAAAGAACACACATGCAATGACTCCAGTTGTTGTTAGTAAAAAGAACACACATGCAATGACACTGGTGGATCCATAGGTGGTCTCTAAAGAGAACACACATTTAAATGACACTGGTGGATCCATATGTGGTATGTGAAAAGAACAGTCATGAAATGACTCCAGTTGTTGTTAGTAAAAAGAACACACATGCAATGACACGGGTGGATCCATAGGTGGATTGTGAAAAGAACACACATGCAATGAAATTTGTGGATCCATATGTGGTATGTGAAAAGAACACACATGCAATGACTCTGGTTGTTGTTAGTCAAAAAGAAAACACATGCAATGACATTGGTGGATCCATGTGGTCTTTAAACGAACACACATTTCAATGACACCGTGGATCCATAGGTGGATTGTGAAAAGAACACACATGCAATGACATTTGTGGATCCATATGTGGTATGTGAAAAGAACACACATGCAATGACTCTGGTTGTTGTTAGTCAAAAAGAAAACACATGCAATGACATTGGTGGATCCATGTGTGGTCTTTAAACAGAACACACATGCAATGACACTGGTGGATCCATAGGTGGATTGTAAAAAGAACACACATGCAATGACACTGGTGGATCCATATATGGTATGTGAAAAGAACACACATGCAATGACTATGGTTGTTGTTAGTAAAAAGAACACACATGCAATGACACTGGTGGATCCATGTGTGAATGAAGAAGAACACACATTTCAATGACACCGGTGGATCCATATGTGGTATGTGAAAAGAACACACATGCAATGACACTGGTGGATCCATAGGTGGATTGTGAAAAGAACACACATGCAATGACATTTGTGGATCCATATGTGGTATGTGAAAAGAACACACATGCAATGACTCTGGTTGTTGTTAGTCAAAAAGAAAACACATGCAATGACATTGGTGGATCCATGTGTGGTCTTTAAACAGAACACACATGCAATGACACTGGTGGATCCATAGGTGGATTGTGAAAAGAATACACATGCAATGACACTGGTGGATCCATATGTGGTATGTGAAAAGAACACACATGCAATGACTCTGGTTGTTGTTAGTAAAAAGAACACACATGCAATGACACTAGTGGATCCATGTGTGGTCTGTGAAGAGAACACACATTTCAATGACACCGGTGGATCCATATGTGGTATGTGAAAAGAACACACATGAAATGACTCCAGTTGTTAGTAAAAAGAACACACATGCAATGACACTGGTGGATCCATGTGTGGTCTTTGAAGAGAACAAAAATTGCAATGACTCTGGTTGTTGTTAGTAAAAAGAACACACATGCAATGACACTGGTGGATCCATGTGTGGTCTATGAAGAGAACACACATTCAATGACACTCGTTGTTTTTATTAAAAAGAAAACAAATGCAAATACAATGGTGGATCCATGTGTGGTCTCTGAAGAGAACACACATTTCAATGACTCTGGTTGTTATTAGTAAAAAGAACACACATGCAATGACACTGGTGGATCCATGTGTGGTCTCTGAAGAGAACACACATGCAATGACTCTGGTTGTTGTTAGTAAAAAGAGCACACATGCAATGACACTGGTGGATGCATAGGTGGATTGTGAAAATAACACACATTTCAATGACACTGGTGGATCCATATGTGGTATGTGAAAAGAACACACATTTCAATGACTCTGGTTGTTGTTAGTAAAAATAACACACATGCAATGACATAGGTGGATCCATGTGTGGTCTCTTAAGAGAACACACATGGAATGACTCTGGTTGTTGTTAGTAAAAAGAGCACACATGTAATGACACTAGTGGATCCATAGGTCGATTGTGAAAAGAACACACATGCAATGACACTGGTTGATCCATATGTGGTATGTGAAAAGAACAGATATTTCAATGACTCTAGTTGTTGTTAGTAAAACAAACACACATGCAATGAGACTGGTGGGTCCATAGGTGGATTTTGAAAAGAGCACACATGCAATGACACTTGTGGATCCATATGTGGTATATGAAAAGAACACACATGCAATGACTCCAGTTGTTGTTAGTAAAAAGAACACACATGCAATGACACTGGTGGATCCATAGGTGGTCTCTGAAGAGAACACACATTTAAATGACACTGGTGGATCCATATGTGGTATGTGAAAAGAACAGTCATGAAATGACTCCAGTTGTTGTTAGTAAAAAGAACACACATGCAATGACACTGGTGGATCCATAGGTGGATTGTGAAAAGAACACACATGCAATGACATTTGTGGATCCATATGTGGTATGTGAAAAGAACACACATGCAATGACTCTGGTTGTTGTTAGTCAAAAAGAAAACACATGCAATGACATTGGTGGATCCATGTGTGGTCTTTAAACAGAACACACATTTCAATGACACCGGTGGATCCATAGGTGGATTGTGAAAAGAACACACATGCAATGACATTTGTGGATCCATATGTGGTATGTGAAAAGAACACACATGCAATGACTCTGGTTGTTGTTAGTCAAAAAGAAAACACATGCAATGACATTGGTGGATCCATGTGTGGTCTTTAAACAGAACACACATGCAATGACACTGGTGGATCCATAGGTGGATTGTAAAAAGAACACACATGCAATGACACTGGTGGATCCATATGTGGTATGTGAAAAGAACACACATGCAATGACTCTGGTTGTTGTTAGTAAAAAGAACACACATGCAATGACACTGGTGGATCCATGTGTGGTCTGTGAAGAGAACACACATTTCAATGACACCGGTGGATCCATATGTGGTATGTGAAAAGAACACACATGCAATGACACTGGTGGATCCATAGGTGGATTTTGAAAAGAACACACATGCAATGACATTTGTGGATCCATATGTGGTATGTGAAAAGAACACACATGCAATGACTCTGGTTGTTGTTAGTCAAAAAGAAAACACATGCAATGACATTGGTGGATCCATGTGTGGTCTTTAAACAGAACACACATGCAATGACACTGGTGGATCCATAGGTGGATTGTGAAAAGAATACACATGCAATGACACTGGTGGATCCATATGTGGTATGTGAAAAGAACACACATGCAATGACTCTGGTTGTTGTTAGTAAAAAGAACACACATGCAATGACACTGGTGGATCCATGTGTGGTCTGTGAAGAGAACACACATTTCAATGACACCGGTGGATCCATATGTGGTATGTGAAAAGAACACACATGAAATGACTCCAGTTGTTAGTAAAAAGAACACACATGCAATGACACTGGTGGATCCATGTGTGGTCTTTGAAGAGAACAAAAATTGCAATGACTCTGGTTGTTGTTAGTAAAAAGAACACACATGCAATGACACTGGTGGATCCATGTGTGGTCTATGAAGAGAACACACATGCAATGACTCTCGTTGTTGTTAGTAAAAAGAACACACATGCAATGACACTGGTGGATCCATAGGTGGATTGTGAAAAGAACACACATGCAATGACATTTGTGGATCCATATGTGGTATGTGAAAAGAACACACATGCAATGACTCTGGTTGTTGTTAGTCAAAAAGAAAACACATGCAATGACATTGGTGGATCCATGTGTGGTCTTTAAACAGAACACACATGCAATGACACTGGTGGATCCATGTGTGGTCTGTGAAGAGAACACACATTTCAATGACACCGGTGGATCCATATGTGGTATGTGAAAATAACACACATGAAATGACTCCAGTTGTTGTTAGTAAAAAGAACACACATGCAATGACACTGGTGGATCCATGTGTGGTCTTTGAAGATAACAAAAATTGCAATGACTCTGGTTGTTGTTAGTAAAAAGAACACGAATGCAATGACACTGGTGGATCCATGTGTGGTCTATGAAGAGAACACACATGCAATGACTCTCGTTGTTGTTAGTAAAAAGAACACACATGCAATGACACTGGTGGATCCATGTGTGGTCTCTGAAGAGAACACACATTTCAATGACTCTGGTTGTTATTAGTAAAAAGAACACACATGCAATGACACTGGTGGATCCATGTGTGGTCTCTGAAGAGAACACACATTTCAATGACTCTGGTTGTTATTAGTAAAAAGAACACACATGCAATGACATCAGGATCCATGTGTGGTCTCTAAAGAGAACACACATGCAATGACTCTGGTTGTTGTTAGTAAAAAGAGCACACATGCAATGACACTGGTGGATGCATAGGTGGATTGTGAAAATAACACACATTTCAATGACACTGGTGGATCCATATGTGGTATGTGAAAAGAACACACATTTCAATGACTCTGGTTGTTGTTAGTAAAAATAACACACATGCAATGACATGGGTGGATCCATGTGTGGTCTCTTAAGAGAACACACATGGAATGACTCTGGTTGTTGTTAGTAAAAAGAGCACACATGTAATGACACTAGTGGATCCATAGGTCGATTGTGAAAAGAACACACATGCAATGACACTGGTGGATCCATATGTGGTATGTGAAAAGAACACATATTTCAATGACTCTAGTTGTTGTTAGTAAAACGAACACACATGCAATGAGACTGGTGGGTCCATAGGTGGATTTTGAAAAGAGCACACATGCAATGACACTGGTGGATCCATATGTGGTATATGAAAAGAATACACATGCAATGACTCCAGTTGTTGTTAGTAAAAAGAACACACATGCAATGACACTGGTGGATCCATAGGTGGTCTCTGAAGAGAACACACATTTAAATGACACTGGTGGATCCATATGTGGTATGTGAAATGAAAATGCATCAAATGACTCCAGTTGTTGTTAGTAAAAAGAACACACATGCAATGACACTGGTGGATCCATAGGTGGATTGTGAAAAGAACACACATGCAATGACATTTGTGGATCCATATGTGGTATGTGAAAAGAACACACATGCAATGACTCTGGTTGTTGTTAGTCAAAAAGAAAACACATGCAATGACATTGGTGGATCCATGTGTGGTCTTTAAACAGAACACACATGCAATGACACTGGTGGATCCATAGGTGGATTGTAAAAAGAACACACATGCAATGACACTGGTGGATCCATATGTGGTATGTGAAAAGAACACACATGCAATGACTCTGGTTGTTGTTAGTAAAAAGAACACACATGCAATGACACTGGTGGATCCATGTGTGGTCTGTGAAGAGAACACACATTTCAATGACACCGGTGGATCCATATGTGGTATGTGAAAAGAACACACATGCAATGACACTGGTGGATCCATAGGTGGATTGTGAAAAGAACACACATGCAATGACATTTGTGGATCCATATGTGGTATGTGAAAAGAACACACATGCAATGACTCTGGTTGTTGTTAGTCAAAAAGAAAACACATGCAATGACATTGGTGGATCCATGTGTGGTCTTTAAACAGAACACACATGCAATGACACTAGTGGATCCATAGGTGGATTGTGAAAAGAATACACATGCAATGACACTGGTGGATCCATATGTGGTATGTGAAAAGAACACACATGCAATGACTCTGGTTGTTAGTAAAACAACACACATGCAATGACACTAGTGGATCCATGTGTGGTCTGTGAAGAGAACACACATTTCAATGACACCGGTGGATCCATATGTGGTATGTGAAAAGAACACACATGAAATGACTCCAGTTGTTAGTAAAAAGAACACACATGCAATGACACTGGTGGATCCATGTGTGGTCTTTGAAGAGAACAAAAATTGCAATGACTCTGGTTGTTGTTAGTAAAAAGAACACACATACAATGACACTGGTGAATCCATGTGTGGTCTATGAAGAGAAAACACATGCAATGACTCTCGTTGTTGTTAGTAAAAAGAACACACATGCAATGACACTGGTGGATCCATGTGTGGTCTCTGAAGAGAACACACATTTCAATGACTCTGGTTGTTATTAGTAAAAAGAACACACATGCAATGACACTGGTGGATCCATGTGTGGTCTCTGAAGAGAACACACATGCAATGACTCTGGTTGTTGTTAGTAAAAAGAGCACACATGCAATGACACTGGTGGATGCATAGGTGGATTGTGAAAATAACACACATTTCAATGACACTGGTGGATCCATATGTGGTATGTGAAAAGAACACACATTTCAATGACTCTGGTTGTTGTTAGTAAAAATAACACACATGCAATGACACGGGTGGATCCATGTGTGGTCTCTTAAGAGAACACACATGGAATGACTCTGGTTGTTGTTAGTAAAAAGAGCACACATGTAATGACACTAGTGGATCCATAGGTCGATTGTGAAAAGAACACACATGCAATGACACTGGTGGATCCATATGTGGTATGTGAAAAGAACACATATTTCAATGACTCTAGTTGTTGTTAGTAAAACGAACACACATGCAATGAGACTGGTGGGTCCATAGGTGGATTTTGAAAAGAGCACACATGCAATGACACTGGTGGATCCATATGTGGTATATGAAATGAACACACATGCAATGACTCCAGTTGTTGTTAGTAAAAAGAACACACATGCAATGACACTGGTGGATCCATAGGTGGTCTCTGAAGAGAACACACATTTAAATGACACTGGTGGATCCATATGTGGTATGTGAAAAGAACAGTCATGAAATGACTCCAGTTGTTGTTAGTAAAAAGAACACACATGCAATGACACTGGTGGATCCATATGTGGATTGTGAAAAGAACACACATGCAATGACATTTGTGGATCCATATGTGGTATGTGAAAAGAACACACATGCAATGACTCTGGTTGTTGTTAGTCAAAAAGAAAACACATGCAATGACATTGGTGGATCCATGTGTGGTCTTTAAACAGAACACACATTTCAATGACACCGGTGGATCCATAGGTGGATTGTGAAAAGAACACACATGCAATGACATTTGTGGATCCATATGTGGTATGTGAAAAGAACACACATGCAATGACTCTGGTTGTTGTTAGTCAAAAAGAAAACACATGCAATGACATTGGTGGATCCATGTGTGGTGTTTAAACAGAACACACATGCAATGACACTGGTGGATCCATAGGTGGATTGTAAAAAGAACACACATGCAATGACACTGGTGGATCCATATGTGGTATGTGAAAAGAACACACAAGCAATGAATCTGGTTGTTGTTAGTAAAAAGAACACACATGCAATGACACTGGTGGATCCATGTGTGGTCTGTGAAGAGAACACACATTTCAATGACACCGGTGGATCCATATGTGGTATGTGAAAAGAACACACATGCAATGACACTGGTGGATCCATAGGTGGATTGTGAAAAGAACACACATGCAATGACATTTGTGGATCCATATGTGGTATGTGAAAAGAACACACATGCAATGACTCTGGTTGTTGTTAGTCAAAAAGAAAACACATGCAATGACATTGGTGATCCATGTGTGGTCTTTAAACAGAACACACATGCAATGACACTGGTGGATCCATAGGTGGATTGTGAAAAGAACACACATGCAATGACACTGGTGGATCCATATGTGGTATGTGAAAAGAACACACATGCAATGACTCTGGTTGTTGTTAGTAAAAAGAACACACATGCAATGACACTGGTGGATCCATGTGTGGTCTGTGAAGAGAACACACATTTCAATGACACCGGTGGATCCATATGTGGTATGTGAAAAGAACACACATGAAATGACTCCAGTTGTTGTTAGTAAAAAGAACAGACATGCAATGATACTGGTGGATCCATGTGTGGTCTTTGAAGAGAACAAAAATTGCAATGACTCTGGTTGTTGTTAGTAAAAAGAACACACATGCAATGACACTGGTGGATCCATGTGTGGTCTATGAAGAGAACACACATGCAATGACTCTCGTTGTTGTTAGTAAAAAGAACACACATGCAATGACACTGGTGGATCCATGTGTGGTCTCTGAAGAGAACACACATTTCAATGACTCTGGTTGTTATTAGTAAAAAGAACACACATGCAATGACACTGGTGGATCCATGTGTGGTCTCTGAATAGAACACACATGCAATGACTCTGGTTGTTGTTAGTAAAAAGAGCACACATGCAATGACACTGGTGGATCCATAGGTGGATTGTGAAAATAACACACATTTCAATGACACTGGTGGATCCATATGTGGTATGTGAAAAGAACACACATTTCAATGACTCTGGTTGTTGTTAGTAAAAAGAACACACATGCAATGACACGGGTGGATCCATGTGAGGTCTCTTAAGAGAACACACATGCAATGACTCTAGTTGTTGTTAGTAAAACGAACACACATGCAATGAGACTGGTGGGTCCATAGGTGGATTTTGAAAAGAGCACACATGCAATGACACTGGTGGATCCATATGTGGTATATGAAAAGAACACACATGCAATGACTCCAGTTGTTGTTAGTAAAAAGAACACACATGCAATGACACTGGTGGATCCATAGGTGGTCTCTGAAGAGAACACACATTTAAATGACACTGGTGGATCCATATGTGGTATGTGAAAAGAACAGTCATGAAATGACTCCAGTTGTTGTTAGTAAAAAGAACACACATGCAATGACACTGGTGGATCCATAGGTGGATTGTGAAAAGAACACACATGCAATGACATTTGTGGATCCATATCTGGTATGTGAAAAGAACACACATGCAATGACTCTGGTTGTTGTTAGTCAAAAAGAAAACACATGCAATGACATTGGTGGATCCATGTGTGGTCTTTAAACAGAACACACATTTCAATGACACCGGTGGATCCATAGGTGGATTGTGAAAAGAACACACATGCAATGACATTTGTGGATCCATATGTGGTATGTGAAAAGAACACACATGCAATGACTCTGGTTGTTGTTAGTCAAAAAGAAAACACATGAAATGACATTGGTGGATCCATGTGTGGTCTTTAAACAGAACACACATGCAATGACACTGGTGGATCCATAGGTGGATTGTAAAAAGAACACACATGCAATGACACTGGTGGATCCATATGTGGTATGTGAAAAGAACACACATGAAATGACTCTGGTTGTTGTTAGTAAAAAGAACACACATGCAATGACACTGGTGGATCCATGTGTGGTCTGTGAAGAGAACACACATTTCAATGACACCGGTGGATCCATATGTGGTATGTGAAAAGAACACACATGCAATGACACTGGTGGATCCATAGGTGGATTGTGAAAAGAACACACATGCAATGACATTTGTGGATCCATATGTGGTATGTGAAAAGAACACACATGCAATGACTCTGGTTGTTGTTAGTCAAAAAGAAAACACATGCAATGACATTGGTGATCCATGTGTGGTCTTTAAACTGAACACACATGCAATGACACTGGTGGATCCATAGGTGGATTGTGAAAAGAACACACATGCAATGACACTGGTGGATCCATATGTGGTATGTGAAAAGAACACACATGCAATGACTCTGGTTGTTGTTAGTAAAAAGAACACACATGCAATCACACTGGTGGATCCATGTGTGGTCTGTGAAGAGAACACACATTTCAATGACACCGGTGGATCCATATGTGGTATGTGAAAATAACACACATGAAATGACTCCAGTTGTTGTTAGTAAAAAGAACACACATGCAATGACACTGGTGGATCCATGTGTGGTCTTTGAAGATAACAAAAATTGCAATGACTCTGGTTGTTGTTAGTAAAAAGAACACACATGCAATGACACTGGTGGATCCATGTGTGGTCTATGAAGAGAACACACATGCAATGACTCTCGTTGTTGTTAGTAAAAAGAACACACATGCAATGACACTGGTGGATCCATGTGTGGTCTCTGAAGAGAACACACATTTCAATGACTCTGGTTGTTAATAGTAAAAAGAACACACATGCAATGACACTGGTGGATCCATGTGTGGTCTCTGAAGAGAACACACATGCAATGACTCTGGTTGTTGTTAGTAAAAAGAGCACACATGCAATGACACTGGTGGATCCATAGGTGGATTGTGAAAAGAACGCACATTTCAATGACTCTGGTTGTTGTTAGTAAAAAGAACACACATGCAATGACACGGGTGGATCCATGTGTGGTCTCTTAAGAGAACACACATGGAATGACTCTGGTTGTTGTTAGTAAAAAGAGCACACATGCAATGACACTAGTGGATCCATAGGTCGATTGTGAAAAGAACACACATGCAATGACACTGGTGGATCCATATGTGGTATGTGAAAAGAACACATATTTCAATGACTCTAGTTGTTGTTAGTAAAACGAACACACATGCAATGAGACTGGTGGGTCCATAGGTGGATTTTGAAAAGAGCACACATGCAATGACACTTGTGGATCCATATGTGGTATATGAAAAGAACACACATGCAATGACTCCAGTTGTTGTTAGTAAAAAGAACACACATGCAATGACACTGGTGGATCCATAGGTGGTCTCTGAAGAGAACACACATTTAAATGACACTGGTGGATCCATATGTGGTATGTGAAAAGAACAGTCATGAAATGACTCCAGTTGTTGTTAGTAAAAAGAACACACATGCAATGACACTGGTGGATCCATAGGTGGATTGTGAAAAGAACACACATGCAATGACATTTGTGGATCCATATGTGGTATGTGAAAAGAACACACATGCAATGACTCTGGTTGTTGTTAGTCAAAAAGAAAACACATGCAATGACATTGGTGGATCCATGTGTGGTCTTTAAATAGAACACACATTTCAATGACATCGGTGGATCCATATGTGGTATGTGAAAAGAACACACATTTAATGACTCCAGTTGTTGTTAGTAAAAAGAACACACATGTAATGAGACTGGTGGATCCATAGGTGGATTTTGAAAAGAGCACACATCCAATGACACTGGTGGATCCATATGTGGTATATGAAAAGAACACACATGCAATGACTCCAGTTGTTGTTAGTAAAAAGAACACACATGCAATGACACTGGTGGATCCATAGGTGGTCTCTGAAGAGAACACATATTTAAATGACACTGGTGGATCCATATGTGGTATGTGAAAAGAACAGTCATGAAATGACTCCAGTTGTTGTTAGTAAACACAACACACATTTCAATGACACCGGTGGATCCATAGGTGGATGGTGAAAAGAACACACATGCAATGACATTTGTGGATCCATATGTGGTATGTGAAAAGAACACACATGCAATGACTCTGGTTGTTGTTAGTCAAAAAGAAAACACATGCAATGACATTGCTGGATCCATGTGTGGTCTTTAAATAGAACACACATTTCAATGACACCGGTGGATCCATATGTGGTATGTGAAAAGAACACACATTTAATGACTCCAGTTGTTGTTAGTAAAAAGAACACACATGCAATGAGACTGGTGGATCCATAGGTGGATTTTGAAAAGAGCACACATGCAATGACACTGGTGGATCCATATGTGGTATATGAAAAGAACACACATTTCAATGACTCTGGTTATTGGTAGTAAAAAGAACACACATGCAATGACACTAGTGGATCCATAGGTGGATTGTGAAAAGAGCACACATGCAATGACACTGGTGGATCCATATGTGGTATGTGAAAAGTACACACATGCAATGACTCTGGTTGTTGTTACCAGAAAGAACACACATGCAATGACACTGGTGGATCCATGTGTGGTCTCTAAAGAGAACACACATGCAATGACTCCAATTGTTGTTAGTAAAAGTAACACACATGCAATGACACTGGTGGATCCATGTGTGGATTGTGAAAAGAACACACATGCAATGACACTGGTGGATCCATATGTGGTATGTGAAAAGAACACACATGCAATGACTCTGGTTGTTGTTACTAAAAAGAACACACATGCAATGACACTGGTGGATCCATGTGTGGTCTCTAAAGAGAACACACATGCAATGACTCTAGTTGTTGTTAGTAAAAAGAACGCACATGCAATGACACTGGTGGATCCATGTGTGGTCTCTGAAGAAAACACACATTTCAATGACTCTGGTTGTTGTTAGTAAAAAGAACACACATGCAATGATATTGGTGGATCCATAGGTGGATTGTGAAAAGAGCACGCATGCAATGACATTGGTGGATTCATATGTGGTATGTGAAAAGAACACACATGCAATGACTCCAATTGTTGTTAGTAAAAAGAACACACATGCAATGACACTGGTGGATCCATAGGTGGATTGTGAAAATAACACACATGCAATGACACTGGTGGATCCATATGTGGTATGTGAAAATAGCACACATGCAATGACTCTGGTTGTTGTTAGTAAAAAGAACACACATGCAATGACACTGGTGGATCCATGTGTGGTCTGTGAAGAGAACACATTTCAATGACACCGGTGGATCCATATGTGGTATGTGAAAAGAACACACATGAAATGACTCCAGTTGTTGTTAGTAAAAAGAACACACATGCAATGACACTGGTGGATCCATGTGTGGTCTTTGAAGAGAACAAAAATTGCAATGACTCTGGTTGTTGTTAGTAAAAAGAAGACACATGCAATGACACTGGTGGATCCATGTGTGGTCTCTGAAGAGAACAAACATGCAATGACTAGTTGTTATTAGTAAAAAGAACACACATGCAATGACACTGGTGGATCCATGTGTGGTCTCTGAAGAGAACACACATTTCAATGACTCTGGTTGTTGTTAGTAAAAAGGAGACACATGCAATGACACTGGTGGATCCATGTGTGGTCTCTGAAGAGAACACACATGCAATGACTCTTGTTCTTGTTAGTAAAAAGCGCACACATGCAATGACACTAGTGGATCCATAGGTGGATTGTGAAAAGAACACACATGCAATGACACTGGTGGATCCATATGTGGTATGTGAAAATAGAACACATGCAATGACTCTGGTTGTTGTTAGTAAAAAGAACACATATGCAATGACACTGGTGGATCCATGTGTGGTCTCTGAAGAGAACAAATATGCAATGACTCTGGTTGTTGTTAGTAAAAAGAACACACATGCAATGACACTGGTGGATCCATGTGTGGTCTCTGAAGAGAACACACATTTAAATGACTCTGGTTGTTGTTAGTAAAAAGAAGACACATGCAATGACACTGGTGGATCCATGTGTGGTCTCTAAAGAGAACACACATGCAATGACTCTGGTTGTTGTTAGTAAAAAGAGCACACATGCAATGACACTGGTGGATCCATAGGTGGATTGTGAAAAGAAAACACATTTCAATGACACTGGTGGATCCATACAAGGTATGTGAAAAGAACACACATTTCAATGACTCTGGTTGTTGTTAGTAAAAAGAACACACATGCAATGACACCGGTGGATCCATGTGTTGTCTCTGAAGGGAACACACATGCAATGACTCTGGTTGTTGTTAGTAACAAAAGCACACATGCAATGACACTAGTGGATCCATAGGTGGATTGTGAAAAGAACACACATGCAATGACACTGGTGGATCCATATGTGGTATGTGACAATAACACACATGCAATGACTCTGGTTGTTGTTAGTAAAAAGAACACACATGCAATGACACTGGTGGATCCATGTGTGGTCTCTGAAGAGAACACACATGCAATGACTCTGGTTGTTGTTAGTAAAAAGAACACACATGCAATGACACTGGTGGATCCATAGGTGGATTGTGAAAAGGGCACACATGCAATGACACTGGTGGATCCATATGTGGTATGTGAAAAGAACACACATGCAATGACTCCAGTTGTTGTTAGTAAAAAGAACACACATGCAATGACACTGGAGGATCCATGTGTGGTCTCTGAAGAGAACACACATTTCAATGACACTGGTGGATCCATATGTGGTATGTGAAAAGAGCAGTCATGAAATGACTCCTGTTGTTGTTAGTAAAAAGAACACACATGCAATGACACTGGTGGATCCATAGGTGGATTGTGAAAAGAACACACATGCAATGACACGGATGGATCCATATGTGGTCTGTGAAAAGAACACATATGCAATGACTCTGGTTGTTGTTAGTAAAAAGAACACACATGCAATGACACTGGTGGATCCATAGATGGTCTCTGAAGAGAACATACATTTCAATGACACCGGTGGATCCATATGTGGTATGTGAAAGAACACAAATGAAATGACTCCAGTTGTTGTTAGTAAAAAGAACACACATTCAATAACACTGGTGGATCCATAGGTGGATTGTGAAAATAACACACATGCAATGACACTGGTGGATCCATATGTGGTATGTGAAAAGAACACACATTTCAATGACTCTGGTTGTTGTTAGTAAAAAGAACACACATGCAATGATATTGGTGGATCCATAGGTGGATTGTGAAAAGAGCACACATGCAATGACATTGGTGGATTCATATGTGGTATGTGAAAAGAACACAAATGCAATGACTCCAGTTGTTGTTAGTAAAAAGAACACACATGCAATGACACTGGTGGATCCATGTGTGGATTGTGAAAGGAACACACATGGAATGACACTGGTGGATCCATATGTGGTATGCGAAAATTGCACACATGCAATGACTTTTGTTATTGTTAGTAAAAAGAACACACATGCAATGACACTGGTGGATCCATGTGTAGTCTCTGAAGAGAACACACATTTCAATGACTCTGGTTGTTGTTAGTAAAAAGAACACACATGCAATGACACTGGTGGATCCATGTGTGGTCTCTAAAGAGAACACACATGCAATGACTCTGGTTGTTGTTAGTAAAAAGAGCACACATGCAATGACACTGGTGGATCCATGGTGGATTGTGAAAAGAACACACATTCCAATGACACTAGTGGATCCATATGTGGTATGTGAAAAGAACACACATTTCAATGACTCTGGTTGTTGTTAGTAAAAAGAACACACATGCAATGACACAGGTGGATCCATCTGTTGTCTCTGAAGAGAACACACATGCAATGACTCTGGTTGTTGTTAGTAAAAAGAGCACACATGCAATGACACTGGTGGATCCATAGGTGGATTGTGAAAAGAACACACATGCAATGACACTGGTGGATCCAGATGTGGTATGTGAAAAGAACAAACATTTCAATGACTCTAGTTGTTGTTAGTAAAAAGAACACACATGCAATGACACTGGTGGATCCATAGGTGGATTGTGAAAAGAGCACACATGCAATGACACTGGTGAATCCATATGTGGTATGTGAAAAGAACACACATGCAATGACTCCAGTTGTTAGTAAAAAGAACACACATGCAATGACACTGGTGGATCCATGTGTGGATTGTAAAAAGAACACATATGCAATGACACTGCTGGATCCATATGTGGTATGTGAAAAGAACACACATGCAATGACTCTGGTTGTTGTTAGTAAAAAGAACACACATGCAATGACACTGTTGGATCCATGTGTGGTCTCTAAAGAGAACACACATTTCAATGACACCGGTGGATCCATATGTGGTATGTGAAAAGAACACACATGAAATGACTATAGTTGTTAGTAAAAGAACACACATGCAATGACACTGGTGGATCCATGTGTGGTCTCTGAATAGAACACACATTTCAATGACTCGTTGTTGTTAGTAAAAAGAAAACACATGCAATGAAATCAGGATCCATGTGTGGTCTCTGAAGAACACACATGCAATGACTGGTTGTTGTTAGTAAAAAGAACACACAAGCAATGACACTAGTGGATCCATAGGTGTATTATGAAAAGGGCACACGTCCAATTACACTAGTTGATCCATATGTATTATGTTAAAAGAACACACATGCAATGACTCAAGTTGTTGTTAGTAAAAAGAACACACATGCAATGACACTAGTGGATCCATGTTTGGTCTTTGAAGAGAACACACATTACAATGACACTAGTGGATCCATATGTGGTATGTGAAAACAACAGGATGAAATGACTATAGTTGTTGTTAGTAAAAGAACACACATGCAATAACACCTGTGGATCCATGTGTGGATTGTGAAAAGAACACACATGCAATGACACGGGTGGATCCATATGTGGTATGTGAAAAGAACACACATGCAATGACTCTGGTTGTTGTTAGTAAAAAGAACACACATGCAATGACACTGGTGGATCCATAGATGGTCTCTGAAGAGAACATACATTTCAATGACACCGGTGGATCCATATGTGGTATGTGAAAAGAACACAAATGAAATGACTCCAGTTGTTGTTAGTAAAAAGAACACACATTCAATAACACTGGTGGATCCATAGGTGGATTGTGAAAATAACACACATGCAATGACACTGGTGGATCCATATGTGGTATGTGAAAAGAACACACCTTTCAATGACTCTGGTTGTTGTTAGTAAAAAGAACACACATGCAATGATATTGGTGGATCCATAGGTGGATTGTGAAAAGAGCACACATGCAATGACATTGGTGGATTCATATGTGGTATGTGAAAAGAACACACATGCAATGACTCCAGTTGTTGTTAGTAAAAAGAACACACATGCAATGACACTGGTGGATCCATGTGTGGATTGTGAAAAGAACACACATGCAATGACACTGGTGGATCCATATGTGGTATGTGAAAATTGCACACATGCAATGACTTTTGTTGTTGTTAGTAAAAAGAACACACATGCAATGACACTGGTGGATCCATGTGTAGTCTCTGAAGAGAACACACATTTCAATGACTCTGGTTGTTGTTAGTAAAAAGAACACACATGCAATGACACTGGTGGATCCATGTGTGGTCTCTGAAGAGAACACACATGCAATGACTCTGGTTGTTGTTAGTAAAAAGAGCACACATGCAATGACACTGGTGGATCCATGGTGGATTGTGAAAAGAACACACATTCCAATGACACTAGTGGATCCATATGTGGTATGTGAAAAGAACACACATTTCAATGACTCTGGTTGTTGTTAGTAAAAAGAACACACATGCAATGACACAGGTGGATCCATCTGTTGTCTCTGAAGAGAACACACATGCAATGACTCTGGTTGTTGTTAGTAAAAAGAGCACACATGCAATAACACTGGTGGATCCATAGGTGGATTGTGAAAAGAACACACATGCAATGACACTGGTGGATCCAGATGTGGTATGTGAAAAGAACACACATTTCAATGACTCTAGTTGTTGTTAGCAAAAAGAACACACATGCAATGACACTGGTGGATCCATAGGTGGAATATTGAAAAGAGCACACATGCAATGACACTGGTGAGTCCATATGTGGTATGTGAAAAGAACACACATGCAATGACTCCAGTTGTTGTTAGTAAAAAAGAACACACATGCAATGACACTGGTGGATCCATGTGTGGATTGTAAAAAGAACACATATGCAATGACACTGCTGGATCCATATGTGGTATGTGAAAAGAACACACATGCAATGACTCTGGTTGTTGTTAGTAAAAAGAACACACATGCAATGACACTGTTGGATCCATGTGTGGTCTCTAAAGAGAACACACATTTCAATGACACCGGTGGATCCATATGTGGTATGTGAAAAGAACACACATGAAATGACTACAGTTGTTGTTAGTAAAAAGAACACACATGCAATGACACTGGTGGATCCATGTGTGGTCTCTGAATAGAACACACATTTCAATGACTCTGGTTGTTGTTAGTAAAAAGAACACACATGCAATGAAATCAGGATCCATGTGTGGTCTCTGAAGAGAACACACATGCAATGACTGGTTGTTGTTAGTAAAAAGAACACACATGCAATGACACTAGTGGATCCATAGGTGGATTGTGAAAAGGGCACACATGCAATTACACTGGTGGATCCATATGTCATATGTGAAAAGAACACACATGCAATGACTCAAGTTGTTGTTAGTAAAAAGAACACACATGCAATGACACTAGTGGATCCATGTCTGGTCTTTGAAGAGAACACACATTACAATGACACTAGTGGATCCATATGTGGTATGTGAAAACAACAGTCATGAAATGACTATAGTTGTTAGTAAAAAGAACACACATGCAATAACACTGGTAGATCCATATGTGGATTGTGAAAAGAGCACACATGCAATGACACCGGTGGATCCATATGTGGTATGTGAAAAGAACACACATGAAATGACTCCAGTTGTTGTTAGTAAAAGGAACACACATGCAATGACACTTGTGGATCCATGTGGTCTCTGAAGAGAACACACATTTCAATGACTGGTTGTTGTTAGTAAAAAGAACACACATGCAATGACACTGGTGGATCCATGTGTGGTCTCTGAAGAGAACACATATGCAATGACTTTTGTTGTTGTTAGTAAAAAGAACACACATGCAATGACACTGGTGGATCCATGTGTAGTCTCTGAAGAGAACACACATTTCAATGACTCTGGTTGTTATTAGTAAAAAGAACACACATGCAATGACACTGGTGGATCCATGTGTGGTCTCTGAAGAGAACACACATTGAATAACTCTGGTTGTTGTTAGTAAAAAGAGCACACATGCAATGACACTAGTGGATCCATAGGTGGATTGTGAAAAGAACACACATTTCAATGACACTGGTGGATCCATATGTGGTATGTGAAAAGAACACACATTTCAATGACTCTGGTTGTTGTTAGTAAAAAGAACACACATGCAATGACACAGGTGGATCCATCTGTTGTCTCTGAAGAGAACACACATGCAATGACTCTGGTTGTTGTTAGTAAAAAGAGCACACATGCAATAACACTGGTGGATCCATAGGTGGATTGTGAAAAGAACACACATGCAATGACACTGGTGGATCTAGATGTGGTATGTGAAAAGAACACACATTTCAATGACTGTAGTTGTTGTTAGCAAAAAGAACACACATGCAATGACACTGGTGGATCCATAGGTGGAATATTGAAAAGAGCACACATGCAATGACACTGGTGAGTCCATATGTGGTATGTGAAAAGAACACACATGCAATGACTCCAGTTGTTGTTAGTAAAAAAGAACACACATGCAATGACACTGGTGGATCCATGTGTGGATTGTAAAAAGAACACATATGCAATGACATACTTTGGATCCATATGTGGTATGTGAAAAGAACACACATGCAATGACTCTGGTTGTTGTTAGTAAAAAGAACACACATGCAATGACACTGTTGGATCCATGTGTGGTCTCTAAAGAGAACACACATTTCAATGACACCGGTGGATCCATATGTGGTATGTGAAAAGAACACACATGAAATGACTACAGTTGTTGTTAGTAAAAAGAACACACATGCAATGACATGGTGGATCCATGTGGTCTCTGAATAGAACACACATTTCAATGACTATGGTTGTTGTTAGTAAAAAAGAACACACATGCAATGAAATCAGGATCCATGTGTGGTCTCAAGAGAACACACATGCAATGACCTGGTTGTTGTTAGTAAAAAGAACACACATGCAATGACACTAGTGGATCCATAGGTGGATTGTGAAAAGGCACACATGAAATGACACTGGTGTATCCATATGTGTTATGTGAAAAGAACACACATGCAATGACTCAAGTTGTTGTTAGTAAACGAACACACATGCAATGACACTAGTGGATCCATGTGTGGTCTTTGAAGAGAACACACATTACAATGACACTAGTGGATCCATATGTGGTATGTGAAAGAACAGTCATGAAATGACTATAGTTGTTGTTAGTAAAAAGAACACACATGCAATGACACTGGTAGATCCATATGTGGATTGTGAAAAGACACATGCAATGACAATTGGATCCATATGTGGTATGTGAAAAGAACACATGAAATGACTCCAGTTGTTGTTAGTAAAAGGAACACACATGCAATGACACTTGTGGATCCATGTGTGGTCTCTGAAGAACACACATTTCAATGACTGGTTGTTGTTAGTAAAAGAACACACATGCAATGACCTTTGGTGGATCCATGTGTGGTCTCTGAAAAGAACACACATTTCAATGACTCTGGTTGTTGTTAGTAAAAAGAACACACATGCAATGACACTGGTGGATCCATGTGTGGTCTCTAAAGAGAACACACATTTCAATGACTGGCTGTTGTTAGTAAAAACAACATACATGCAATGACACTTGTGGATCCATGTGTGGTCTCCGAAGAGACAACACATGGAATGACTCTGGTTGTTGTTAGTAAAAAGAACACACATGCAATGACACTAGTGGATCCATAGGTGGATTGTGAAAACAACACACATTTCAATGACTCTGGTGGATCCATATGTGGTATGTGAAAAGAACACACATTTCAATGACTCCAGTTGTTGTTAGTAAAAAGTAAACACATTCAATGACGTGGATCCATCTGTTGTCTCTGAAGAGAACACACATGCAATGACTCAGTTGTTGTTAGTAAAAAGAACGCACATGCAATGACACTGGTGGATCCATAGGTGGATTGTGAAAAGAACACACATGCAATGACACTGGTGGATCCATATGTGGTATGTGAAAAGAACACACATTTCAATGACTCTGGTTGTTGTTAGCAAAGAACACACATGCAATGACACTGGTGGATCCATAGGTGGAATATTGAAAAGCACACACATGCAATGACACTGGTGAGTCCATATGTGGTATGTGAAAGAACACACATGCAATGACTCCAGTTGTTGTTAGTAAAAAGAACACACATGCAATGACACTGGTGGATCCATGTGTGGATTGTAAAAGAACACATATGCAATGACACTGGTGGATCCTTTTGTGGTATGTGAAAGTTACACACATGAAATGCCTCTCGTGTTTTTTTGTAAAAGAACACACATGCAATGACACTGGTGGATCCATGTGTGGTCTCTAAAGAGAACACACATTTCAATGACACCGATGGATCCATATGTCGTATGTGAAAAGAACACACATGAAATGACTACAGTTGTTGTTAGTAAACAGAACACACATGTAATGACACTGGTGGATCCATGTGGTCTCTGAATAGAACACACATTTCAATGACTCTGGTTGTTGTTAGTAAAAAGAACACACATGCAATGAAACTGGTGGATCCATGTGGTCTCAAGAGAACACACATGAAATGACTCTATTTGTTGTTATTAAAAAGAACACGCATGCAATGACATTGGTGGATCCATAGGTGGATTGTGAAAAGAGCACACATGCAATGACCCTGGTGGATCCATATGTCATATGTGAAAAGAACACACATGCAATGACTCAAGTTGTTGTTAGTAAAAAGAACACATGCAATGACACTGGTGGATCCATGTCTGGTCTTTGAAGAGAACACATTACAATGACACTAGTGGATCCATATGTGGTATGTGAAAACAACACATGAAATGACTAGTTGTTGTTAGTAAAAAGAACACACATGCAATAACCTTTGGTGGATCCATATGTGGATTGTGAAAGAACACAAATGCAATGACACTGGTGGATCCATATGTGGTATGTGAAAAAGAATACACATGCAATGACTCTAGTTGTTGTTAGTGAAAAGAACACACATGCAATGACACTTGTGGATCCATGTGTGGTCTCTGAAGAGAACACACATTTCAATGACAAAAGAACACACATGCAATGACACTGGTGGATCATGTGGTATCTGAAGAGAACACATATGCAATGACTCAGTTGTTGTTAGTAAAAAGAACACACATGCAATGACACTGGTGGATCCATGTGTGGTCTCTAAAAAGAACACACATTTCAATGACTCTGGTTGTTGTTAGTAAAAGAACACACATGCAATGACAACTGGTGGATCCATGTGTGGTCTCTGAAGAAGAACACACATTGAATAACTCTGGTTGTTGTTAGTAAAAGAGCACACATGCAATGACACTAGTGGATCCATAGGTGGATTGTGAAAGAACACACATTTCAATGACCTGGTGGATCCATATGTGGTATGTGAAAGAACACACATTTCAATGACTCGGTTGTTGTTAGTAAAAAGAACACACATGCAATGACACTGGTGGATCCATGTGTGGTCTCTAAAAGAACACATTTCAATGACACTGGTGGATCCATATGTGGTATGTGAAAGACCATTCATGAAATGACTCCGGTTGTTGTTAGTAAAAAGAACCAACATGCAATGACATTGGTGGATCCATAGGTGGATTGCGAAAAGAACACACATGCAATGACACAGGTGGATCCATATGTGGTATGTGAAAATGAGACATTCAATGACTCTGGATGTTGTTAGTAAAAGAACACACATGCAATGGCACTGGTGGATCCATGTGTGGTCTCTGAAAGAGAACACACATTTCAATGACACCGTGGATCCATATGTGGTATGTGAAAAGAACACACATGAAATGACTCAGTTGTTGTTAGTAAAAAGAACACACATGCAAAACACTTTGGTGGATCCTTAGGTGGATTGTTAAAAGAACACACATGCAATGACACTGGTAGATCCATATGTGGTATGTGAAAAAAAACACATTTCAATGACTCAGTTGTTGTTAGTAAGAAGAACACACATGCAATGACACTGGTGGATCCATAGGTGGATTGTGAAAAGAACACACATGCAATGACATTGGTGGATCCATATGTGGTATGTGAAAAGAACACACACGGAATGACTCTAGTTGTTGTTAGTAAAATGAACACACATGTAATGACACTAGTTGATCCATGTGTGGATTGTGTAAAGAACACATGCAATGACACTGGTGGATCCATATGTGGTGTGAAAATAGCAATGACTACGGTTGTTGTTATTAAAAGAACACACATGCAATGACCTGGTGGATCCATGTGGTCTGAGAGAACACACATTTCAATGACAGTGGATCCATATGTGGTATGTGAAAAGAACACATGAAATGACTATGGTTGTTGTTAGTAAAATGAACACACATGCAATGACACTGGTGGATCCATATGTGGATTGTGTAAAGAACACACATGCAATGACAGTGGATCCATATGTGGTATGTGAAAAGAACACACATGCAATGACTCTGGTTGTTGTTAGTAACAAGAACACACATGCAATGACACTGGTGGATCCATAGATGGTCTCTGAAAGAACACACATTTCAATGACACTGGTGGATCCATATGTGGATTGTGAAAACAACATACATGAAATGACTCTGGTTGTTGCTAGTAAAAATAACACACATGCAATGATACTGGTGGATCCATAGGTGGATTGTGAAAATAACACACATGCAATGACACTGGTGGATCCATATGTGGTATGTGAAAAGAACACACATTTCAATGACGCTGGTTGTTGTTAGTAAAAAGAACACACATGCAATGACATTGGTGGATCCATGGGTGGATTGTGAAAGATCACACATGCAATGACATTGGTGGATCCATATGTGGTATGTGAAAAGAACACACATGCAATGACTCAGGTTGTTGTTAGTAAAAAGAACACACATGCAATGACACTGGTGGATCCATGTGTGGATTGTGAAAAGAACACACATGCAATGACCCTGGTGGATCCATATGTGGTATGTGAAAACACACATGCAATGACTTCTGTTGTTGTTAGTAAAAAGAACACACATGCAATGACCCTTGGTGGATCCATGTGTAGTCTCTGAAGAGAACACACATTTCAATGACTCTGGTTGTTGTTAGTAAAAAGAACACACATGCAATGACACTGGTGGATCCATATGTGGTCTGCGGAAAGAGCACACATGCAATGACTCTAGTTGTTGTTAGTAAAAAGAACACACATGCAATGACACTGGTGGATCCATAGGTGGATTGTGAAAAAACACACATGGAATGACACTAGTGGATCCATATGTGGTATGTGAAAAGAACACACATTTCAATGACTCTAGTTGTTGTTAGTAAAAAGAACAAACATGCAATGACACTGGTGGATCCATCTGTTGTCTCTGAAAGAACACACATGCAATGACTCTGGTTGTTGTTAGTAAAAAGCACACATGCAATGACACTGGTGGATCCATAGGTGGATTGTGAAAAGAACACACATCTGCAATGACACTGGTGGATCCATATGTGGTATGTGAAAAGAACACATTTCAATGACTCTAGTTGTTGTTAGTAAAGAACACACATGCAATGACACTGGTGGATCCATAGGTGGAATATTGAAAAGAACACACAATGACACTGGTGGATCCATATGTGGTATGTGAAAAGAACACACATGCAATGACTCCAGTTGTTGTTAGTAAAAAGTACACACATGCAATGACACTGGTGGATCCATGTGTGGATTGTAAAAAGAACACACATGCAATGACACTGGTGGATCCATATGTGGTATGTGAAAAGAACATACATGCAATGAATCTGGTTGTTGTTAGTAAAAATAACACACATGGAATGACACTGGTGGATCCATGTGTGGTCTCTGAAGAGAACACACATTTCAATGACACCGGTGGATCCATATGTGGTTTGTGAAAAGAACACACTTGAAATGACTACAGTTGTTGTTAGTAAAAAGAACACACATGCAATGACACTGGTTGATCCATGTGTGGTCTCTGAATAGAACACACATTTCAATGACTCTGGTTGTTGTTAGTAAAAAGAACACACATACAATGAAACTGGTGGATCCATGTGTGGTCTCTGAAGAGAACACACATGCAATGACTGGTTGTTGTTAGTAAAAAGAACACACATGCAATGACACTAGTGGATCCATGTTTGGTCTTTGAAGAGAACACACATTACAATGACACTAGTGGATCCATATGTGGTATGTGAAAACAACAGTCATGAAATGACTATAGTTGTTGTTAGTAAAAAGAACACACATGCAATGACACTGGTAGATCCATATGTGGATTGTGAAAAGAACACACATGCAATGACACGGGTGGATCCATATGTGGTATGTGAAAAGAACACACATGCAATGACTCTGGTTGTTGTTAGTAAAAAGAACACACATGCAATGACACTGGTGGATCCATAGATGGTCTCTGAAGAGAACATACACTTCAATGACACCGGTGGATCCATATGTGGTATGTGAAAAGAACACAAATGAAATGACTCCAGTTGTTGTTAGTAAAAAGAACACACATTCAATAACACTGGTGGATCCATAGGTGGATTGTGAAAATAACACACATGCAATGACACTGGTGGATCCATATGTGGTATGTGAAAAGAACACACATTTCAATGACTCTGGTTGTTGTTAGTAAAAAGAACACACATGCAATGATATTGGTGGATCCATAGGTGGATTGTGAAAAGAGCACACATGCAATGACACTGGTGGATCCATATGTGGTATGTGAAAAGAACACACATGAAATGACTACAGTTGTTGTTAGTGAAAAGAACACACATGCAATGACACTGGTGGATCCATGTGTGGTCTCTGAAAAGAACACACATGCAATGACACTGCTGGATCCATGTGTGGTCTCTGAAGAGAACACATGCAATTACTTCTGTTGTTGTTAGTAAAAAGAACACACATGCAATGACAATGGTGGATCCATGTGTGGTCTCTGAAGAGAAAACGAATTTCAATAACTCTGGTTGTTGTTAGTAAAAAGAACACACATGCAATGACACTGGTGGATCCATGTGTGGTCTCTGAAGAGAACACACATGCAATGACTCGGGTTTGTGTTAGTAAAAAGATCGCACATGCAATGACACTGGTGGATCAATGGTGGATTGTGAAAAGAACACACATGCAATGACACTGGTGGATCCATATGTGGTATGTGAAAAGAACACACATTTCAATGACTCTGGTTGTTGTTAGTAAAAAGAACACACATGCAATGACACAGGTGGATCCATGTGTGGTCTCTAAAGAGAACACACATGCAATGACTCTGGTTGTTGTCAGTAAAAAGAGCACACATGCAATGACACTGGTGGATCCATAGGTGGATTGTGACACGAATACACATGTAATGACAATGGTGGATCCATATGTGGTATGTGAAAAGAACACACATGCAATGACTCTGGTTGTTAGTAAAAAGAACACACATGCAATGACACTGGTGGATCCATAGGTGGAATATTGAAAAGCACACATGCAAGGACACTGGTGGATCCATTTGTCTTATGTGAAGAGAACACACATGCAATGACTCTGGTTGTTGTTAGTAAAAAGAACACACATGCAATGACACTGGTGGATCCATGTGGATTGTAAAGAACACATATGCAATGACTGGTGGATCCATATGTGGTATGTGAAAAGAACACACTTTCAATGACTCTGGTTGTTGTTAGTAAAAGAACACACATGCAATGAAACTGGTGGATCCATGTGTGGTCTCTGAAAAGAACACACATTACAATGACACTGGTGGATCCATATGTGGTATGTGAAAAGAACACACATGCAATGACACTATTTGTTGTTAGTAAAAAGAACACGCATGCAATGACACTGATGGATCCATGTGGTCTCTGAATAGAACACATTTCAATGACTCTGGTTGTTGTTAGTAAAAGAACACACATGCAATGAAACTGGTGGATCCATATGTGGTCTCTGAAAGAACACACATGCAATGACTAGTTGTTGTTAGTAAAAGAACACACATGCAATGACACTAGTGGATCCATAGGTGGATTGTGAAAAGGGCACACATGCAATTACTTGGTGGATCCATATGTGGTATGTGAAAAGAACACACATGCAATGACTCGAGTTGTTGTAAGTAAAAATAACACAGATACAATTCAAATGGTGGATCCATGTGTGGTCTCTACAGAGAACACACATTACAATGACACTAGTGGATCCATATTTGTTATGTGAAATGAACAGACATGAAATGACTATAGTTGTTGTTAGTAAAAAGAACACACATGCAATAACACTGGTAGATCCATATGTGGATTGTGAAAAGAGCACACATGCAATGAAACAGGTGGATCCATATGTGGTATGTGAAAAGAACAAACGTGAAATGGCTCCAGTTGTTGTTAGTACAAAGAACACATGCAATGACACTTGTGGATCCATGTGTGGTCTCTGAAGAGAACACACATTTCAATGACTGGTTGTTGTTAGTAAAAAGAACACAGATGCAATGACACTGGTGGATCCATATGTGGTCTCTGAAGAGAACACACATGCAATGACTCTGGTTGTTGTTAGTAAAAAGAGCACACATGCAATGACACTGGTGGATCCATGTGGTCTCTAAAGAGAACACACATTTCAATGACTCTGGTTGTTATTAGTAAAAAGAACACACATGCAATGACATTGGTGGATCCATGTGTGGTCTCTGAAGAGAACACACATTAAATGAATCGGGTTGTTTAGATTTAAAAGAACACACATGCAATGACAAGAATGGATACATAGGTGGATTGTGAAAATAACACACATTTCAATGACAGTGGATCCATATGGTATGTGAAAAGAACACACATTTCAATGACTCTTGTTGTTGGTAAAAAGAACACACATGCAATGACACTGGTGGATCCATGTGTGGTATCTAAACAGAACACACATTTCAATGACACTGGTGGATCCATATGTGGTATGTGAAAAGAACATTCGTGAAATGGCTCCTGTTGTTGTTAGTAAAAAGAACACACATGCAAGTACTGTGTTGTATCCAATTGTGGATTGTGAAAAGAGCACACATGAAATCACACTGGTGAATCCATATGTGGTATGTGAATATAACACACATGCAATGACTCTGGTTGTTGTTAGTAAAAAGAACACACATGCAATGACACTGGTGGATCCATGTGTGGTCTCTGAAGAGAACATACATTTCAATGACACCGATGGATCCATATGTGGTATGTGAAAAGAACACAAATGAAATGACTCCAGTTGTTGTTAGTAAAAAGAACACACATGCAATGACACGGGTGGATCCATAGGTGGATTGTTAAAAGAACACACATGCAATGACACTGGTGGATCCATATGTGGTATGTGAAAACACACACATTTCAATGACTCTGGTTGTTGTTAGTAAGAAGAACACATACAATGATACCGTGGATCCATAGTCGGATTGTGAAAGAGCATACATGCATTGACATTGGTGGATCCATATGTGGTATGTGAAAAGAACACACATGCAATGACTCAGTTGTTGTTAGTAAAAGAACACACATGCAATGACACTGGTGGATCCATGTGTGGATTCTGAAAAGAACACATGCAATGACACTGGTGGATCCATATGTGGTATGTGAAAATAGCACACATGTAATGACTCTGGTTGTTGTTATTAAAAGAACACACATGCAATGACACTGGTGGATTCATGTGTGGTCTGAAGAAGAACACACATTTCAATGACAAGGTGGATCCATATGTGGTATGTGAAAAGAACACACATGAAATGACTCAAGTTGTTGTTAGTAAAAAGAACACACACATGCAATGACACTTGTTGATCCATGTTTTGTCTCTGAACATTAAACACATTTCAATGACTCTAGTTGTTGTTAGTAAAAAGAACACACATGCAATGACACTGGTGGATCCATGTGTGGTCTCTGAAGAGAACACACATGCAATGACTCTGGTTGTTAGTAAAAAGAACACACATGCAATGACACTGGTGGATCCATGGGTGGATTGTGAAAAGAACACACATGCAATGACACTGGTGGATCCATATGTGGTATGTGAAAATAGCACACATGCAATGACTCTGGTTGTTGTTGTAAAGAACACACATGCAATGACACTGGTGGATCCATGTGTGGTCTCTGAAGAGAACACACATGCAATGACTCCAGTTGTTGTTAGTAAAAACAACACACATGCAATGACCATGGTGGATCCATGTGTGGTCTATGAAGAGAAAATACATTTCTATGACTCAGGTTGTTGTTAATAAGACACATGCAATGACACTGGTGGATCCATGTGTGGTCTTTGAAGAGAACACACATGCAATGACTCTGGTTGTTGTTAGTAAAAAGAACACACATGCAATGACACTGGTGGATCCATAGGTGGATTGTGAAAACAACACACATTTCAATGACACTAGTGGATCCATATGTGGTATGTGAAAAGAACACACATTTCAATGACTCTTGTTGTTGTTAGTAAAAAGAACACACAGGCAATGACACTGGTGGATCCATGTGTGGTCTCTGAAGAGAACACATTTCAATGACACTGCTGGATCCATAGCTGGTATGTGAAAAGAGCAGTCATGAAATGACTCTGGTTGTTGTTAGTAAAAAGAACACACATGCAATGACTCTGGTGGATCCATAGGTGGATTGTGAAAACAACACACATGCAATGACACTGGTGGATCCATATGTGGTATGTGAAAAGAACACATCCAATGACTCACGTTGTTTTTAGTGAAAAGAAAACACAAGCAATGACAGTGGTGCATCCATGGGTGGTCTCTAAAGAGAACACACATTTCAATGACACTGGTGGATCCATATGTGGTATGTGAAAAGAACACATGAAATGACTCCTGTTGTTAGTAAAAGAACACACATGCAATGACACTGGTGGATCCATAGGTGGATTGTGAAAAGAACACACATGCAATGACACTGGTGGATCCATATGTGGTATGTGAAAAGAACACACATGCAATGACTCTGGTTGTTGTTAGTAAAAAGAACACACATGCAATGACACTGGTGGATCCATAGGTGGATTGTGAAAAGAGCACACATGAAATGACACAGATGGATCCATATGAGGTATGCGAAAAGAACACACATGAAATGACTGCATTTGTTGTTAGTAAAAAGAACACATGCAATGACACTGGTGGATCCATGTGGTCTCTGAAGAACACACATTTCAATGACACTTGGATCCATATGTGGTATGTGAAAAGAACACAAATGAAATGACTCAGGTTGTTGTTAGTAAAATAACACATATGCAATGACACTGCTGGATCCATATGTGGTATGTGAAAAGAACACACATGCAATGACGCTGGTGGATCCATATGTCGTATGTGAAAAGAACACACATTTCAATGACTCTGGTTGTTGTTAGTAAGAAGAACACACATGCAATGACACTGGTGGATCCATAGGTGGATTGTGAAAAGAACACACATGCAATGACACTGTTGATCCATATGTGGTATGTGAAAAGAACACACATGCAATGACACTGGTTGTTGTTAGTAAAAGAACACACATGCAATGACACTGGTGGATCAATATGTGGATTGTTAAAAGAAAAAACATGCAATGACACTGGTGGATCCATAAGTGGTATGTGAAAAGAACAAACTTGTAACGACTCTAGTTGTTGTTATTAAAAAGAACACACATGCAATGACACTGGTGGATCCATGTGTGGTGTCTGAAGAGAACACACATTTCAATGACATTGGTGGATCCATATGTGGTATGTGAAAAGAACACACATGAAATGACTCAAGTTGTTGTTAGTAAAAAGAACACACATGCAATGACACTGGTGGATCCATGTGTGGATTGTGAAAAGAACACACATTTCAATGACTCTAGTTGTTGTTAGTAAAAAGAACACACATGCAATGACACTTTGGTGGATCCATGTGGTCTCTGAAGAATAACACACATGCAATGACGCTGGTTGTTGTTAGTAAAAAATCACACATGCAATGACACTGGTGGATCCATAGGTTGATTGTTAAAAGAACACACATGAAATTAAACTTGTGGATCCAAATTTGTTATGTGAAAATAACACACATGCAATGACTCTGGTTGTTGTTATTAAAAAGAACACATATACAATGACCTTGGTGGATCCATGTGTGGTGTCAAGAGAACAAACATGCAATGACTCCAGTTGTGTTAGTAAAAGAACACACATGCAATGACTGGTGGATCCATGTGGTCTCTGAAGAACACACATTTCAATGACTCTGGTTGTTGTTAGTAAAAGAAGACACATGCAATGACACTGGTGGATCCATGTGTTGTCTCACAGAAGAACACACATGCAATGACTCTGTTGTTGTTGGTAAAAGACACACATGCAATGACCTTTGGTGGATCCATAGGTGGATTGTGAAAAGAACACACATTTCAATGACACTGTTGGATCCATACAAGGTATGTGAAAAGAACACACATTTCAATGACTCTGGTTGTTGTTAGTAAAAGAACACACATGCAATGACACGGTGGATCCATGTGGTCTCTGAAGAACACACATGCAATGACTCTGGTTGTTGTTAGTAAAAAACACACATGCAATGACACTTTGGTGGATCCATAGGTGGATTGTGAAAAGAACACACATGCAATGACCTTTGGTGAATCCATATATGGTATGTGAAACACACATGCAATGACTCTGGTTGTTGTTAGTAAAAAGAAGACACATGCAATGACTGGTGGATCCATGTGTTGTCTTTGAAGAGAACACACATGCTATCTGACTCTTTTTGTTGTTAGTAAAAAGAACACACATGCAATGACACTGGTGGATCCATGGGTGGATTGTGAAAAGAACACACATTTCAATGACACTGTTGGATCCATACAAGGTATGTGAAAAGAACACACATTTCAATGACTCCTGGTTGTTGTTAGTAAAAGAACACACATGCAATGACACTTTGGTGGATCCATGTGTGGTCTCTAAAGAGAACACACATTTCAATGACACTGGTGGATCCATATGTGGTATGTGAAAAGAACACATGCAATGACTCTGGTTGTTATTAGTAAAAAAACACACATGCAATGACACCGGTGGATCCATAGGTGGATTGTGAAAAGAACACACATGCAATGACAATGGGTGGATCCATATGTGGTATGTGAAAAGAACACACATGCAATGACTCAGTTGTTGTTAGTAAAAGAACACACATGCAATGACACTGGTGGATCCATGGGTGGTCTCTAAAGAGAACACACATTTCAATGACACTGGTGGATCCATATGTGGTATGTGAAAAGAACAGTCATGAAAGGACTCTGTTGTTTTTAGTAAAAAAGAACACACATGCAATGACACTGGTGGATCCATAGGTGGATTGTGAAAAGAACACACATGCAATGACACTGGTGGATCCATATGTGGTATGTGAAAAGAACACACATGCAATGACTCTGGTTGTTGTTAGTAAAAAGAACACATGCAATGACACCGGTGGATCCGTAGGTGGATTGTGAAAAGAACACACATGCAATGACACGGGTGGATCCATATGTGGTATGTGAAAAGAACACATGCAATGACTCTGGTTGTTGTTAGTAAAAAGAACACACATGCAATGACACTGGTGGATCCATGTGGTCTCAAGAAGAACATACATTTCAATGACACCGGTGGATCCATATGTGGTATGTGAAAATAAAACAAATGAAATGACTCCAGTTGTTGTTAGTAAAAAGAACACATGCAAACACTGGTGGATCCATAGGTGGATTATTAAAAGAACACACATGCAATGACCTTGGTGGATCCATATGTAGTGTGAAAAGAACACACATTTCAATGACTCAGTTTGTTGTTAGTAAGAAGAACACACATACAATGATACCGGTGGATCCATAGGTGGATTGTGAAAAGAGCATACATGCATTGACATTGGTGGATCCATATGTGGTATGTGAAAAGAACACACATGCAATGACTCCAGTTGTTGTTAGTAAAAAGAACACAAATGCAATGACACTGTGGATCCATGGGTGGATTGTGAAAAGAACACACATGCAATGACACTTTGGTGGATCCATATGTGGTATGTGAAAATAGCACACATGTAATGACTCTGGTTGTTGTTACTAAAAAGAACACACATGCAATGACACTGGTGGATCCATGTGTGGTGTCTGAAGAGAACACACATTTCAATGACAAGGGTGGATCCATATGTGGTATGAGAAAAGAACACACATGCAATGACTCCAGTTGTTGTGAGTCAAAAGTACACACATGCAATAACACTTAGGATCCATATGTGGTCTCTATAGAGTACACACATTTCAATGACTCTGGTTGTTGTTAGTAAAAAGAACACACATGCAATGACACTGGTGGATCCATGTGTGGTCTCTGAAGATAACACACATGCAATGACTCTGGTTGTTAGTAAAAAGAACACACATGCAATGACACTGGTGGATCCATAGGTGGATTGTGAAAAGAACACACATGCAATGACACTGGTGGATCCATATGTGGTATGTGAAAATAGCACACATGCAATGACTCTGGTTGTTGTTAGTAAAAAGAACACATATACAATGACACGGGTGGATCCATGTGTGGTGTCTGAGAGAACAAACATGCAATGACTGTGGTTGCTGTTAGTAAAAAGAACACACATGCAATGACACTGGTGGATCCATGTGTGGTCTCTGAAGAGAACACATTTCAATGACTCGTTGTTGTTAGTAAAAAGAAGACACATGCAATGACCTTTGGTAGATCCATGTGTTGTCTGAAGAGAACACACATGCAATGACTCTGGTTGTTTGTGAAATGAGCACACATGCAATGACACTGGTGGATCCATAGGTGGATTGTGAAAAGAACACATTTCAATGACCTTGTTGGATCCATACAAGGTATGTGAAAGAACACACATTTCAATGACTACGGTTGTTGTTAGTAAAGAACACACATGCAATGACACGGTGGATCCATGTGTTGTCTGAAGGGAACACACATGCAATGACTCTGGTTGTTGTTAGTAAAAAAAGCACACATGCAATGACACTGGTGGATCCATAGGTGGATTGTGAAAAGAACACACATGCAATGACACTGGTGGATCCATATGTGGTATGTGAACAGAACACATATGCAATGGCTCTAGTTGTTGTTAGTAAAAAGAACACACATGCAATGACACTGGTGGTTCCATGTGTGGTCTCTAAAGAGAACACACATGCAATGACTCTGGTTGTTGTTAGAAAAAGAACACATAGGCAATGACACTGGTGTATCCATAGGTGGATTGTGAAAAGGGCACACATGCAATGACACTGGTGGATCCATATGTGGTATGTGAAAAGAACACACATGCAATGACTCCAGTTGTTGTTAGTAAAAAGAACACACATGCAATGACACTGGTGGATCCATGTGTGGTCTCTAAAGAGAACACACATTTCAATGACACTGGTGGATCCATATGTGGTATGTGAAAAGAGCAGTCATGAAAGGACTCCTGTTGTTGTTAGTAAAAAGAACACACATGCAATGACACTGGTGGATCCATAGGTGGATTGTGAAAAGAACACATGCAATGACACGGGTGGATCCATATGTGGTATGTGAAAAGAACACCTGCAATGACTCTGGTTGTTGTTAGTAAAAAGAACACACATGCAACGACACTGGTGGATCCATGGGTGGTCTCTGAAGAGAACATACATTTCAATGACACCGGTGGATCCATATGTGGTATGTGAAAAGAACACAAATGAAATGACTCCAGTTGTTGTTAGTAAAAAGAACACACATTCAATAACACTGGTGGATCCATAGGTGGATTGTGAAAATAACACACATGCAATGACATTGGTGGATCCATATGTGGTATGTGAAAAGAACACACATTTCAATGACTCTGGTTGTTGTAAATAAAAAGAACATACATGCAATGACACGGTGGATCCATGTGTTGTCTGAAGGAACACACATGCAATGACTCTGGTTGTTGTTAGTAAAAA
Organism: Avena insularis; assembly: GCA_023614405.1. Taxonomy (NCBI): domain Eukaryota; kingdom Viridiplantae; phylum Streptophyta; class Magnoliopsida; order Poales; family Poaceae; genus Avena; species Avena insularis. The sequence continues at coordinate 480,187 of JAJUPC010000257.1, forward strand.
ACACATGCAATGACACTGGTGGATCCATAGGTGGATTGTGAAAAGAACACATGCAATGACACTGGTGAATCCATATATGGTATGTGAAAAGAACACACATGCAATGACTCTGGTTGTTGTTAGTAAAAGAACACACATGCAATGACATGGTGGATCCATGTGTGGTCTCTGAAAGAACACACATGCAATGACTCTGGTTGTTGTTAGTAAAAGACACACATGCAATGACACTGGTGGATCACAGTGGATTGTGAAAGAGCACACATGCAATGACACTGTGGATCCATATGTGGTATGTGAAAAGAACACACATGCAATGACTCAGTTGTTGTTAGTAAAAAGAACACACATGCAATGACACTGGTGGATCCATGTGGTCTCTAAAGAGAACACACATTTCAATGACTCCGGTGGATCCATATGTGGTATGTGAAAAGAACACCATGAAAGGACTCTAGTTGTTGTTAGTAAAAAGAACACACATGCAATGACACTGGTGGATCCATAGGTGGATTGTGAAAAGAACACACATGCAATGACACGGGTGGATCCATATGTGGTATGTGAAAAGAACACACATGCAATGACTCTGGTTGTTGTTAGTAAAAAGAACACACATGCAAAGACACGGTGGATCCATGGGTGGTCTCCAAGAGAACACACATTTCAATGACATGGTGGATCCATATGTGGTATGTGAAAAGAACACAAATGAAATGACTCCAGTTGTTGTTAGTAAAAAGAACACACATTCAATAACACTGGTGGATCCATAGGTGGATTGTGAAAATAACACACATGCAATGACATTGGTGGATCCATATGTGGTATGTGAAAAGAACACACATTTCAATGACTCTGGTTGTTGTTAGTAAAAAGAACACACATGCAATGACACCGGTGGATCCATGTGTTGTCTCTGAAGGGAACACACATGCAATGGCTCTGGTTGTTGTTAGTAAAAAGAGCACACATGCAATGACACTAGTGGATCCATAGGTGGATTGTGAAAAGAACACACATGCAATGACACTGGTGAATCCATATATAGTATGTGAAAAGAACACACATGCAATGACTCTGGTTGTTGTTAGTAAAAAGAACACACATGCAATGACACTGGTGGATCCATGTGTGTTCTCTGAAGAGAACACACATGCAATGACTCTGGTTGTTGTTAGTAAAAAGAACACACATGCAATGACACTGTTGGATCCATGTATGGATTGTGAAGAGAACACACATGCAATGACACTGGTGGATCCAATGTGGTATGTGAAAAGAACACACATGCAATGACTTGATTGTTGTTAGTAAAAAGAACACACCTGCAATGACACGGGGGGATCTATGTGTGGTCTCTAAAGAGAACACACATTTCAATGACACTGGTGGATCCATATGTGGTATGTGAAAAGAGCAGTCATGAAAGGACTCCTGTTGTTGTTAGTAAAAAGAACACACATGCAATGACACTGGTGGATCCATATGTGGAATGTGAAAAGAACACATGCAATGACACTAGTGGATCCATATGTGGTATGTGAAAAAGACACACATGCAATGACAAGTTTAAGGAGTGAATCCATGTCACAATCCTATCTGTAAGACTCCCTCCTTTTGATAAAGGAAAGGATCCTGTGATTGCAATGCTGAGTCCCACGGATCAATGCTAGCATCCACAGTTTAAGATGAAAGTACCGCAGAGATACAAGGTCGTTTAATACGGTCATTCGAGAGATAAAAACGCATAGTCTTTTACAACTCGAGGGCCCGAGGCCTAATACAAAGTTTATGGAATAGGTAAATAAACATAAGTCTTCATCTTCATGTGCCCACAGAGCAATGACATGTTGAGTGTGAACTCATTGACTCCTAATCATCATCGAGATGACACGCAACATTACAGATTCTACGACCACAGGAGAATCAATACTTTGGAATAGTATTGGCAAGTGATACTAATAGTATATATTTAAGGTGGACTAAATACTATATGCATTTGGCTAGGTGGAGCTTAGGCTTGCATCTGCTCAAAAATAGATTTTTCATCATCATTTGAAAACACTAAGTTTTTGCTTGACAAAAACCTTCCCAAAACATCTACCAATCAAAAGGCTGAAGATCCTTTCATAAAGGCATCTACCAATCAAAAGGCGAAGATCCTTTAACCCTTGTTCACCCACAAGTTTTATTTAGAAATTGGAGTGATGAGATTCTTGGATAGCTTCCATGTCTTGATGCTCAAATTGTCCTTTACCAGGGACATGGCTAAAAGTACTTAGGTTTTACACTTTTCTGCTGAAGGTGGTGCACTTTCCCCACAAGACTTGGTTTCCCAAGACAAGATCCTTGAAGCCTTTCCTTAGTCAAATGGGCGCTTGGCGTTCCAACCTATCATTCCACTCTACCACCAACTGTCCAAGAGACTAAGTTCTAGCAACCTAAGATCATGGCGAGCCATATTGCCAGAGTGGTTGCACTTGAAGCTTCTCAACATTTGACATATCAAATCTCTTTGGATTTCTTGGTGGCCATCCACAAGTGAGATACACTATAAGAAAAACCAAAAACATGGCCTTGTGAACCACTCAACCAAAAACCATTCCAAGCAAGTCCCATTCCACCCAGGAGATTCATTAACTTAGTTGTTTTGTTAAATAAACAAAACATACAAGTCCTTAGACTTAGAATATTTTCCATAGTGTGAATATATAAACCACCCTTGTTTTCTATTAGCTAGGCTAAGCATGGCATGGCAACTTATCCTTAGGAAATTTTCTATACTTAGCTCACTCTACATTCTAATCTACATAGGATTTCCCATGTCTATGTATCATTTGAATAAAAGTAGCATGCAAGATTTACTTAGCAAAAATATCTAATGCAAGTATACTAAAATATAGGAATGGAATATTCATGAAGATATCACTTGCCTTGGTAATGGGGAGAGTAGCACTCGTCACAATCACAATCACTAGCAAAATCTACACACAAAGTTGTAGCACCACAAATTACACACAAATATATAAACAAACAAAAATAATATGAATGCATGCATGCATGAATTTACTAAGTGGTGATTTTGAAAACTCTACCAAGCAAGTGCATGATTCTGAGAAACTTAACAAGTCTACAAGTTTGCATAACTAAACTTACTTAACCCTAAAACCAAATACTAAACTAAATCCATACTCAAAATAGCCTTAAACAAGTTTCTACAAATAAAGTCATTCTAATGGTTACTATTTGCTAAACATTGGATATTCAGAAAGGTCTTGTCTCCAACCGAATCCAACGGTATAAAGTTTGCAAAATTCTAACGTGGCATTCAAAGAGATTATAAGCATTTGAAAATTGGATCAAAATCCTGATTTTTTAAATCTGTTTTTAGTTCTAACCCTAACCGCAGCGTCGCTGATAGCCTCACTTAAGCGTGCAACTTACGCCTTTGGATCCCGTTCGCTCCAGCAACCGCAGGATTTAAGCGAATAAATACGGCTGACTCGAGATGGCTGTATACCGATTAGCGATTAAAGTGAAATTCTATCCTAGCGCTCGGATACAGATCCTTGATTAATCATCAAGCAAAAGTTCTTTCGTTCCGGTAACGACGAAGTCACGGCTTGTGGCGGTGTCCGCCAGCAATTAGAGACGATGGCCTTTCGGTCTCTGGCCAGCTGCGTTCCAGGTCGAATCCGTGAGAGGATAGGGAAGGTACGCACCAGGTTACATGGGGCAAAATGCTGAAGCTTCGGCGATGTGGTCAGATTGGCAAGGCGCTTCGGAGTTGCTTGACTACGGATTCTACGTCGGAGTTAAATGCGGCAATCGGTGGTTACCAATTACGAGGTCGGAGTCGTTCTTGCGTCGTTGTAGCGTCACTAGGATCACCAACCGAGGTGTGGTTAGGAATGCAGCAAGATCCAGCGGAGAACAAGCTTGAGTGCGTGAAGTGAAAAGGCAAAAGTTCGGAAATGATGCAGGACTTACCAATTTGGTGGCGGTCGGTGTTAAATGCGGCGATGGGGTACTTGTCGGCGAGCAGCGTTTGGCGTCTGAGAATGAACTAGTGAGGTGAGAGTAAGCGCAAATATGTTAGAAGCGCGAAGACTCGAATCTATAAGCGAATAGCTTAAACGAAGCGAGAGAACACAGGAACTCACGGTGTCCTTGGTAGACTCTACCTCTGCGAGCGGTGCGAGAACTCTGATTGAGCCTGAAGCGACTTTGGTGGCGGAGTGTGGTTGAGTTTGAGGAAAATGCTCCGCAAGGCGGAGGGGGTCTATATAGCACGAGGCTCCACGAAGCGAGAATCCCTTTCCGGGCATTAATCTGGTGAAGCAGCCAATTAAGCACTCGCGGCGTGATTTGAAATTGCTGACAGCGGTCATGCAATTGCCCGGCAACGTCTGGAACTTCAGAGTGAAAACGTCTTGGCGTGGAGAGAAGCACACTCGTCAGCTGATAGAGTGTCTGTGAGTGAGTCCCATACAGTCTAGGTGAGCTGGTGGGTGCGCTCCGCAGCGTTAAATAGCAGCACCAGCGTGAAAAGGAAAGTCCCGGGTGGGCTTGATGGGCTTTGTTCAGCTGCTTGGGCAGTTTCAACCCCATGTGACCTGATTCAGCTGGCAGGCTAGATATGCAGCGTGGCCTTTTCCCTTTGATTAACCTATTTTCTTTTTCTAATTCTATTTTTTCTGGAATGATTTTGATATGAATTCAAATCCTTTTTGAATTCAAACAAAACTGAGGATCTTTCACCGAGGGGTTACTGTGGTTTCAAAAAACCAGTCATTTAACCATGTGGATACCTTGCTAGTAGCTTGAGTCGAACTTGGATTTCAAACAAAAGCGAGAGGCTGCTTCCTATTTGCAAATGTTTGAAATAGGGTTTACTGAAACTATTTCCTAAAATAGAAAAACTTTAGGTCAAACCATTTTCACACACATCTTTCCAACAATGGAGACAATGACAAACAAGTTCCTAAACATTCCAATTCTACAAGGGTGATGGCCAAATGGGAAATTAGTAGATTTGCTCACATGAAATCATAGCACAAATTTACAGCCTTCAAATGATTTTGAGAAAAAGCCTAAATGAATGAAGGATGCAAGGATGATATGAATGAGTTTTGAGAAATATGATTTTTGGATATTACAAATCTAACCCCCTTGTAAGATGAATCCTTAGCCCTCGGAGAATTGGTTAACTAACAAATAGGTGAGGTGGTTTTCGAAGATCATCTTCTCTTTCATATTGCTTCCTCTTGGAGTATTATTAACTCCATTACTTTACCAAAACTTGATAGTCTTTGTCCTTGTAGACTCTTCTGCGGTCTCAAGAATCTTGACAGGCTTTCTTCATAAGTGAGATCACTTTCTGTTGAACTTCTTCCAAAGATATGGTATCCTTCAAAAGTGATCCTTCCATTCTACGAATTTGACATTTCTTGAGGTACGACTCACATAGAAAAACATTATGGAACTAGCTAATAAAAGATCTTTGGCGATTCGATTTCATATCGACTTCTCCTTGCGACTTAGAATGTTAGAATGGTCCAACATATCTTGGTTGCCAACTTTCTCGCCTTTGACTCCAAAATCTTTTCACTCCACGAGTGGTAGTGATACTCTAAGATAAGCTCTATCCCCAACCGTAGGTGACTTCTCTCTCACAGCTTAGAATCTAGCGTAGCTTTTACGTCATGAGCGTGCTATCTTCAACCTGTCCCTAACCAATTTATTGACCTTTTCTTGGCGTCTTTGATAAGATCTGGTCCAAACAAACTTCTTTCTCCCACCATTCCATAGCAATGGGGTGGTACACTCCTTCCGTGGAGAAACTCAAATGGTGCCATCCCAATACTAGATTGGTGACATTGACTGTAAAGAGAACTTCTGCATGTAAGAAGGCAGCGGACTTTCATCCCAACTTGCTCCAAGTAGTCTAGGGCACATGCCCCTCGACATGTCTTCAAGAATTTGATTAGTCCTTTCCTATTTGTCCATCCAGTTTGAGGATGAAGCAGCGATGCTTGAATTCCAATCCTCGATTTCCCTAAAGATTCATGGTAGTTGTCTCCAAAAGTGAAAGTATTTAGGTTCCTCTATCGGATACAATGTCTCTTGCTGTACACCGTGAGAGCATGAATTCTGCTCATGCCAGATTACGGCTAACTTTACCTTTGGTTATAAGTTGTCTTCTACGGGTATAAAATGAGCCACTTTGAGTTAGGCGATCCACTACTACCATATGGAATCATACTACTGACCTGGTCCTTGGTAATCCGATAATGAAATCCATACCAATATTTTCCAGTTCCATTCGAGGGGAATAGGCATTGGTTGAAGAAAGCAATCCTGCTGGTTTTCGATGCTCGCTTTCACTCTACTACACATCACACAAAGCAATGTGTTGTGGCGATGTCCCTTTTGAGATTGTTCCACAAAATCTTTCTTTCCTTATCCATGTACATTTTGGTGTTTCACGGGTGAATAGAATCACGGAGAGTTATGGGCTTCTTGTAGAATCGGTTTCCGCAATTCGGATCTTGTGGAACCTGAAATACGTTTCAAGTGCCATAAAAGTACCTTGTTAGGTCATATATAGAAACTTTTAGCTTTCCCTTGGCTAATCCTTTCCTTAATCTCTTGATTTCTTTATCCGTCTTTTTGGGCTTCTTTAATCTTATCCAGCAGTGGAGTTGAACATCCAAAGACATAAGATGTCCTTGCGGCACAATCTCAACACAGAGTTCATGAATTGCTTACACAAGTCATCTAGCAATTTCACCTTTAGGTAGGCCATTTACACACAAAGCGGCTTTCACGACTTAAAGCATACTGCTACTACATTTGCTTTACACCGGGGTGGTCTTTGCCCAAAACTCAAAGAGTCGTAATCCTTGATAAGTTCTAGCCATCTCCTTTGTCTCATATTGATTTCCTTTGGGTGAAGATATACTTCAAACTCTTATGATGGATCAATTGAGATACTTCCACAGCAGCTTTCCCAAAAGGTAATGTCTCCATGTTTTGAGTGCATGGACAACATGACATAACTCCTAAATCATGAGTAGGATGAATTTACTTCATGAGTTTTGAGTTGTCTCGAGGCATAAGCCACAACTTTTCCGCCTTGCAATAAATGCTGGCACCCTAATCCTTGATGAGAAGCATCTCTGTACACTTGGAAATCCCTTTTCCAAATCTGGTGACAGGCGGAGTCTTTGACACAAGTCTCTTCTTTAATTCTTGAAAGCTGAGTTCACAACCGCCGGACCAGGAGCCATAATTTCTTATCTTTCTTTAACAATTCTATCATTGGTTTAGCAACCTTTGAAAAAAATTTCAATGAATCTTACGTAGTAACCTGCTAAACCAAAAACTCTGAACCTCTTTTACGTTCTTAGGAGATTCCCATTCTTGTCATCACGGCCCTGAAACTGCTTGGCATTGATCAAGCTGCTACACCATCCTTTTGTCATAGCACGTGACCAAGAAATCCAACTTCCTCTAACCAAAACTCACACTTGCTGAATTTGGCATAAAGCTTATGTTCCTCGAGTTTCTCAAGTATCAATGGGTGTGTCTTTCATGCTCTTCCTTGCTCTTGGAGTAGACTAAGATGTCATGGAGTGAAAGCGTTAGCGAACTTGTAAAGAAATTCCATGAACACTTTGTTCATCATATTCATAAGTATCTTTGGGCGTTGGTTTAAACCAAAAGGCATCACCCGGTGTATTTTCATACAATCCATACACTTGTGGTGAATGCTTTGTTTTTAGGTATGTCTTGCTCTCTTATCTTGAGTTAAAATAACTTTGACACGACGAAGATCAATCTTCGAGAATACACATGCTCCTTCTAGTTGATCAAACAAGTCATTGATTCTTGGCAAAGGATATTTGTTCTTGATGGTTACCTCGTTGAGGAAGAGCGGTAATCTATGCATAATCTTTGAGTTCTATCTCTCTTTTCACGAACAAAAGCGGAGCTCCCCAAGATGAAGAACTTGTTTGGATGAATCCTTTTACGCAATTGTTCTCCAAGTTGTTTCTTGAGTTCCTTAAGTTAGATCAATGACATTTTATAAAGACCTCTCTTTGCTCTTGGTCCGGAACACGATTTCAAATCTATTATAAACTCTACATCTCTATCTACGGTGGCATTCAGGTAACTCTTGAGAGTACATCAGGACTCACATACAATTAGCGATGTCATACTTCTTATAAGAGGAATTCAGCTTACTTCCTTTAGATTTAAGTGGACTTAGATTTTATCACCTCTTACCTTCAAGGGTTGTGGTCTGTTGTCTGATTGGAACGATCTAGTACTCCCTCATGCCAGCCATCAGTCATTCCCAAAAGTCACATCCGGTCGCGAATTTGGATTATTAGGTTCCTTTGAAACTTATGTTTCCAAACTCTATGACTAAATCATGACATCCACGAATTTATCATTTCTCCACGGGGAGAACTTACTCTTATAGGACACCCAATGGTTTCACGGTAGTTCATTTCTTCGACAAATGCTCTTGAAATGTGAATGAATGAATGCACCGGTGTCAAAGTACCATCTTTGAGATAGAATTGAGTGAACTTACCGGCCAGCGACGCCCAGGCTCTTCATGACCTCCTCCCATTGGTGTGGTTGACCTGTCCTTTACGAAAAGGATTGGGCTTGTTAGGTCCTTGACTTTATTTTCAGAACTCATTAGCATAATTCCCCCAACTTCTTGCATTTGAAGCATTCAACTTTGTTGATGTCTACATTTTGGGCTGGTTTCTACTTCCACTTCCACTATGGTGCTCTTGCTGTCCACTCTTATGATTCTTGTACTTGTCATTGTCATGGCTAGCGATGATGCTTGTTGTCCTTAGCGGTTGGTTGTGGTTGTGGTACTTGTTAAATTTCCATCTTGGTGGATCACAGTGACATTATCATCATAGTGAGATGGTTTATGAGGCGATCCCGACTATGCTTGTCAGATGTTTCCTCTTTCTCTCTCGACTTGCTTCATTTTATTCTCCACGATAACGACCTTGTCACACGGTAGCGTAAGTTGGAACATATGCCTGAACAGCTGCAAATTCAGCTCATCATTCAAACCCCTTCCGGCTTTTCCTTCTTTGTCTGGTAATGACCTCATCCCGATTGCATAAGCCCTTGATTATTGAACTCTTTAATATATTCAATATGACGTAGTGGCCTTTACTTAGGTTGTGAAACTCTTTCTTTTAGGCTCATCATTCTGGTGAGATATGAGTAGTCAAAGCCATCTTAGATAGCCCAAGTCACCTCATCGGTAGGGTGGTGATCTGGAGATTGTCCACCATGCTGCGTTTGGTCCTTGAATGTGCCTGAACGACCTTTTAGGCATCCCGTCGCATTACGGTCACTGAAGTCTTTGTTCTACAAGCGTAACCAATCATTGGCCACCATGGGATCGATGCGTTTCTGAAAACTTAGGCTGGCCTCGAGCCTTGTCGGTGAGCATATCAAAACCGGAGGTTGTTGTTGTTATTGTTGTGTTGTTGTTATTATTGGGGTTGTTGTTGTTCTAGTTACGGATGAATGTAGGTACATCATTTTGCATAAGTAGTCTTGTTTCATCATACATTGCATTCGGGGTAATGTTGTTGGGGTTGGGGTTTCTTGTGACGGAGAGGCATTTGTAGTTTTGTTATATATAGAGATAGAATGAGATACCCTTACGATTCATGCACAATACATTACATGAAACCCATAGCATGCAACACAAGGATAGCTCAACAACAAGATAACAAGAATCTCAAAGTAAGCTACACACACCGGTGTGAAGCCATCCACATTCGGATGGTCAATAATAAGTTCACAAATAACTTAGTACGGTAAATAAAGATATTTGGTAGTCAAGTCTGCTCATCATCAATCTCCTCCTCGACAAAGAGTGGGCCTGCGTTGCTCCATTGCGGTCTTGTTCTCGATGGTAGTGGTCGAGGTTGATCTTGGCCTTGAGCCACCTCTTAAAGAACCCAGCCTCTCAATCCTTGTCTGCTGCTGCTCTAACTCGAAGTCCTTGGACTGCAGTTCCTCGGTCATATCCGAATCCTCTTGTTCCTATCACTGGACACGCTTCTCTTGACTCTTGAACTTACGGTCTTGGGTCTCGAACTTCGCCTCCATCTCCTTGACTATCTCGTCTGCTTTGCGCGAAGAGCTTGTCCTTCTCATGAGCTGCACAGGCTTCGTCATTGCTAAGCATGGCGTTGGTCTATCGGTATCCGTGCCTAATAAAGTCTCTAAGTCCTGGAGAATGCAGTGTATCGGCT